>OX104059.1:45537915-45675729 GCA_944474145.2 Dicrocoelium dendriticum | reverse complement strand
TTGTCAGCTGAATGCACTAACAAGGTAAATTTCTCAGAAAACTGCTCGTTTCTGTTTCACACAATGCGCACTAGATGCGCTGTTTTCGGCTGTGTGTAGATGTTAGGGTAAACTTGGCAACGCCACACACATACATAAAGTTTGACTTTTTCCTAGGTGACTATATCGCCTAGGGCACTATAGGATTCATTTGAGGTGATTACACTTTTCACCTTCCAACGATGTGGAAACATGAGAAGCGTTTTCGCTACTGAAACATTTATTGACGTTATTCACTCTGCTCCCATCTAAAAGAGTCCAATATTATCAGGTTGCAATGTGGAATGCACAACTAGTAGGCAAGCATTTGCTTTTCGTGATCAATCATGTGTTGTGCGCCTAGTGACATATGGTGCTTCACTTACAGAATGTGTACTTCAAGTTGTGTTGAAACGCTGAGCCAACTGTAGCAAACTGATTGACGCGCGTGTGACAGAATGATTATTTCGTTCTGACAAAGTCCCACAGAGAAATTTGGCAAGACGACAATCAACTCCTGCAGCGGGAATTTCCACTGACGCCATTAGATACGTTCATTGCCAAATTTCAAAGCGAAGCTCGTATAGTCTGCCGTTTCGTGTCTAGCCAATTATGCACACACAAGTTAACACTGTCGTAAGTCGGAAAGCAGGTTAGTCCAAACTTATCTAAACCCCAAGAAGGAAGGAGCAGTCATTTTTACAGTGGTCAGCCTATCTCCAAAACTGAAACAATTGGTTCGAACGCTGAGTTTAATAGTAAGCCGCGTTGGATGGCGTCTGCTTTTTGAAGAAAAACTGTTGCGAAAACACATTTCTTTGTTTACTTCCGTCCGCATGTGTTCCTGAACCTATCTCCGTATTAAAAACTTGCGTCTTGACTTCAAAATCTTTACCGGAATGATGGAATGCACAAGACTGACGGGCATCTTTAAAAGAGATTAGCACATGATGACTTTCCGGAGCTGGGGTTAGTGACTTTTCTAGTCATCAGAATAAATGCTGAAGATCAGTTTATTCTAATATTAATGTTGGTAGAACATTACTTTTAACGTCACATTCAATGAAACTAAAAAATAACAGTGGGACTTTGGAATATTCACTGGGTTTTTGCATTGCGATCACGATTTTATAAGGGACCAACGTTCTTTGAACTAGTCCTGGATCACTCCGAGCACATGAAGTGTCCACGAAATTGGAAGATTTCTGCGTCGCTCTCTCCAAACACCGCACTTCAAAAACAGATCCATACTTTTTTGTACTATTCATGTGGAGATAGAAAGAGATAGAAGTGGAGTCTAGAATTTCAGCAGTCAACCAATACTCCCGTAGTTCTTTTTCCAGCTCCGAATATACTCACTCAATCAATACATCCATGTTCATAACAGGCATTGAAGTGCGGCGTTAGTTTCAGCAGCTCAGAAGCTGTCCCGCCAAAATAGCCGTTCAAAGTACATCTTCTTCTGCATGTGTATGAAATCTGTCTGCTGTTGAGTATACCTACGGGGAACAGTCTATTTATTCAATCACCTAGCAGTCAAAGTAGGATTGGGTGTTTCCTTGACAGAACCAACGACAAAGCTATTGGTACGTTTGCCAAAATGCCTCGAACATTCAACTTTTAGGTTGATCCAGCCAATGACATTTCAAAAGGGATAATAGATAAGCAGTGAGCACTGTATGCTAAGCAATCCCGTAGTGCAAAGTGTGTCTTCAACAGCACACCTTGAATGAAACATGTATCAGTTGACGAAACCTATGCAGGTAACATTGCCAAAGCAATGCATCACTGATACGCTCGGTTAGACAGCCAGTGCACATCAGGAGAAGCACTGAAGCTGTTTTAGTCCTTTCCTCGAGTCTTCAGGAATGCGTATTTATCGCTGGTTACCGTTAGATGTGCCCCCTCCCTTCAACACTGGACTCAACGCCCCAGCTTGTGAGTATTTTCACTCTCCGAGTAGAGGTGGCTACAATTGGAATCTAGACAAGGAGGTCCAACTTAACACCTGATTACTTTACACAACTGGACTTCTGTGATTCTGCTTGTCACAACGGTTAATGACTCGTTGCAGGGACGTTTGAACCACCGGTTGGCTGGATGAATAGTGATACCATCCTAATTTCAATCATGAATTATTTTGCATTGAATCACAGCTACTTAGGTAGTGGAGACTGTAAACAGACCAATAATGACTTACTGGTACTATCCGCACTAAGTGAAATATGCTTGACGGCTTCCTATTCCTAATTTGCCCATAGCTACTGCCTCCACGGGAACAGCCACACGACGCTTGCGCTTACTGAGGGACTACAGGTGGCTTACGTTGCACCAGACCCAGCTGCATCCACGTACCCCATATCCAGTGTAAACCCGAAGGAAAAAGGCCACAAGGCATATGAACATGACCCACGTTTCATCGACGGAGCAGGCCCACACTCCTTCAACTTTCGCAGCAGCAGCATTCCTATCATACGTAACAAAACTACACAAGGCGGTGACTGGTTTGTTGCTTGCCCCACACTGGAGCCTTGCACAGCCACGACGACCTTGCATCTCGTCTCCCCAAGCAACCAGCAACTGTCGCCTGAAGCCAGTATAACCTAGGTAGCGGTTTTTCGAAAAATAGACACAGTCAACATCCACATCAGACGCAGCCACACGGGGAGTGGCAATTAACATCCAACACATAAAATGTAAGAAAATCAACAGGCTGGCACACGTACGGAGCAACTGCAGCGATGACATAGCACATGTGCCACATCGAAGGTATTATCTTTGGTCTGGGTTAGTAAGCGAAATTGAACCGGAAGCAGCTTACTCTCCAAGAGCTGCGCTGACAGTATTTACCTGTTCAGGCTACTTGTAGCCTTTATGGTACTGGCAGATCTTGGCCAGACCGGTTTGGTTTACGCAACCGCGCCTCATGTGGTACAGTAGTATGTGCTTGACATCGATGGGCTAGGTTTCATCAGTGCCTGCCGCTTCCGAATCAAGCTTTTCTGCACCTGAGCAAACTCATTGTTTACTTGCTCTCGACATTGGCACCGATCACGTGCAATACCTAAAAGAACAAAATTTCGTGATAAACTTGCCTCGATCATGTCCTCGGAACCTAGCTTCAGTTTGCCCGCGTTTCGATTCTTTGTATTCTGTGGTCCATATAGCGGCTGTTTCAGTATTCACGTCAAAGAAATAAGCCCAACACGTCCTCATCATCTCAGATACGGCATAGATGTATGCAGTCCACTGCGTACAATCTACTTCGGTGGAGCACTTCGACACTTGCAACTCCGTCAAAGTAACCGGTTCGTAGGAGACCTATGCATTGCAATCGATAACTCTATCGGATTAATGCGCTGCGCGGAAAATTACTCTGAAAAGTACTCCTGGTTGTTACTTGGGCCAGTACTTTTCGGTTCATACTATGACCGTGTTTCATGGCTTAGAAAGCTACTCGAGCACAAAACCATATGTTGAATTAACCCTGGATGCTTGGTTGCCATATCTTGACTCAGTGTGTTGACCTTGCTACCAATTAAACCCGCCACATTTCCATCCTCTTTGTTCAATATTTCACCACTCCTCATTTTCTCCAAACCTCTAAAGCTGCTTGACACCATTCCAACTTGTATTCATTGTAATAGATGCCAGTTGCATATCACTATCCCCATGGCATTGACATAATGAAATCACCTTTCCTGAGCGATGCGTACGTGTTCATCCAACTTAGCGGCAGCTCCCAGTCTTGTATGCTTGTGTTGCACCTTCATTTCCAACCCCTCCCACACTGGTTTGATCGGCAATCCTTGGTTGCGGTGACTGCTAATAGCATTCAGTCACTCATCGTGTGCTCACCTATCCTCTAGTAGTCTGCATTGAGCAATGGATTCGACGGCTCCAATCTTCCCCATGAACAGTATGATTATGGCTGTCCCCGGGAAGGCCGTAATGGCAGGAAAATCCGGAATCGGATGCTGCCAACCAGGTAAGAAACAAAAACATGACGGAAGTAACTTTTCGGTCATCTCAGCATTCGTTGCGAAATACCCTTAAATTCCACAATGACGCTCAATGCTATTATTCTGGGAACGTGAGCTAAGATAATGTCAATTACCAACGATAGGTGTGACGAAGATTCCCCTTACCCAGGACGGCCAATGGACCAACGAGAACGCGTACGGATGCAGCAAACTCGCTACGGGTGCAATATACCCCCACGTTTCAGAGGGTCCTGCCACCAAGAGATCTTCCATTATTGTCGTCGCGACGCCAGGACTTACCCACATTACTTTTACCGCGGAGGCTGTATTGCAAAAGCTGACGTCTCTACGCAAACACGGCTCCTCGGATGTTGATACCAGTCCCCCAGAGGCCTTGATAGTATTACCAAGCCAACTGCAGGACCTTTGGCTCAGTTTTTCCAGTGTTGGTTAGAGCAGAACTAGGTTCCTGCCATGTGGAAGCTTGGAATAATAACCTTGATTCACAAAGGTGGAAGCAGAATTGAGCACTCCAACTACCGCCTGGTATCCCTTCTTCCTATAATCATTAAGGTCATGAAATCCATAGTTGCCGATACGATGGTATGTTAGCTGGAGAACTGTAACATAATCTCTCCTGAGCTACACGGCTTCCGTTGACAGCGGTCATGTACAACAAATTTACTAATCGCACGCAGTAGTTGGCCTGAGTCAGCTAAAGCTGGAGAAGTTATTGATGTTCTGTACCTGGATTTTTCGAAGGCTTTCCATCGTCTACGCTATCGGATACTACTCTCCAAGCTTTAGCATTACGGGATCGGGGACTCCATTTTAAGCTGGATTGCCAATTTTCTACTTCAATTGCAATCAGTGGCTAGAATTCGGAGCACTTTGTCGGACCCCATACAAGTCGAGTGTAATGTGTTGCAGGGCTCAATTCTAGGTCCACATCTGCTTTTGCTGTTTAGTAATTACCTCGCTTCAAATTTCCTACTGGTTACTGACGGTACCAACATTTCGTGTAGGATTCATGCGAATGCCGAATAGCATCTGTTTCAGTGTGACCTATGCACGGTACGTCAATGGTCATCACGAAATGTACTCTCCATACTACCTCAGCGCAACTACTCATTTTGACTTGGAATGAATGTACTGCAATAATCGACTGTCGAAGGTGAACTGGTTGTGCTGTTTCCAGATGACTTGGGTTGCTCCAGGCAATTCAGAAAGGTCTCGAATTCCGGAACCCCACACGACGGGCTGTTGCGACAGGCGTTTGGACAAATAAACAGTTCAATTTTTTGACAAATGGTCGGCTCGTTTATTCGCCCCCACGACGAATACGCAATTCCAGCTTGGTATCCTTAATAAAACACTACCTTAACGCACTGGAGCAGCATCAAGTTCGAGCAACTAAGTACGTAATTGGATTGCGCAATCTCCCATCCGAGCAGAGGCTGAAACAATTGAGGGTATTCAGCGGACGCTATCGCAGATTACGAGGCGACCTGATAAGGGTATACTTGATTCTGCACGACTCACATCATGGTTGCGCTCCTTACTGCAACTCAGTAGCAATACAAAACTGAGAGGTTACTCATTGAGGCTCGCAGAACAGTATAGCGATCTGAAGTGCTGTAGTAATCTTTTTCCATTCGTGTCTGTCATCTGTGGAACGCTCTCCCTGAATCGGTCTTCTCTGCACCGACACTAACAGTCAAGTTTCGTCAAGTCAACAATGCACTTTATGCACCCATGAAGAGTGAATATTCATCTACAACACATGCGCTAATCGCACAAATAAAATCAAATACAAATATGACAAATGTGTATGGTGCGTCACCAGTTTAAATATGTGGCCGTGGCGATATTATCGATTCAGTCTGGCCATAAGGCCTTGTTTGACTACATGTTGATCCCTCAGAAAATGTGATAAATAGGGAACAATTGACGTATCGTAAGCCCGTGTGCGGGCACAAATGGCTTTGTACGTTTGTCTGGTCGAAGAAGTTGAGCTAGGTTCCGACAATACACAAAGAAGTGGGTGACTGGCCCCAGTGAGTATCTTGGATGGCAGTTTTCCGCAGTAGCGAACATGGTTGGACACATTGACATGTATAAACACTAGCATAGAACTTCTGCTGCATCAAACAAGATGCTTCAGCGACCTGTTGCTTGCATTGAACTGCCCGTTGGACAGTCTGGGGAATAGCACAAGTAAGCAATACGTCCAGTGCGGTAGTACGCAAACGGTGACAAACCCTAGAATTAAGGAATGAGATACGGGTGATGACCGAAGTAGGGGGACGTAGAACTTTAGTCTTCTAACTTTAGTGATTGTTTCATTCACCTGATGCGACCACATACGATTCTGGCTTAGTGTAACTCCGAAGTATTTCATTTGTGTACAAGAGTTTAGACTGACACCCTCATTAGTAAGATGCGGGGTACGCGTCAGGAGCTGTTGATAAGAATGTTACTCAGCTAGTGAGAAAATAACATTTTCACACTTTGATGCGTTGAATGAAAGACAGTGGGATTTGGAACAGGAATTGAGGTTGTCCACATAGCATTACTGGTTGGCCGATGAATCTGTTGTGTGATTGTGTACACCAAGAATCACGTCTTCTGCATTATTTAGTAGGATGACTTCTTTAAGAGCGGGCATGGGGATAATGTAGGTAGAAAATAGGAATGGGGACAAAGTAGCTCCCTGAAGAACACCAGAATTCGTGGTAAGTGAGGAAGAGCTTTTTCTCCCAATCTTGGTATACAGCATACGAGTGGCAAAATAGTATGTAAGGAAAGATACTAATGACGGTTGAACTCCGGAAATTAGCAAATCGTGTAACAGCAGCTCGAGGTTTACACAACCGAAAGAGTTGCTGTAATCTAGGAAGCAGATCTTCGTATTTAAAAGACGGTTGGATGACGCACTCACCTACTAACACTTTTTAGTTCACTCCTGTAGTGCGCTTTGAATTCAGTTGAAGTTAATGTGGGTTCTGTGAATCTATGCGGATTGCAGGACTACAGCAAAACAAACGGTAAGTCCTTATTTTCGTATTTAAAGCCCTGTTGTATTAATAAGATCGTTAGCATTACTATTTTGATATCCCCTCCAAGTATCCAACGAGACTATTAAAGCAGCGCTTCTTAACCCATATAAATTCATTTTGTACTGTTAGAAGCGATCGTTTAGATCTCTGCAAATAGGCATTAACCGTTGTGACAAGCGTTGCCCGTCGTGACTCGGTGGCTAAGGGGTTGAGGTATAGCTTAAGATCCCAATGGTCCAGGGTTAAATGCCTGCTAGCTCTGCTTGATGCGACCAAACGAATTCGAATCCAGTCGTGGGTTGCAATATCTTTGAAAAAGTGGCTAGCACTGTTCACCTGCTTGATTATTCATATTCACAGTGATTGAAGTAAACATTATTCACTTCAATGGGAATCGCGGTCCACATTGAAATTTCACACTGCAGCCCATTGTACAACGAGGACCTCGAAATAATCCTCTAATCAATAAGTAACCGTTGGGGCAAGGGTTGTTAATCGTAACGCACTGGCTTAGAAATGGAGATTTCAGTCAACATATCACTTGTCCTGGATTCAAGCGCCTATGACCTCTACCTGATGAGATCAACTTATATCGAAACCAGACGTAGAGTGCGATACATTCGAAGCGATGGTACCCAATACGCATTCGGTTTGATGTCTTTAACGTGGGGTGTTTGTTATTAAAGGAAATGCTTTAAAAGGCTGATCTTTGTCCCATATCGACTCCGTGCCGATGATTAGCTATGAAACATCGACGATAACGTTTATGAACCTGCAGTGGCCACCACAGTGTACTGCTCCGTTCTCTCTGTCAATTATCTTCACCCTTATGTTTGGCTGGATGAACTAGCGAAGGCACAGTTGCCGAAAATCTAATTTAAATAGCTTGTCGCAGCAACCCACATGCTACATAACACAACTCTTACTTGACACAGCACCAGGAATTAGTTTCGCCCATTTAGGGCCCGTCGGTAGTGCGTCACTGGAGCCCTCCTAGTTTCAAATACTGTGGACATAGCTTCTATTGAGAAGAAATCATGAACTTTTCCTATGATTGAAGAATGGACTCAGTATATTTTTTTCACCTACAAGGGGTAAAAGTGTGCTGGACCTTGTTTTTATGCCCTATGCCCATTTTCACCGAAGTAATACGTGGCCCACCAGGATACGACCACAAATCAGTTGCCTGTAAAATAGTGGTCGACCCCCCACTGGTCCATTCAAAAATACATTCTTTCCTCCCTCAAAGTGTAAACTGGGACTCATTTTCTTTTATACTCCAGGTCATAACATTGGGAAATTCTCTTTCTTTCCCATGACCTCTAAGATGTAACCTCTGTTTTATTACAACAAATAATATTGCTTCACATCACTGACTATTAGCGAAAAAACCTTGTGCTAGACCTTCGGCTAGCTCGATTATTGCTGAAAAATATAGAAAACAACGGCGCACACTAGCTCAAACGTATAGAAAACTTGTGATTTCAGGGTGCTTTTGTATCTCCAAAGGCTTGTTGTTGAAATGGATGCCAGAAATGCTATGCATCGTAGACAAGAAGAATAGCACATGGTACACAACAAAAGCCAAGCTGCTGAACTAAGCAGATTGTTGAAGAAGAGAAAAGCGCAACAAACAGACCTACTCTCAAATATTATCACACCAGACGGCAGTGATGTCGACACGCTTACTGCTATGGCGGATGCCTTTTTTACATACTTTGTTCAATCTTTCAGCAATGAAATCGCAACTCTGGTACCTCAGTCTTATTTGTCACCCACATAAGTATTTCAGTTGTTGACTTCAAAATCAAAGTTATTAAATGTTTGCTTAAACTGCTTCGGCCATCTCATAATCCTGATCCTGATGGTATTTCCTCAGACTTAAGCGAGCGTGGTAGTGATGATATACCTGTACTATTACTGAATATCTTTGCCCTGTTCTTACAGTCAGGTCAGTATCGTGAGGGATTGAAAGAATCTGTTATCATACCACAGTATAATTCTGGGCCTAAAGCAGAGATTCGTAATTATCGCTCTATTAGTCATACCCCCATCATATCACGATTGATAGAAATAATTGTAAAGGAAAAACGCACTTCTCTCCTTTTATCGCAGTCTTCTTGCCCCTTCGCAGCATGGCTTTTTAAAGTCTCGTTTATGCACAACGTTTCAGGATGATTACCTAAATGATCTCACCGAAGCGACTGACTCTGGTCATGAACGCATTCTCTTAAAGCTTGACATGCAGAAAGCGTTCTATCGAGTCCCGCGCAAGAGGTTCCTATCGAAACTGAGTATTCTTGGCTTATCAAATCCGATACTTTCTTGGTTTAAAGCCTATCTGACTGGATGCTCCTAGACAGTGAACATAAATGACTTTAGGTCTAAGCCCCAACAAGTTACTTGTGGCATCGTTCAAGGTAGAGTTTTAGGTCCGTTTTATTTTCTACTGTACATATACGATCTCACGCCTGTCGTAGGCTTCGGAAGTTCATCGCTTTTTACAGATGCTTTGAAGACGGTATATGCCTTCCATTCATCCCAACACAAAACTGAGAAAGCAAATATTCAATGTGATTTACAAGCCATGGGAGCTGGGATACGTACTGGTAGATGCACTTCTCCAAAGCTAAATGCAAAATCGTGACTTATGGATGCTATATTGAGGCGGAATTGCTTCTACTTCATGGCGATCTCATTCCAGTGTGCTCTTCTGTCAGACATTTATGACTGAGGTATTCCAGCTCCTTAAATTTCAATGAACTTGCGAACTATGCTGCTTCAAAACCTATACGTGTATCGCGACATATTAGTCAGTTATTCACGCTGAAAGTGACAAGTCTCATGGTAGATAAAATCCCTGTAAGACCCTTGTAAGAATACCACAGCGTTACTTTCAGCTATTTACGTGCATGTAACCTGAAGGCCGTAGAAAACGTTCAACACGCCTTTACCAAACACATCATTGGTTAATCTACACTTTTCTTCATAAAGTTAGATGCAGTGTATTAAAACTTGAGCCATTATGGCCGCGCAGATCACAATTAAATCTTGGTTTCCTAACCAAGTTGTATCGTACAACGTGCATAGTGAACCCCGCTCCATGCGATTGCGGTTGGAAACCAGATATGAAATACGCGGCACTAAATGTATGATAGTTGTACCTCAATCCGAGACCACAGTCAGACAGAACTTTTATACAATTCCTCCTGATATGGACTAATCTACTTAGTTCTAAATGTCCAAAAAGCTCTAGCGCATTTAACAAATGATTAGAATTTTCCTGACACCAGCAAAAGTAAGAGATCTTAATTTTGCAAATGTACAAAGGTAGATTGTTAATGTAAGGAACGGGTCGTATCTGAGACAAAAAGACCACATTAGCCATTTGTTGAAGATGAGTAGTCTATCGTTGCCATTGTTAAATATCACTGGAACTCTGCTGTTTTAACTTTCTAAACTCGTTCGCACATATCATATTTCTTTTTGCTGTCTCCAATGAGCGACAAGTAAAGGAAAGGAAAGAAAGGAAAGGAAATAAAGGAAGCAACAAGTAAAGAAAAGGATGAACTGATCCTCTTCCAATTCCGATGGCTTCAAGTATTCGTCTTTGGGATAAAGCAACCACAACTGCCGAAAGTATCAACTGCAAATGGACTATCGTTACTGCGCTTTATTCCTTGCAAAACGATGGCTGAGATGAAACATTGCTTTCTATGGTACTTTCTGTACCATTGTCATTATTCACTAGGACTTCCCATGAACTTGTGATTGGCTTATCTGCAAAAAGTAGTTATTAGTATTATGCTTTTTAATTCCTGATAATTTTTATTTTTGCTTACTTCGTTGTTGGCCACGAGTGAGCTGATCTCTTAAGATGGCGAATTACAGCTTCCAAGCTACACATTTATACCCAGACAAGACATTGCCACTGACTCATTGGCGTATTACAAATGTGTGCCATACCTGAATGATCCCCAAGTCGGAACTGGCTGAGGCTTCATCGCTTATAACGCATGCATAAAACAGTCCTGATAAAAAAGATTTATTACACAGCTCATGGCTTACATGCTATTTTGCCACATCGTCACACAGCCAGTTGGAGCATGAAAATGTGGAAGAGACCCATCGAGGGAATACCCCGCATGGAAGCAGGTCCCCCGGGGACGGTTCTGTGATTGACTGTAGTACTTTAATTGAACTTTTAGGTAAGTCTGCATTTGTTATTTTTCCCATTTTCGTAATAAATCTGACACCTTCAGTCTGCTAATCATTTCAAAAACCCATTTGGGATACGTAACACAAAAAAGCACAATTAACAATTGCATGTGATCTTGTTGTACAGACTGATCAGGCCACTCAACTGGACGGCGCCTCTCAGCTTCGAGGAATAAACCGTTTAGTTATTCATAACTCGGAGGTTAGTCACTGTCATCTTCACTAGTAGGAACTTGCGTAGCGTTGGAAAATAGGTCGTCCCGGCTAGCTTGCAAAGTCCGACCCCAGGTCTCAGTGGCTTAAGCGGATGGCTAGTTGGCGTCAGCCTCTAGCGGTCAAGGGTACGATCCCCAGTACGGGACCGATGGATGCGCACCACTTTGACGCCTCAATAAGGTGAAACGCATATCTGATGCTTTTCTGGATGTGAGTGTGTTATGTTTCTTGTGAACTACTGGGAGGAATATTTTAGAATCATTACTGGAATCCTCCTACACATGAACAATGTGAAAACTTAATGATCACTAGGAACGAAGCACATATTTAGCCAGAACTTTTCAAGATAAAGCTCTATATTAACCTTGGAAGACTGGAAGTGTGCACAATGAACAAAATAGGGGTACCACTCTTGCCAAATAAAAGGGATAAAGCAGGAAAGCACACAAATCTAGCATTTCTAATACATGATACTTATACTTATTTACAAAATTTAAATTTTTTAGCAAAGCTACGTTCCCTAAAAGCGGTGTCTTAGTTTTCACTTCCAGAAATGTTATGTGCAACATAAAACATAGTCCAGCGATAGTCCAGACATTCCGCTCGTCTAATGCGGGTGTGAAACCGTATAAATCACCAAAATCCAATCACTACGGATCACTAACAATTAGTATGGAACATCACATAGCCCGAGTGACCGAGTAGTTTATTGAAGTGACTGTTGGAGCGCCCTGATTGAATATTTACATATTCCTGGCTAACGAAGCGAGACACATTTTGGACGAATTTCAGACAATTAGAATAACACTTTTTCGCGTATCTTGTGTATGCACATTCTCGGATTGCTAGTGTCGTCCACACACATTGATGATCGATCTCCATAGCGTCTTAACGTTAGACTGGAGACTTTAGACTACACTCAAAACTGCTTGAAAGATCGATCTGTAACGTGGAAATAATAGAGGCACATAAATCGGTCACTCATTCTCAGCCTTTTAATTGCTCGTTCTAAATGAACGTACCATTTTGTTACAAGAAACCAAGTTATATCTTAGGACCGATGGCGTTAATGATGTATTATCCAGACACATTACACTAACATTATCCTTCTTTCTGTCGTGTTTATACGAGCGACTGAAAACACTCCCAGATGCTACGATCAACCGACCTCATGTATGGATAGGGCCTGTGTAATTTTATAGAGACTTCAAGTAGCTTTTTCTCGATCAAATACCAACCTCGAATGTCCTGCAATAAGCAGCAACGTAGGCTCCATTAAAGGCATTCGGTTGCCGGCGCAAACAATCCAATTTTAGGATATGGAGATTGTCTACCAAAGCGAACGTTCTTATCGCAAATGTTTCATCAACATCTTACTCTGGATTCTGGTCCTAATCGCAGATATGAATAAAGAAGGCTGCACAATAGTATACCACATCGTGCGCTAATCTGCATGCAACAGATTGAGGGTAAGGCTCTCTGAATAACAGACAAGCTTTCTATGCATAGATTCCGAGCTTTGAGGACTTCCGTTTAAAGATTGCTTTTTGTTAAAGCATTATTCTGAGATGTAGGTTCACTATGTGAGCAAGTGAATCATGCATTAAGTCGGCATGATTTTGTTGTTAATGTGACATGCTACGTGTGAGCAACACGAAAGTCAACCGGCTAAATTTCCAACTGGAGATTCCAACTTATAAGCTCGCAGTTGTCTGCGGCCCAAAGTGTCTGCTATGCAGTCCGATATAGACGCACACGCTGAGGTAAACAGTGACCAAACTGCGTCCAAATAACTTTATCCAGATTCCAGTGCCATCAGTTTTACAAGGGAGAGAGTATCTTATTAATATGTTGCTCCCGCAAGGATTGCATAATCAGAACAGTATTCCCAAGCGTTTCAAAAATGCGATTTTCTCTGCAATCGGACATAAGTGAGAGCTGCGTAAACTTCTGGAGCATATCAGAGAATTTTTATTGAAGCATACATTGAAAACCACCTCGTAATGTAGATCTGTGATCTTGACATTAATTTCAAACATTCCAAAATTTTACCTAAGCTCTTAATTCAACATGAGCACGCGACGCACCCCGTTCTATGGCAGCCAACTGCAAGGTTATAAACTAAGGCGTAACAACCTGTCATTGGTACAATCCATATGGAGTAGGCGGATCCCCACCTGTTAAACATTTCTTCCTGCATACTGTTCTTAGAAGTCTGAATGTTCAGGTAAGGTACCGGAGTTCATTTTAATAGCGGTAAATATTCTGTGCCAGTCAAAATCCGAGCCGAAACTCCAAGACTTACACATGTTAATTATTCGCAAGCCTAGACTACAATGGCCATATTACAACACGGTAACAACTTTATAAAACCACACAATACCGAAAAATTAGGCAAACTGTGGAGTGAACCGGAACCCTGCCCCATCTATCACAAAACACCTCATGCTAAATCGTCACCAAGCGAACCCAATCGATTTATCAAAGGTGCTATTGCGCAACAGGAACCCGACGTTGTTGGCAATAGGCGAGGCGCTACTGATAAGGTTGAAGTGTCCCGTGCTCTGTGCCCAGAAACAACTGAGGCAAGCAATTAGATTTCCTTGGAACTGATTAGGTCATTCCCACCAATTTTATCTGCTTATCTATGATACTAAGTGTGGGCCCTATATATTGTTTGTTTTTCTGCCTGTATTACGTAGTGACTGACGAGAGCAATCGAAATGTTACCATATCATAACCTATGTCTTCTTACTGCGTTAATGAAAACAAACTGTCTATTAAATAACACTACAATAAAATAATTGTCTTAATCCGCATACGGTTTTGTAGGACTTGTTTCTGTTGTGTCGGCGTGCTCGCAAATAATGTATTGTGCGAATGTTCCCTATCGATTATGCATTCTTCTGAACCATTTAAGCTGATAATATCTAACATTCACCAGACATTCCACAATGAGGTATCCCAGTTATACTCTCAGTGGAGAGATTGCAAGAAGTGTGTGGGAAAAGTGGTGTTTTCATAGTTACACTGGAGATGACTCCGCGCCTAAGTTTCTCGCATCTAGTTATTAATGCTGAATAAAATACCCTTTACTGGAATTTGCACATTAGAACAAATGTTGACTCATTTTAAGTGGTTCCTCATCAGTCTTATACACCACGGTTTTACACCCGGTATTTAAGCGTCAACATTATTGACGATTTACAAGCTATGAGCTTGATGCTAGGGATTTAGACGCCAATTCGGTTGCTACTAGCAGTTACGCTCGAGTGCTTGCATTTTATTGGGCTGAATGTTCTTGCTTGCATGTCTTCGATTTAGTAGGATCAACTATGATCTGTGGCTGACGTCTATCCTTCCGCTTTATAATACCATTAGGATCGACGTTTGCCGTGTCTAACCCCATCGCTTCTACACCACACAAACCCCTAAGAATGTTGGCTTCAAAGACTATCTGGCATTTATGCGAACAGATGAATCAACCACATCCCTGACATTTGGTTGGGCGCACTTAGTGTGAACGCCGCAATTTAGTTGGCAAGGGAAGCATCTCATTTCTCACGGACTGATTACAACCCTAATCCTGTATTCCTTAGTCCGTCCATATGTTACCCATGTATGACCTGTTAGGGCCAAATTATGCGGTACGAAGGAAAACAGGTACTTGTATGTGGTAAAGCACATGACTGAGAGGGATAGGTAATGATAAAGGTAGCTCACTGTCACTGTTGAAGTCTTATCTGTCGATGTCATATGGAAATTCTATACGATGTATCCGGTATAACAAAGACAGACAAAGCCTTACAAACGTACTGCAAAATATGCAGTGTCATTTGTTTATTGTGATAATTTCAATAATGTACCCAAACCTGTTGAATTTTTCAACAATTGGACGTAGATAGTCTTTCGGAAAGCTCTGCCCTCGGGTGTTGTATTTGATTGAAGCACCGGTTTCATAATACATTTAGTTATGATGCTATTGGTCTGAGCCATAATTACAGTTGAAAGTAAGCTACGAGGATTCTGAGCCACCTGTTAGCAGAAAATGGCCGAACAAGATGGGTAGATAATGAGCAACGATTTTGATAGTCCTTGGCTTTAAAGACTTTCAGAATTAGCGGTATTTCATCGCACCGTTCACATATCTTTCGGACATAAATACAACTAATATTTGGTACAATTACCCAGACTACGCAGGAACAAAATTTAAGACATCGTTGTAGATCGCACTTCGTTCGATACTCGATTTGAGCCGGAAAAGCAACGGAAGTGCAGTGTTGTCGTTAACGAGAGAAGCTAGGGATCTCAAGTTCTCTTGTTCATATCCTCTGAGTAATTGTAAAAATAACCCGTTTATGCGACAAAATACGGGGAACTTGTGCTGTTAACTCAATCTATTAAATACCATAGCACGAAAAGTTAGAGAATTTGGGTCTTTCATTGCACTACAAATATATGCATGGAGCTCACTGAGGGCTAGGTAGCTAAGTTGAAGTAATGAATATCGCTTGAAGCTTCGTGTGGAAGAAAACTACCTGGTTTGCTTTTGCGTGTACTGAGAGTCCGTGAATAGTTTATCTGTGGCTGTTACGTGCCACAAAGACCACGGAGATATCGAAATTCCTCTTGCAATGCTTACATCCTGTCGAGCATTAAGTGATGGATAATGGTAAAGAAAGACAAAGAGTAATCCACATAACCATTGTAGAATAGTATAGGGCTTAACAACCCACTAGATATACCATACTACGTAGCCACATTGATTTGTAAAATGCGAAGGCTGTTGGGTTCCTCACACAAAGAAAATTGCTTTAACGTAAATGTCTTGCTTCGTGCATTCATCTCTGAACAGTTTAAATGATACCTAGATAGATACTGGCAAGGTTCAGTTATACTTCTGTTCGTGAACATTTAGTAAATTGTATGAGTTCCTAAAAACGCCTCAGTGATCAGGACTGACTACTCAACGCTTATTATCTCTGACCGAAGCCTGAGCTTCGTATATATTTCAACCAGAATCAGCAACAGGCAAGTGTCTGCCGAGGTGTCAAGTCTCAGCGCAACGCGATACAAATTACTGATGTCGCAATGACTGCTCGCTCTGAAGTGCCCAAATTTCTGTACGACGCATTTGCTACTGCTGTCTAATCGTCTATGCTGCTGTTTAACGATTTTTCTTTCGTTGCAAAACCCCTAAGTTACCGCTTAACTCCTTCTATGCACAACACATCTCACTAAAGCAAAGGATGAAAATATTGTTCAGATTTATTATACATATACTAAAACCTGGTTACCAATTGGTTGTAGCGTGTGGCGCTCATAACAACACAAACCAACGGGTCCCATACCTAGACATTCAAATTTGGCCTTGCTCTACATTCCTCTCTCAAGGAAGTACCAACACACGCGCTTTCAAAGGTACCATTTTATAAAGCTATTGTTTTACTCACCTACTGCCCTAGCTACGATTAGTGTCATGGTTACATACCCTAATGAAATTTTGAAAGCATTATGCGTTTCCACGCAACTGATAGACACATTTAGATTTATCCATGTGGATGTACATGTAGATTTATCTACAAAAAACATAATAAATTTCCAAAGAAGCCTCGTGCTGGATGGAGGATTGCTCTGCGGAAGAAAAATTTGTTGAGTATGTGCATACTTGCTTTTCTCACCACCAACGTCCGCTTACTTATTGGAAAAATGGAAGACCTTAAAAGCAACATCCGCTGTCGTGCATACGCGTAGCTAAGGGGAATTATGCTACAAGAACCCTGGCTTCACAAAGATGTGGAAGACGCTAGTGTGGTAGTTCACGGTTTTATTCTTCACCGTGCTGGTCGCCCATGCATGTGTTATCACCTATATTAACGCTTCCTGGTGCTCATCAGTGAATAAACTGTTCTGCCATTCGTCGCAGTATATCGAATGCCAAGTTTTAAACTGAACACCAAAATATCAGTCTTGCTGGCCAACATTTATATATCCCCCAGTTATCCAAGCACAGAAGCAGACAAATTTTACGATGAGTTCACGGCTGCTGTCATTGTACACATCGACCATTCCCTATGCATGTTTGCTGCTGATTTCAATAGGTTTGACGTCACAATAGTCACAACACTTGGACTACAAAACATCGTGAAATGCCCTAACAGGTTAGAAGAAACGCTGGACTTAGTGTTTGTTAACAAGCTTAAGATATGTCCAGTCAGTATTTGGGCAACACTTGGAAGCTCTGATCATTTGATAGTCAAGCTATCTCCTGTCGTCTAAAGTAAGACGAACTACAAGGAAATCACTAGCTGCAAGGAACGTAAAATCAAACGGCGACTAACCAATCCCCCAAACATAGTACAACTGAAAGAAATGGTTGCCTCAACAGAATTTAGCTTGTTTTGTATGCAGATGTCTCGATATATTGCGATCGGATGACAAGTTATCTGAACTTCTGTTTGGATCTCTGCTGTCCGATGGAAAATATTCTCCTTCGTGAGCTTTGGCAGATGACGAAACAATTGAGTGAAGTCGCTCGTCATAGTACGAACTCGTACATAGACGTAGATGAATTAACTCACAACTTCTGCTGCTCCAGCAGTGACTCACTCCCCAACTCGTCATTTGCACCGATTCAGTGCGATACAGTGTCATCTCCAGCGCTTGATGTTACAGCACTTCACAGGGAACTTATCCAGCTAAACTCAAGCAAATCAAGCGGACCTGACCGGGGTTCTTTCTTCTTCCTTAGGATAGGTGCAGATTCACTAACCCAACCGCTAGCTGAGTTGTACACCAACGCAAGATCGCAAATTGTTGGAGAGCTGATAACGTAACACCAATACCAAAGAAAGTGACAGGTAAAAAGCGAATTATTGCGCTCACTTCGGTGGCTTTAAAGGTCTTCGAGAAATACATTCTTGATAAGTTGTTAACTCAATCCTCTCTGAATGACTCACTCCAGTTTGCATACAGAAGTTCGAGGTCAACACAAGACGCGGTCGCTTTGCTGGTGCACTCAGTGTTATCGCCGCTAGACAGTCATCATCATCATCATCATCATACACGTTAGCTAGAAATGGGGAACACCTCAGCTACTGTGCCGCAATACGTAGAAAAAAAGGAGAAAAAAAGCAACTGGTGTAAGCTGGCTGAGCTACCGGTAACGGATGGGCATCGTTCCGATAAGCTACCAGCCGGCTGCTGTGCACCCAAAAAAACTTATTATGCAAAATTATATAAGGCTAAATATTCAGATCGTGGTTGGAGGGGGAGGCTAAGAGGGATGGGGTGGGACAAAGAAACTCACAGCACGAACGCCACTGAGGTCGGCTCCTAGCCATATCAGCAAGTGTGTCCAACCAAACGTGTTCATCGTCTTTCGGACCCCAACCAGGGAGCCGAAACGCTCCAACCGAGGCCAGCTCAGAAGTGAGGGCCTTCATTCCTCTGGACCAAGTCATCGCTTGGCCACCCCTCCTCTTCTTCCATCCACACCCCGGATGCGCAAACAACACACGTCGCGGAAGTCGGTGGGCTGGCATGCGTAACACGTGGCCGAGCCATCGGAGCCTGATGCGTTAAATAACGGTGCTGAGCGGTTCATTTCCTTTTCCTGTGCCATGAACAAGGCGTCGAACACGCTCGTTGCTCATGCGGTGTTCCCACCAAATGTGAGCTAAATTACGAAGGCACCGGTGGTCGAACGTAACTAGCCTCTTCAGATCCGCTGCTTTAAGCGGCCAGGTTTCACAACTGTATAGTAGGGTCGAACGTACTGCTGCATTGTACACTCTACCCTTCAGGGTGAGAGTGATGTCGCGCCGGCGCCATAAGTGGCGAAGGTTAGCAAAAGCGCCCCGAGCTTTTGCTATACGATTCGTGATTTCATCTTCAATCCCACGGGCGCTGATACAGCTTCCCAAGTAGTTGAATTTTTGAACGACTTCTAGCTGATCCCCACCAAGGGTCAGCGTAGGAGGCGGTCCAAACCAAGCTTGGAGAAACGCTTTGCACTTCGAAGGTGCGAAGCAAAGCCCGAAGTGACGGACAGCTAGTGCTAATCTGTCCAACGCCGCTTGGCACGTTTGTGAGCTGTCACAGATCAGGGCAATATCATCAGCATACTCTTAGTCAAGTAGTCGTTCTCCTGGGAGTAGCTCCACACCTTCAAAGTCGTGTCCTGTGAACGCGATTTCCATGAATTCGTCAACAGCGAAGTTGAAGAGCAGAGGTGACAGAGGGCATCCTTGTCTCACGCCGCTGGAGATATTAAAGGGCGACGACAACTTGCCGTAAGCCTTCACTCTGCCCGAGCTACTCGCATATAATGCTCGGATAATATTCACATATTTCTCAAGTACACCTTTCTTGAGTAGACAGTCCCAAAGTGCATGTCTATCCACCGAATCGAATGCACCTTTGATATCGAGGAACTCGACAACGGTGGGCCGCCAATATGTGTGACAGTGCTCCAACAACTGACGCAAGGTGAAGATGTGGTCAATGCAGCCACGACCTCGACGAAATCCAGCTTGCTCTTCACGAATCTGGCTTTCACGAGTGCCAGTCAGTTTGTGAAGGATGACAGAGGCAAGCAATTTGGAGGCGATGAAGATCAGACTGATTCCTCTATGGCTGCCGCATTCCGATCGTGAGCCTCCTTTGAAAATTGGGACTATGATGGAGCGGCTCCAATCGGTTGGGACAGTTTCCTACTCCCACAGTTTGACTAGTAACTCGTGTAAATCATCTACAAGAGCAGGTCCCCCGAATTTGAAGAGGGCTGGAGGAAGGTCATCAGGTCCCGCGGCTTTATTTAACTTCAACAGTTTGATCTCTTGTTCGACTTCTGAGCGAGAGGGTGGATCCAAAGGGACAGCCCACGTAAGAGGGCGATCACTGGTCGGCGAGAAATCTAACAATTCCGACCGATTAAATTGCCTTTCATACTGCTCAGCCCAGCGTTCCAGGCGTTTTGATAAGTTGTGGATAGGCTGTCCACTCTCGTCTCGTATAGTTTCACTAACACCAGGTCTCCTGCTGCCCGTTTCCCGTAGAAGACGGAATAACTCACGATGGTTACCAAGGGCAGCGGCCATTTCCATCTCCGTTGCACGACGAGACCACCAGGATTCGCGGTCTCTCTTCAGGCTAGCACGAAGTTTCGCCCGGAGCTCTTTGCGAGATTCATTGTGTTCGCTTCCAGCCGGAATATGCCGGCGAGCATCTATAAGTTCCAGAGACTGTGAAGAGACCCAATGTTCATGTTGCCGATTAGACATACCACATACCGCTAGACAGTACGAAAATACCACACATGTACGCTTCCTTGACTATATCAACGTTTTCAGTTGCTTTAACCTAAAAACATGTTGCAAGATCTCCTGGCTTCTGGCAACCAAGCATCTATAGCCCTCTAGCTACAGAATTATTTTGCCGAACATGCTCAGATAACCTGGTTCAACGACAAGAGCTCCTTGCCTCTTATCGCTACTTCTGGTGTCCTTCAAGGAGCCATTTTGTCGCCATTTTTATTCTCTACCTACGTTGGCTCTATTACTGCCCCCCCCCCCAAAGAAGCCATAATGCTCAAATACGCCGATGACATACTCATGGGTGCGAATCATCCAACTTCAGCTCCTTCGACCATGCTACAATGCTACTTGGATAAAATCGTGCATTGGTCAAACTCCTGCTACTTCACGCTGAATGCTTTCAAGTTCACTGATGTACTGTTTTCAATACATAAGGCATTTCGTTACCAGAAACCCGTAGCTGACTGTCCGCAACTTCACATCAGTGATGAAAGCCTGAGCTTCTCGAGTTCCGTGAAGTATATGAGTATTACACTGAGCCATGATTTATCGTGATCAATCCACGTGGATGAAGTATTCACCAAAGTCAGGCGACTGTCCTTTCATGTCTCACGTCTTCGTTCCTCGTCAGTCACCCCCAGCTGCTCCTGCGATTCCTCATTACATGTGTTCTACCACACTGGACCTACTGTTCTCCTGATCTTCCCGGGTCTCTTGGGTAGGCATTACAAACTACTTCATAGTTCGCTGAAACACATAGCTCGATGCAGTGGCATATATAAACCAACCTGAGTTTAGCACGTTGCATCTGTTCATATTAATGCATGCGTAAAATTTGCTTCAAAAATGCTCGCTGATATCAGTCATCCGTTACATAGCGTTTTATCAAAACTGCAAAGCTAGTTCCTCAACGCGACGAAACTACAGAGCCATATATATCCGCACCTGGGCCTTTGGCTCATCTGTCATACTTTATCTAGATAAATTTCTGGTTGATCCGAATATTATCATTCAAAAACTAAGAAGCAAACTATGATAGTGATTCTGTACCACATATGAAACATATTTTATCCGCAGCTTTACTTTGTATGCACGTATTATATTGCTTCTCTTTACCGTTTTAGTTGTGCATGTGTTAAAGCTGGAAAACCAATCTTCATGGGTGCATAAAAACGTATTCTTGATATCACTTGATATGAACTGCAACATACGCGTCCATTGGGAGACCACATTTCGGCATGCATTAGCTAAACTAAATGTACTAAGGTAGCAGAAATAAGAAATCATTTGGTTAAGGGAAAACCGTAAATATTTTTGCTCATTTCGGAAATTACTTTCATACGTGGGATAACCAGCCAGCCGCAGTCACTGGATTTTCGATGTGTTACGGTTACCGGGTTAAAAAGAGTTTTCATTTGCTAGTCTGTCTGCAGTTGTTAGTATACAGCAACCGTGGACAGGGGGAACGAATACGTTTGTAAAGAACCGTTATGAGTTCGTGTGGAATAAAAGATGAAACGATGGTCCATGTCGACGTTAGCGCGATCTTCACCAATGTGCCTTAAAACGATGCGCTGGAGATGGTGAAACGCTGTTCGGCTAAAGGGAGTGGTCTGGGGAGTGATCGAAGCCTAAAGTGGTTGAAACAACCGAGCGAAAGTCATTGCGTTATATCGTGTTTTAGCTCGGGTTCCAATCGGAACTAAACACTCAAGAACAAGGTGTCATCATGAGGTCGTCAATGTCCACTATTTTGTACACGGTACTGGAAAACTCCAGTAAATGATCGAAATGTTGTTGAGACCAAGTGCATAATGCATTGGGGAACATGAGAAGGTATTTGTTGAATCGTTTATGGGGCACCTTGCAGTGGGACATTTCCAATGCTTGAGTACTCTGTGCGCGTGAATTGTTAGCTTGCAAACCAATATTATGTCAACCGGCGGAAATGGACAGGGACACTGCATTACATTCCATATCACCTAAAGCATGCATATGTTGGGATCACCTTATCTGTGGTTCACAGCACGAAGTCCCAGTGCTCAGATGAAGAAGATGAGAACGTCGCTGGGAAGTAGACCATGATGTAATTTGAAGCATTGCGTTCCCTGTATCATCCCAAACAATGCAACCAGAAAACTGTTGTAGCAATATGATATCATTTCGTGCTCATATGCAAATGAGCAACAATATAAATGATCGCTGACGGAAAGGAATCACTAGTCTGAATTTCCGATGAGTAGGCATTTACCGTCACAGACTACAGCAGAATCAAAAGTAGCGAGACGAGTGTTACAATTCGCAAGGCAGCTTGAGTGTGACAGTCAGCTGTTTTGCACACCAAGTCAAGACGGTTGTGATTAATGACCAAGTCTTCAGCGATCTTGAGTGTTTTGACGTTTAAATTGCGCTAGATAACTGTAAAAGCCACCTCAAGTTGACCAAGACATGGTGGCGTTTACGATAATCTACCTACTAGTAACGTTGTTAGCATCAGCTGTAGTCCGGATACTTTATACACGGAGCGTGGTTTGACCAACCATAGTGGGAGGCCGACACAGAGGCACAATGAATATGCCGCAGTACGTGCACAAGTGAACTTGGTAGCAAGGTAGGACATTGAATCACACAGATGTGAGCCAAGATGAGTAGACAAGTGAAACGAATTGACAAACGGCTAGAGCAGCACTCCACCTGGCAGATCGGCTAATGGTAACCAATTCATCTGGTAATAACTCATGCCCACTGCTATACAGCTGTAGTGAGCGCAAAGTGTTTCTCAGCAGCATCATCTCTAGCGTCGTTGTCAAATTCATGATCCAGCTCAGACGTAAGCACTCTAGTCGCGTTATAATGAGCAACGATTCATATCAGTTAAGATTTCGCTCACGGTCGCGTAAAACGTGTCTTCTCAGGGTTGTTCACCTCGCAACCAATCTCGGCTATCGAAGCTACGTTGCTTCACACAACTGAGTGGGTACAGCTTATGCGATGGTTTTTTTCCACAACACGGTTTTTCAAGCGACAACTTCTTAGTGATACGGGTAATCTTGAGAGCCATAAGAGCAGTATTCACTTTAGTCACAACTCCTTTGTTAAAGTAATCCGAGGTAAATGACACCCGCAATGTTTTCAGTCAGTAAGAGTAGGAATATGGACATTTTTCCGAATGTCGTTTTGTCGCTTTGGATGCCACAACCGTCAAGTGTAGTGAAGATAGCCCCAGTAAGCCGTGTGAATTTGTATTGCAGAAAGGATAAGCAGTTCAGGGACTAGCGGTAGTCTGCATTTACTGGTCTGTAAGCGACTACAGAGGTTTGGCATTATGTGACAAGCAGCTTACACAATGGGGACCGCTTCAGCCAGTACACAATGATGATGGCTCTGCGAGTCAAAGCGTACCAATTCCATAAGTGTACGCCGTAGTTGTTAAAGGCATTACGGGAAATACCAAAATTGTCTCGTATGTTCGACCCTAGGTAGTACGTATTCACTGCTGTTCGCGAAACGGCTCATCTTAGGACACCTGCAGCCCTGTTCGCATTTTTCATTGTCTCCTTCTCCTACAAATTCATTTGGTTAGACAACATAAATCAGCTCATGTCCACGGTGCCTGTATGTTCCATGTTTTCACGACAGGGACAATAATTGCTTCCCCATTTAACTGGATGCGAGTACTTTAACTGCTATCCTATGCATCATTGTACGCACATTGATACAGCTTGGTCAACAGGCAGCAATTGCCCGAACATTAGACACTCTCTCGATCGATATCTGCTCCTTATCGAAGACCCACTTGCAAGACTCGAGCTCAGTGCTCATTTAGCAATCCTCATCAGGTGACACCAGCAGCACTTTCTCATTGGGCCCATCCGGTGATGACGCCGCTTCAAGCACCGGACAAGCCTGTGTTGGTATTTCCCTGAGTCCCGGAGCTGAAGCTGCTCTGGTTGATTGGATTCCAATGAGTAGCCGGTTGTGTGTCTTCCGATTGGCCGGCTCGTTCGAAGCTTCGAAGTCCTGGGGGACTAATAGGTACCAATTCGTCATCGCTGCCTATGCACCCACAAACTCTAGCGACGATTCAGTAAAAGACGTGTTCTATCGCCAACTGAACGAGCTCCTTCGCGAAAGAAGAAGCTCGGACATTTTTGTGCTGGCTGGGAATCTGAATACTCAGGTTGGAAAATTATCCGCTAATGAACTGCGACTGGGCGGCCGACACGGTGTAGGCTCCCGTAATGATAATGGTGAGCGGTTACTTTATTTGTGTGAAAATGCTGGCTTATTTTGTTCGTGCAATAATTTCCGACACAACACCCGTCGGAGAGTGACTTGGTGCCCACCAGCCTCGAACAACCTATGGACACAAATGGATCATATTGCGATAAGTTACCGATGGAGAGGCTGCGTCCAGAACTGTCTCTCGATTTGGAGCACATGTGTGGACACCGATTATGCACTTGTATGTGCTGACTTTCGGATACGTTTTGGCGGACGCCCAAGACGACATTGCAAGCGCATTGTGACCGGCCAACTTGCGAAGCCAGCTATTCTGAATGCCCATCAAACTACGCTGTTATGCGAGTTGATTAAGCGCTCACTGGAGACAATTCAAGGTCACTGGTCGCATGTTCACCAGATCTTACTAGCAGCAGGTAGATCTTCAAGTGGAAGTCTAATCGACAACATGGGCATTGGGTCTCTTCGCAGTCTCTGGTATTTATCGATGCTGGCCGGCATATTCCGGTTGGAAGCGCACACAGCGGAATACTTGCTTCTCTGGAATGAGCATTTTGTTGTCCTCAAGGTACTCCATCAAGCCCTCAGCTACAATGGACTCCATAATCTTGGGGATCACAGGAAGTAGTGTTAGCGGGCGATAATTTGCTGGTTCAGCACGTCTGCCACTTTTGTAGATTGGCGTGATGCTTCCGTGCTTCCACATCGTGGGGACGTGCATCTCGTTCAGACATCGTTGAAAGAAACTTGCTAGTAGCGCCGCCAAACGTCTGGCAGCAACTTTCAACGCCTTCAGGCAAATGCCGTCCGCACCCGGGGAGCTGAACTCGCGCAGAGACATCAGCCTCTTCAGTACAGCTGCGGAGGTAAACGATATGTGACTAAGCCCTGATGGCTGCATTATCTGCTTAGCCAGGATGTATGATGATTGCGCCCTTTGGAAGGTACGGCAAAATTGTTGTCCAAGGACGTCGGCCGCCTCTTGTGTGGTTTGAGCTAACTCGCATGCTGTGTGCAGAGCAGGAATACCGCGTTTAACACGGCGCAAATTGTTTACTTGTCTGTATAGCAGTTTGGGATTGGAGCAAAGCTTTTCCATTAGACATTCTTGGTTCTTCAGTTTGTCCTCAGGGACAAGTTTGACACAGTGGTTCCTTTGTATTGTGTAGACATCCCAGGTATGGTCGTTCGGGAAAGCTATGTACTTGCGCCATGTTAAGTCCCTTACTGTCAGGCATGCAGGTGTCCGGCTTCTTACGAAAGAATTCATCCTTTTAGGCCGGCAAAGTTTGGTTTCAGATGTCCTTGCCACCAGCTTGTTAAAGTTGTTAACGAATTCTCCGCAGGCCAACTCAGGGGTTAATTCGGCTAAGAACGACCAGCTTGTTGTATCAATGAGGTCGGACAGGTCATCATAATTGATTACGACATGATATTTCTCCGCATGCTCTTTAGGATAATCCGCGTAGCACATGTAATGAAACACTAGCGTCGCATGATCGCTGCGGCTCAGAGGAGTATCGTTATAACTCACTCGACCATCCGTTCTTCATTGGTGAATATTCGGTCCAATATGGATGGTATGTTATTTTCCCTGAATCTGGTAGGCGTAGTGGTGTGGCCATAAAGCGGGAGGTATGAAACCAAATATTGCAAGTCCGCTTTGAATTGCTATCCTGGTGTGGCCTGGGATTCAAGAGCATGTAAGTGAAAGTCGCCGGTGTTTAGAATGTGACTATACTTCCTGTTTATCCCTTTCCTCAACGCAGCCACCAAGTTGTAGTTCATTTCATGAGTAGACGATGGTGGGCGAGAAACAACAACCAACAGGCCAAGATGGTTCCGTCTCAGCCGGAAACTACACTAAATGGAGTGAGGTACGTCGGTTTCCGAATCGTTTATGGGTTCGCATTGCGGGTGGTTACGGAACTAGAGTGCTACCCCACCACTTTTGCTGGCTCCATCTTTCCGGACAAAAGACATGCCTGTGATCGCAATTTTGGCACCCATTATGTCACAACACAACCACGTTTCGAGTACAGAGATGAGGTCTCAAGCTGCTGACGTGCGTCGAAGTTTTAATTCAGCTAGCTTGCTAAGTAGACCTTGGGCATTCGTGTACATGCATGAGAGCTTCTCGGAGATCAAAAGTGTGTTAGGTTGGATGGATGAAGCAAGTGAATCTACGCCAACCAATAAGGGGTCGACGACTAATCATTTTTTGGATGTGTTGTAGACTGTTGAGACGAATTTGGTATATGGTCAGATATCAGATGCCCCGAATCCCGGTGTTTGCACTTGCTCAGCTGTCCCTCCGGATATTATGGCTACTGTTGAAATCGTCCCCGAGTCGGGTCCAGCAGTTGGCGTTTTCATTGAAAGTTGTGCCTCCACTGAGTTGTCATTAGAAGGTGCTGGTGTTCCCGCGGCTTTCAGACGCATTTCTGTTAGCCATCTGCTACGGAATTTAGTTCAGTACTCTAGAAGGGTTTGTGCCATTAAGTCTGACTGTAACACAATTTTAACAGCCTGGGACCGCACTCCTTATAGTTTGGTGATATGGGGATTCTTGTCAACGAGGTGGGCACGACATTTTCGAGAGGAACGGCCACCCAGATGTATTGCCAGTGCCCGCAGTAGTGCATGTGAACATAGTCGAAAAACGAATCTGTAAGCTCGGGAACCCCGGGCGCAATCACTGTTTTCTTTGCTTGACATTTTCTGTAGTACTTTCTGTTATCTGGATCCGCTGAACGTTCTTTCCATGCTATTTCAGGTAGTATGCGCACTCCACTTGAGTCGTCACTACGATTCACAGACAGCAGAACCTCCTCTGTCTCGTCCGCCGTGTTTAGTGTTTACCAGAAGTAATCGGGTTTCATGGTAGTGCAACACGTTTGGGTGACGCGAGATTGTTTTTAATTTCGTGGGATTAGCATGGACACCGATCGAAGTACCAATGAAACCCCATTGATTTTGATCGTACGTCAATTTACCCTAATTGTACTGGTTTTAGATTCAAAGACATTTGTGCACACAAGTTTTAAGTCACCATGGTTGTGCCTGTTGGCTACTGGTTTCGGATTTGTTGCCTTAGTATCCGGTGTTTTTGGTCAATTTGTGAACTGTACTGGTGGGGCCATCCATGCTGCGATACTTTAGTTTTCTCTAGTCCAGGCACAATCGTTACCGGTGCTCTTTCCGGTGGTTGCTTGGCGAAAACCTACGCGTACCCTGCGGGGTTTTCACTATGGCTGGTTGGTTGCAGGTTACGGTCTACTGTGTAGCTAACAAGCTATTAGGTGCAACACACTGTACAGAAGTTGAGGCAGGCGCGCAGCAGGCAATGATTTTACTTATAGGTGAGAGAGAGAATGGAGTTGATACTGCTGCAGGCTGAGTCGTTGGGCTTAGGTTAGGACTCCTGGCTCGCTTCTTCTGCCTGACTTGGGAATTCGGGGTGTTATGTTCACATACAAAGGCAGGTCCGCTTCCTCCCATGGATGTAACCCTGACGCTCACCACTTGCTTGACCGATTCTGTTAATATTTTACACCTCTTCAGTAGCACAGCTAGTCAGCTAACAATTGGGATAGAATTGCATACTTAGCAGAACCAAAACGCCTCTGTCGTGTTAGTGTACCGTTTTGTTTTGTCAGTCCCGTCCCATGGCAGGTAGAGTGACAGGATTTCAAACACATGGTACACACCAACCATATTTTACCACTTTAGCACATGATTCACGTTTGCTCTTCACATAAGACATGTCTACAGTGGACGTGCTGTTTTAAGGTCACACCTTTGTCACTTCAGCTTCCCGCGTCAAGGTAAGCGTGAGGCAGCGTAAAGCGCTGGCTGTCACCAGTGTTCCTTTGTACGCACACGTCAAAGCGTTGGTTGGTTGATCGATCAATGTTAGGTCCGGTTGGTTTGGGACCCGGTAAAGGTAACTACACAACGATGAAAACAGATCGCGAGATCACAGATTCCTTCACGGATGCGTTGAGAAACGCCAAATTTGAATAGGCTTAGGCTTTTCGGGTTGCCTCAAGAATTCTGCACCGAATGGTGGTACACCGAAAGGCAATGCGCACAAAGTGAATGAGTTATCCACTTGTGTTCAATCGCGGATGATAAGCAAACCATTTATTGGTGGTCAAACTTTAGTGGTATCAGATAATTACACCTACGACAGATCCATGTGTAGCGCTGGTAAATCCGGTTCGAATGAGCGTGCGGTGACTACGCTGCGAAAAGATAGACAGAAGTTGGGGAGGATTAATCAAATGAACCGAGAGCATGCACGTCAAGCGTGTGAACCACACGCTGTCCGGGTGATCCACAATTAAGTCACATGCAGACTAATGCACACCATCGGCTCACATACTCCGCCCAAGTTCGGTCTACGTTAGTTGGGTACTACGCTTGCATGCGCGAACGGTTTCAAGAAAATCATTCATGTCAGCACTGATTCGTCGCGATGCGGTATCAGCCTGTTTAATTTATCTATCTATTTATCTAACGTTAAATGCAGTGCTGGCGTGGGATCATCATAATGATAATACACGTTAGCTAGTGGTGGCAAACACCTCAGCTACTGTGCCGCAATACATAAAAGCAAGAAGGAGAAAATATGCAGCAGGTGCAAGCCAGCTGAGCTACCAGTAACGGACGGTCATCGTTCCGGTAAGCTGAGGCTATTATGAAGCAGCAAAAATTATTATGTAAAATTATATGATACTAAATTATGAGATTGGGTTTGGATGTGGAAGCTCAGAGGGTTGGAGTGGGACAAAGAAACTCACAAAACGAAAGCCACTGAGATCGGCTCCTGGTCATATCAACAAGTGTATCCTGCCAAACGTGTTCATCGGCTTTCGGACTCCAACAAAGGAGCAGAGACGCTCCAACCGAGGCCAGCTTTGAAGTGAAAGCCTTCACTGTTCTTGATCAAGTCATCGCTTGGCCACCCTCCTCTTCTTCCATCCACTCTTCCGGTTCTCAAACAACGCTCGTCGCGGGAGTCAGTGAGCTGGCCTGAGTAACACTGGCCGAGCCATCGGAGCCTCGTGCGTGAAAAAACGGTGCGGAGCAGTTCATTTCCTTTTCCTATTACGCAAACAAAGCGTCGAACACGATTGTTGTTTAATCGGTGTTCCCACCAGATGTGAGCTAAATTGCGAAGGTAGCGGAGTTCGAACGTAACAAGCCCCTATTTCCGTTCATCTAAGGGACCAGGTTTCATAACCGTACAGTATGGTCGAACCTACCGCGCAAGAGTGATGTCGCGCCGCCGCCATAAGTGTTGGAGGTTAGCAAAAGCTGCTCGAGACCCATTTGTTATACGGTTCATGATCTCATATTAAATCTCTAGGGATCTGATACAACTTCCCAAGTAGTTGGAGCATTGAACGACTTCTAGCTGATGCCCACCAAAGGTCAGAGAAGAAGGCGATGCAGGCCATGCTTGGAAAAACGCTTTGTACTTCGAGGGTGCGAAGCAAAGCTCGAAGTGATGGACTGCCGGTGCTAATCTGTCCAGTGCATCTTGGCACCTCTGGGAGCTGTCACATATGAGGGCAATATCGTCCGCATACTCCAAGTCAAGAAGTCGTTCTCCTGGGAGTAGATCCACACCTTCTAATTCGTGTCTTGTGGACGCCATTTACATGACATCGTCAATAGCGAAGTTGAAGAGGAAAGGTGACAACGGGCATCGTTGTCTCACACAGCTGGAGATGTAATGAAGAGCGAAGACAGCTGCTCTTAAGCCCTCACTCTGTCTGTGCTACGTGCATATTATGCTCGGGTAATATTTGCATATTTCTCGGGTACACCTCTCCTGAGTAGACATCTATCCACTTAACCGAATGCGCCTTTGATATCGAGGAACACGACAAGGTAGGGTCGCCAATATATGTGACGGTTCTCCAACGAATGATGCAAACAGAAGATGTGGTCGATAGAGTCAAGAACTCGACGAAACCCGGCTTGCTCTTCACGAATATGGCGTTCACGAGCACTAGCCAGTTTATAAAGGATGACAGAGGCAAGCAATTCGGATGCGATTGATATCAGACTGATTCTTCTATGGCTGCCGCATTTCGATCGTGAGCCTCCCTTGAAAATTGGGACTATGACGGTGCGGTTTACGTAAGTTGGGACAGCTTCGTGCTCCCACAGTTTTATTAGTATAAATCATTCAAAAAGCAGGTCCCGCGAATCTGAAGAGGGCTGGAGGAAGATCGTCTGGTGGGGCGGGTTTATTTAACTTCAACAGTACGATCTCACGTTTGACTTCTGAGCGAGAGAGTGGATCCAAAAAGACAGCCCACGGAGCGAGGCCATCAGTGGCCGGTGAGAAACCTAACCATTCTGAAGGATTGAATTGCTTATCCAAGTGCTCATCCCAACGCTCCAAGCTTTCTGACAAGTTGTGGATAGGCTGTCCACTCTCGTCGCGTATAGTTTCAATAACACCAGAGCTCCTGCCAGCCGTTTCCCGTATCAGACGGAATAACTTACGATGGTTACCATGGGCAGAGGCCATTCTTAGCCCTGAAGCACGATGAGACCACCAGAATTCGCGGTCTCTCTTCAGGCTAGCACGGAGTTTCCCGGAATTGTTTGCGAATTGCATTGTGTGCGCTTCTAGCGGGAATATGCCGGCGAGCATCGATAAGTTCCAGAGACTGGGGAGAGAAAGAATGTTCATGTTGTTAATATAGTCATGAGTTCAGAGAGGTTTAGAAACAATCGGTTGGTATAGTTGTTTGGTAACGTTTCGCATTTGACACAAGAACTTCGTCAGACCAGGTGAATCAGTGTGCAATTCGAGTGGCATTTTATAAAGTACAGCTTCGCTAACTGAGTTACCCGATACTTGAGCCAAGTTTCATTACAGCCACAGTTCGTGATATCACCTCAGGTGGTTCAATCACAGTGGGAATAGTTCAGGTGTTCATTTGTGCGTCGTGGCTTTGACGAAGAATCCCGTAATGGTGTCGAGTTGCACTTTCCAATCTGATCCACGCACTGACGATCGTCAGGCTGGAGGATTTAAGATCCCTCGTCACCCATTAGAGAGTTTCGCCTCCTCCATTCTACACACATATCTGTCCGATTTGGTAATTTCTACCTCTTCGTCAATCAACCACTAATGCGTTGCTCGTATACCCCTTGTAATGACCTTTACGTCAGCCAAGTCGATTTGGGGGCAAGTATCTAATTCAGGCACAGCCACGGCCGTGTCCCTTATTATTGCCTCGCATGCAAACTCGTTACTTGGTGGTCTTGAAATGTGTCTCCTGTGCTCTGAAATTCGATATCGTTGCTCTCTCGCTTTTGGCCTATATACATGTGTACATATGCCCTACATATAATTTTATAAAACGCTGAAGTTAGCGTTTGATCTCGCTGAAAGATCACACTTATATTGTCCTTGTTTAGCACCCTCCAAATTGTCTCCGAAGTGCATTCCTGATACGGAATTCCGACAATCCCTATCCACTCCATTGTGGGTCTTGTCTGTCAGTTTCGCACTTTAGGCATTTGGAGTTTGACTAACCGCCGTGGGTAAGCACTTTCTAATGGTTTACGTGTTGCCATTTTCCGCGTGGCCTTTTTGTCCTCCTCCATCGTGCACAGGATTTGTGTCCTGTAGTACAGTGTTGAGGCTATCCCACCGTAAACCTTTTTCGGTTGATCTGAAGTGTAGTGGAGTACGCCGTCAGTATCCGTGGGGTTGCAACACATTCTCGTTTGAAATTCCCCTCCATTTTTGTGAACCAGACAGTCAAGAAATGGTAGTGTACCGCTGCATGATTTCAACTCAATAGTAACATGTATCATCTCATGAAGAAAGTTTGTGTTCAAGCAACTCGTGCTACTTATCCCATTTAACAAATTCAAAGGTGTCGTCTACATTTCGCGACCAAACTTTCGGTGAGCTAATGGTGTTTGTTAACGCCCTGTTCTCGAAGTCTTCCATACGCCATTACACACATACAGGGGATATTGACGATTCCATGAGGAGACCTTTTCTTGACTGAACAGATTCGACTAAAATTCGAAACAAGTCAGTTTAAGACACACTTTCATACCCTTTATTGTCTGTTTAACCGTAAGTTTCGCTCGATCACGCAAAGTAACGTCTCCATTTAGGCAATGTCTTGCTATTCTTGGCGTCTTTTATTTGGGTACGTCGGTGAAAAGTGAGGATCCTTTCCAGTTAAGCCCCGCAAAAAGTTAAGTCCCGCCACCCAAAAAATATTATGAAAAGGGAAGATATGGAACTTGAACTTTTACTCTCTATTGAAGAGCGTGAAATTGAGACAAGTCATTAATAATTTGCATGAAAAGGTCCATTTTTCGGTGTATTTGCCTCCAAACGAACTCACACAGGTAGCTGTCCACTAAAGATCGGTGTGTGCCGCATTGGCGCTTATTCTGCATCTTGTAAATGTGCCAGAGAGATTCGATGGTTTGTGTGTGAGCTCCAGTCGTTGGATCCACAAAGTTTTCGGTATGATTAACCGTTTGATGAGTATAACTCATGCCAATCATCGATTCAATGCCTTGGTATGATGCTCACATATCGGAAATGATAATTGAGCCGGGAGCTTTGCAGGCCTGGATTGTGTCCAGCAGAGTGGCCGCAGCTCGATCTGGCACTGCATACAAGAACACTTCTATAGTCTCCCGGCAAATCTCTCCGAAAATCCACTGCTGGGGAAGGACTCGCCCTGCATGGTTTTACGACGTGATATTAGGGTTTCATCGATCTCGACATGCAGACCTGGGCCGCCGACAATCGTTGGAGTCTGCAAAAGCTGCCAGGCGCAAATTTCACGCAGAAAGTTCTTCCAGTCGACAGCGGTCGCGTGGCCAATAGATAACTCCTCTGAGCAGAATTCGATTGTTGTCAGATTTTTGGACCAGCAATAAATGAATAGGATTATTGTCCTGAAATCCATCCTAGACCGCTCCAGCCAAGTTCCTTTTCGAAGACCGATTTCTTGCCGACACTTTCGGACATCACACCTCCACCTGTAAGAAACAGTTGAAAGTGTCATTTGGTGTCCTCGTCTGCATAAACGTTGATGATGAATCACACCAAGGCTTCGCAAAAATCTTATTGCTGTTTCCTTGTCATGAACGACCGTCGAAGGCGTCAGGAAGTTCATGTCAGATTTTACGTACGAACGTAGAAACTTTTTGGACAAAAATGACCTTAGAAGCGGATAAGGAGTGTTTTTATGGGGCACGTTCACATGCATTACGTAGACTGGAGCTGGCAAACAGTGGCGGGACTCAACTTTTCCCGCGTGCCCTTTTCGCGCTATTGGCGGGGCTTGACTTTTCAGGTGTACCCTTTTTGCCTTAGTGGCGGGGCTTAACTGGAAAAGATCCAAAGTGATGTCATATCGAAACTTACCATACTGAGGACTGATTCTTCCCATACTCAAGAGCGATTGCTGTGCGAGTCGGAACGTAACAATTCCATAAATGCATGCCGTACTTGTTAAAGGCCTTACGAGGAATACCAAAATCGCCCCGTGTGTTCGACCCTAGGTAGTACGTATTCACTGCTGTTCACGAAATGGCTCATCGTAGGACGCCAGCAGCCCTGTCTGCATTTTCATTGTCTCCTTCTCCTAAAATTCATTTGGTTAGACAACATAGCTTCAGCTCATGTCCACGGTGCCTATATGTTCCACATTTTCACGACTTGGGCAACAATTGATTCCCCAGTTAACGGCATGTGAGTACTTTATCTGACATCCCATGCCAGCACTGCATTTAGCGTTAAGTAAGTAGAAAAATAATTTATTGCTCGACGGTTTAACAGACAGATACCGCATCGGCACGAATCAGTGCTGACACGAATGATTTTCTTGAAACCGTTCACGCATACAAGCGTAGTACCCAAATAACGTAGACCGAACTTGGGCGGAATATGTGAGTCGACAGTGTGCACCAGTCTACACGTGATTTAGGCCGTGTAGCTAAATTGGGCCACATGTTACATCGCTCACACCTGCTCAATGGTGGCCACGGTGCGCGGCCGCTGTGACATGTAAGGACGAGCGTACGGGGCTCGTCGCAAGTGTCCATACAGATGTACATGTGGCCACCAGCCCTGTTCGCTACTTGGCCTTTCTTCTGGAGGACGGTGGATCAGGTGTCTGTCTCCACCGTTACTTTACAGTCCATCGTTCTTGACCCCACAGAGGTCCGACACGCGGGTAGATGCACACACAGCGTACGTTCGATTTATCTGTGGAGTAAGAGGCTTGCATGCATGACTTGCGGACCAGTTTGTTCAACCCGCCACACACTCGATAGCTGCACCCCTTTCAGTCTGATCAGATAGCTGTCGGCTTTGGTATTATACACTGGCTCAGCTATCAAAATGCGGAATGTTGGCTGCAACCCCTCCTAGTTATGTCGACAACATCCGGGCAAATCTCATGCTCTGTGCTTAACGCGTGCATTGCTACGCGGAATCTCAGAGCAGAGCCTTATATACCGATCGTCGCTCGGTCGCCATGACATGCGACTCATGTGTCCTGCTTGCGTTGTGCGCAGTTTGCTCGCAGTATGACCTATGTACTTGTTCACAGTTGTTGCGGCTGTTTCTAAAAGCCGTTAGTGATATTACCTACGAGAAGTGAGTTTTTCAGAAATAGCAGTATCTGACGGAATCTGAAGGTTAGCACCTTCTGAAAAGCAAACGCATTTCCTTCCATATAAGTTATTCTTATCGTTCCGAATCGCTCCGTGGTGTTATCAATGTGGTTTTAAAATACAGTGAAACGGGTGTTTCACTAGCTGTTTCGGGCGTCAACTGGGGCAATTACATCATTATAAACAATACAATGAGAAGACGAATGTTGTAAGATGATATAGTTTCGTGCTCTATGACCAAATGCACACGAGCAACAATTTAAACGATAATGGTCGGAAGGGAATCACTAGTCTGAATTTTCGATCAGTAGGCACATACTGTCAATGAACACAGCATAATCATAAGTTAGAGAAACGGAAGTTTGACAATGACAGTGAGCTATATTTTGCACACGATGTCCAGACGGTTGAGATAATGGCCAAGGCTTCAGCGAGCTTTAGTATCTTGGTGTTTACATTGCGGTAGATTATTGTAAACGCCACCATGTCTTGGTCAACTTGAGGTGGCTTTTACAGTTATCTAGCGCAATTTAAACGTCAAAACACTCAAGATCGCTGAAGACTTGGTCATTAATCACAACCGTCTTGACTTGGTGTGCAAAACAGCTGACTGTCACACTCAAGCTGCCTTGCGAATTGTAACACTCGTCTCGCTACTTTTGATTCTGCTGTAGTCTGTGACGGTAAATGCCTACTCATCGGAAATTCAGACTAGTGATTCCTTTCCGTCAGCGATCATTTATATTGTTGTTCGTTTGCACATGAGCACGAAATGATATCATATTGCTACAACAGTTTTCTGGTTGCATTGTTTGGGATGATACAGGGAACGCAATGCTTCAAATTACATCATGGTCTACTTCCCAGCGACGTTCTCATCTTCTTCATCTGAGCACTGGGACTTCGCGCTGTGAACCACAGATAAGGTGATCCCAACATATGCATGCTTTAGGTGATATGGAATGTAATGCAGTGTCCCTGTCCATTTCCGCCGGTTGACATAATATTGGTTTGCAAGCTAACAATTCACGCGCACAGAGTACTCAAGCATTGGAAATGTCCCACTGCAAGGTGCCCCATAAACGATTCAATAAATACCTTCTCATGTTCCCCAATGCATTATGCACTTGGTCTCAACAACATTTCGATCATTTACTGGAGTTTTCCAGTACCGTGTACAAAATAGTGGACATTGACGACCTCATGATGACACCTTGTTCTTGAGTGTTTAGTTCCGATTGGAACCCGAGCTAAACACGATATAACGCAATGACTTTCTCTCGGTTGTTTCAACCACTTTAGGCTTCGATCACTTCCCAGATCACTCCCTTTAGCCGAACAGCGTTTCACCATCTCCAGCGCATCGCTTTTAGGCACATTGGTGAAGATCGCGCTAACGTCGACATGGACCATCGTTTCATCTTTTATTCCACACGAACTCATAACGGTTCTTTCCAAACGTATTCGTTCCCCCCTGTCCACGGTTGCTGTATACTAACAACTGCAGACAGACTAGCAAATGAAAACTCTTTTTAACCCGGTAACCGTATCACATCGAAAATCCAGTGCCTGCCGCTGGCTGGTTATCCCACATATGAAAGTAATTTCCGAAATGAGCAAAAATATTGACGATGTTCCCTTAACCAAATGATTTCTTTTTCTGCTACCTTAGTACATTTAGTTTAGCTAATGCATGCCGAAATGTGGTCTCCCAATAGACGCGTATGTTGCAGTTCATATCAAGTGATATCAAGAATACACTTTTATGCACCCGTGAAGATTGGTTTTCCAGCTTTAACACATGCCCGATTAAAACGGTAAAGAGAAACAATATAATACGTGCATACAACTTAAGGCTGCGGATAAAATATGTTTCATATGTGGTACAGGATCCCTAACATAGTTTGCTTCTTAGTTTTTGAATGATAATATTCGGATCAACCAGAAATTTATCTAGATAAAGTATGACAGATGAGCCAAAGGCCCAGGTGCGGATATATATGGCTCTGTAGTTTCGTCGCGTTGATGAACGCGATTTGCAGTTTTGATAAAACGCTATGTAACGGATGACTGATATCAGCGAGCATTTTTGAAGCAAATTTTACGCATGCATTAATATGAACAGATACAACGTGTTAAACTCAGGTTGGTTTATATATGCCACTGCATCGAGCTATGTGTTTCAGCGAACTATGAAGTAGTTTGTAATGCCTACCCAAGAGACCCGGGAAGATCAGGAGAACAGTAGGTCCAGTGTGGTAGAACACATGTAATGATGAATCGCAGGAGCAGCTGGGGGTGACTGACGAGGAACGAAGACGTGAGACATGAAAGGACAGTCGCCTGACTTTGGTGAATACTTCATCCACGTGGATTGATCACGATAAATCATGGCTCAGTGTAATACCCATGTAATTCATGAACCTCGAGAAGCTCAAGCTTTCATCACTGATGTGAAGTTGCGGACAGTCAGCTACGGGTTTCTGGTAACGAAATGCCTTATGTATTGAAAACAGTACATCAGTGAACTTGAAAGCATTCAGCGTGAAGTAGCAGGAGTTTGACCAATGCACGATTTTATCCAAGTAGCATTGTAGCATGGTCGAAGGAGCTGAAGTTGGATGATTCGCACCCATGAGTATGTCATCGGCGTATTTGAGCATTATGGCTTCTTTGGGGGGGGGGCAGTAATAGAGCCAACGTAGGTAGAGAATAAAAATGGCGACAAAATGGCTCCTAGAAGGACACCAGAAGTAGCGATAAGAGGCAAGGAGCGTTTGTCGTTGAACCAGGTTATCTGAGCATGTTCGGCAAAATAATTCTGTAGCTAGAGGGCTATAGATGCTTGGTTGCCAGAAGCCAGGAGATCTTGCAACATGTTTTTAGGTTAAAGCAACTGAAAACGTTGATATAGTCAAGGAAGCGTACACGTGTGGTATTTTCGTGCATTCTAGCGACGATAACACTGAGTGCACTAGCAAAGCGACTGCGTTTTTTGTTGACCTCGAACTTCGGTATGCAAACTGGTGTGCCTCATTCAGAGAGGATTGAGTTAGCAACTTATCAAGAATGTATTTCTCGAAGACCTTTAAAGTCACAGAAGTGCGCGCAATACTTCGCTTTTTACCTGTCACTTTCTTTGGTATTGGTGTTATGCTATCAGCTCTCCAACAATTTGCGACCTTGCCTTGGTGTACAACTCAGCTAGCGGTTGGGTTAGTGAATCTGCACCTTTTCTAAGGAAGAGGGAAGACAACCGGTCAGATCCGCTTGATTTGCTTGACTTTAGCTGGGTAAGCTTCCTGTGAAGTGCTGTAACATCAACCACTGGCCATGACTCTGTAGCGCACTGAATCCGTGCAAATGACGAGTTGGGCAGTGAGTCACTGCTGGGGCAGCAGAAGTTGTGAGTTAATTCATCTGCGTCTATGTGGGGTGTTTCACGATGTTCTGTAGTCCAATTGTTGTGACTATTGTGACGTCAAACCTATTGAAATCAGCAGCAAACATGCATAGGGAATGGTCGATGTGTACAATGACAGCAGCCGTGAACTCATCGTAACATCAACTGTTCATTTGTTCTCCGAGCTAGGCGGTTTTCTCGCAAACGTTTCACCACCATGCGAGGTGGCTTCGATTGGAGCAAAGCAGAAGTCCTGGCACGGGGTGAAACGAGAAAAGAAAGAGAATTCTTGGAAGCCTGGTTCTCAACGAAACATTCAATCAACATGCGCGTGGACATCGATTCAATATACGAACCACTACGACAGAAAGAAATAAAGAACCTTTTGCCACACGGTTTGAGGCAGAACAACTCGGGCGCCGACTTTAGCCTTGGGGAAAGTGGGTAGAGGTCACGGGACCTAAATCGACACTGCCACGTTCAAAGTCACTTGCAGGTCGATCATGGAGGGAGAATTCATTTAGTAAGCTTGTACGCTATATATCATGCACTGAGGATGCCACTTCGCATGGTGGTGAAACGTTTGCGAGAAAACCGCCTAGCTCGGAGAACAAATGAACAATTGATTCATCAACCCGAGCTACCAGTATTTCGAATCATCGTAACATTTGTCTGCTTCTGAGCTTGGACAACTGGGGGATATATAAATGTTGGCCAGCAAGACTGATATTTTGGTGTACAGTTTAAAATTTGGCATTCGATATACCGCGACGAATGGCAGAACAGTTTATTCACTGATGAGCACCAGGAAGCGTTAATATAGGTGCTAACACCATCACCCTAACTGCTTGCCATGCATGGGTGACCAGCACGGTGAAGAATAAAATCGTGAACTACCACACTAGCGTCTTCCACATCTTTGTGAAGCCAGGGTTCTTGTAGCATAATTCCCCTTAGCTACGCGTATGCACGACAGCGGATGTTGCTTTTAAGGTCTTCCATTTTTCCAATAAGTAAGCGGACGTTGGTGCTGAAAGAAACAGGTGTGCACATACTGAACAACGTTTTCTTCCGCAGAGCAACCCTCCATCCAGCACGAGGCTTCTTCGCAAATTTGTTAAGTTTCTTGTAGATATATCTTACTTCGCTTCGGATAAATCTAAATGTGTCTATCAGTTGCGTGGAAACGCAAAATGCTTTCAAAATTTCACTAGTGTAATTAACCATCTTAGCTAGGGCAGTAGGTGAGTAAAACAATAGCTTTATAAATGATACCTTTGAAAGCACGTGTGTTGGTGCTTCCTTGAGAGAGGAATGTAGAGCAAGGCCAAATTTGTAGTTCTAGGTATGGGACCCGTTGGTTTGTGTTGTTATGAGCGCCACATGCTGCAACCAATTGGTAACCAGGTTTGAATATATGTATAATAAATCTGAACAATATTTTCATCCTTTGCTTTAGTGAGACGTGTTGTGTATAGAGGGAGTTAAGTGGTAACTTAGGAATTTTGCAACGAAAGAAAAATCTTTAAACAGCAGCATAGACGATTAGACAGCAGTAGCAAATGTGTGGTATAGAAATTTGGGCACTTCAGAGCGAGCAGTCATTGCGACATCAGTAATTTATATCGCGTTGCGCTGAGGCTTGACACCTCGGCAGACACTTGCCTGTTGCTGATTCTGGTGGAAATATATATGAAGCTCAGGCTTCGGTCAGAGATAATAAGCGTTGAGCAGTCTTTCCTGTTCACTGAGGCGTTTTTAGGAACTCATGCAATTGACTAAATGTTCACGATCAGAATTATAACTGAACCTTTTCAGTACCTATCTAGGTATCATTTAAACTGTTCTGAGATGAATGCATGAAGCAGGACATTTGCGTTAAAGCAATTTCCTTTAGTGAGGAATCCAACAGCCTTCGCATTTGACAAATCAATGTGGCTACGTAGTATGGTATATCTAGTGGGTTGTTAAGCCCTATACTATTCTACAATTGTTATATGGATTACTCTTTGTCTTTCTTCACCATTATCCATTACTTAATGCTCGACAGGATGTAAGTATTTCAAGCGGAAATTCGGTGGCTCCGTGGCCTTTTTCGTCATGGAACAACCACAAATCAACTATTCACAGACTCTCAGTACACGCAAATGCAAACCAGGTAGTTTTCTTCCACACGAAGCTTCAAGAGATATTCATTACTTCAACTTAGATACCTAGCCCTCAGTTAGCTCCATGCAAATATTTGTAGTGCAACGAAAGACCCAAATTCTCTAACTTTTCATGCTATGGTATTTAATAAAGTGAGTTAATAACACAAGTTCCCCGTATCTTTTCACACAAACGGGTTATTTTTACAATTACTCAGAGGATATGAACAGGAGAACTTGAGATTCCTAGCTTCTCTCGTTAAGGACAACACTGCACTTCCGTTGCTTTTCCGGCTCATATCGAGTATCGAACGAAGTGCGATCTACAACGATGTCTTAGATTTTGTTCCTGCGTAGCCTGGAGAATTGTACCAAATATTAGTTGTATTTATGTCCGAAAGATATGTGAACGGTGCGATGAAATACCGCTAATTCTGAAAGTCTTTAAAGCCAAGGACTATCAAAATCGTTGCTCATTATCTACCCATCTTGTTCGGCCATTTTCTGCTAACAGGAGGCTCAGAATTCTCGTAGCTTACTTTCAACTGTAATTATGGCTCAGACCAATAGCATCATAACTAAATGTATTATGAAACCGGTGCTTCAATCAAATACAACACCCGAGGGCAGAGCTTTCCGAAAGACTATCTACGTCCAATTGTTGAAAAGTTCAACAGGTTTGGGTACATTATTGAAATTATCACAACAAACAAATAACACTGCATATTTTGCAGTACGTTTGTAAGGCTTTGTCTGTCTTTGTTATACCGGATACATCGTATAGAATTTCCATATGACATCGACAGATAAGACTTCAACAGTGACAGTGAGCTACCTTTATCATTACCTATCCCTCTCAGTCATGTGCTTTACCACATACAAGTACCTGTTTTCCTTCGTACCGCATAATTTGGCCCTAACAGGTCATACATTGGTAATATATGGACAGACTAAGGAAAACAGGATTAGGGTTATAATCAGTCCGTGCGAAATGGGATGTTTCCCTTGCCAACTAAATTGCGGCGTTCACACTAAGTGCGCCTAACCAAATGTTAGGGGTGTGGTTGATTCATCTGCTCGCATAAATGCCAAATAGTCTTTGAAGCCAACATTCTTATGGGTTTGTGAGGTGTAGAAGCGATGGGGTTAGACACGGAAAACGTCGATACTAATGGTATTATAAAGCGGAAGGATAGACGTCAGCCATAGATCATAGTTGATCCTACTAAATTGAAGGCATGCAATCAAGAACATTCAGCCCAATAAAATGCAAGCATTCGAGCGTAATTGCTAGTGGCAACCGAATTGGCGTCTAAATCCCTAGCATCAAGCTCATAGCTTGTAAATCGTCAATAATGTTAAGGGTAAAAAACCGGGTGTAAAACTGTAAGCCTGATGAGGAACCACTCAAAATGAGTCAACATTTGTTCTAATGTGCAAACTCCAGTAAAGGGTATTTTATTCAGCATTAAAAACTAGATGCCAGAAACTTAGACGCGGAGTCAGCTCCAGGGTAACTATGAAAACACCACTTTTCCCACACACTTCTTGCAATCTCTCCACTGAGAGTATAACTGGGATACCTCATTGTGGAATGTCTGGTGAATGTTAGATATTATCAGCTTAAATGGTTCAGAAGAATGCATAATCAATAGAGAATATTTGCACAATACATTGTTTGCGACCACACCGACACAACAGAAACGAGTCCTACAAACCGCATGCGGAGTAAGACAATTATTTTACTGTAGTGCTATTTAATAGACACAGTTTGTTTTCATTAACATAGTAAGAAGACATAGGTTGTGATATGGTAACATTTCGATTGCTCTCGTTAGTCGCTACGTAATACAGGCAGAAAAACGCACAATAAATAGGGTCCACACTTAATGTCATAGATAAGCAGATAAAATTGATAGGAATGACGTAATCAGTTCTAAGGAAATCTAATTGATTGCCTCAGTTGTTTCTGGGCACAGAGCACGGGACACTTCAACCTTATCAGTAGCGCCTCGCCTATTGCCAACATCGTCGGGTTCCTGTTGCGCAATAGCACATTGAATAAATCGATTGGGTTCACCTGGTGACGATTAAGCATGAGGTGTTTTGTGATAGACGGGGCAGGGTTCCGGTTCACTCCACAGTTTGCCTACTTTTTCGGTATTGTGTGGTTTTTATAAAGTTGTTACCGTGTTGAGTTATGGCCATTTTAGTCTAGGTTTGCGAATAATTAACATGTGTAAATCTTTGAGTTTCGGCTCGGAACTTACTTAAGGATTTTGACTGGCAGAGAATATTTACCGCTATTAAAATGAACTCCGGTATCTAACCTGGAAATTCAGACTGCCAAGAACAGTATGCAGGAAGAAATGTTTAACAGGTGGGGATCCGCCTACTCCATATGGATTGTACCAATGACAAGTTGTTACGCCTTGGTTTATAACCTTGCAGTTGACTGCCATAGAACGGGTCGCGTCGCGTGCTCATGTTGAATTAAGAGCTTAGGTAAAATTTTGGAATGTTTGAAATTAATGTCAAGATCACAGATCTATATTACGAGGTGGTTTTCAATGTATGCTTTAATAAAAATGCTCTGATATGCTCCAGAAGTTTACGCAGCTCTCACTTATGTCCGATTGCAGAGAAAATCGCATTTTTGAAACGCTTGGGAATACTGTTCTGATTATGCAATCCTTGCGGGAGCAACATATTAATAAGATACTCTCTCCCTTGTAAAACTGATGGCACTGGAATCTGGATAAAGTTATTTGGACGCAGTTTGGTCACTGTTTACCTCAGCGTGTGCGTCTATATCGGACTGCATAGCAGACACTTTGGGCCGCAGACAACTGCGAGCTTATAAGCTGGAATCTCCAGTTGGAAATTTAGCCGGTTGACTTTCGTGTTGCTCACACGCAGCATGTCACTTTAACAGCAAAATCATGCCTACCTAATGGATGATTCACTTGCTCACATGGTGAACCTACATCTCAGACTAATGTTTTAACAAAAAAGCAATCTTTAAACGGAAGTCCTCAAAGCTCGGAATATATGCATAGGAAGCATGTCTGTTATTTAGAGAGCCCCACTCTCAATCTGTTGCATGCAGATTAGCGCACGATGTGGTATACTATTGTGTAACCTTCTTTATTCATATCTGCGATTAGGACCAGACCCCAGAGTAAGATGTTGATGAAACATTTGCGATAAGAACGTTAGCTTTGGTAGACAAGCTCTATATCCTAAAATTGGATTGTTTGCGCCGGCAACCGAATGCCTTTAATGGAGCCTACGTTGCTGCTTATTGCGGGACATTCGAGGTTGGTATTTGATCGAGAAAAATCTACTTGAAGTCTCTATAAAATTACACAGGCCGTATCCATACAGGAGGTCGGTCGATCGTAACATCTGAGAGTGTTTTCAGTCGCTCGTATAAACACGACAGAAAGAAGGATAATGTTAGTGTAATGTGTCTGGATAATACATCATTAACGCCATCGGTCCTAAGATATAATTTGGTTGCTTTTAACAAAATGGTACATTCATTTAGAACGAGTAACTAAAAGTCTGAGAATGAGTGACCGATTTATGTGCCGCGTCACAGACCAATCTTTCAAACAGTTTTGAGTGTAGTCTAGAGTCTCCAGCATAACGTTAAGACGCTATGGAGATCGATCATTAATGTGTGTGGACGACACTAGCAATCCGAGAATGTGCATACACAACATACGCGAAAAAGTGTTATTCTAATTGTCTGCAATCCGTCCAAAATGTGTCTCGCTTCGTTAGCCAGGAATTTGTAAATATTCAATCAGGGCGCTCCAACAGTCACTTCAATAAACTACTCGGTCACTCGGGCTATGCGATGTTCCATACTAATTGTTAGTGATCCGTAGTGATTGGATTTTGGTGATTTATACTGTTTCACACCCGCATTTGACGAGCGGAATGTCTAGACCATCGCTGGACTATGTTTTATGTTGCACATAACATTTCTGGAAGTGAAAACTAAGACACCGCTTTATGGAACGTAGCTTTGCTAAAAAATTTAAATTTTGTAAATAAGTATCAGTATCATTTATTAGAATTGCTAGATTTGTGTGCTTTCCTGTTTTATCCCTTTATTTGGCAAGAATGGTACCACTATTTGGTTCATTGTGCACACTTCCACTTCCAAGGTTAATATAGAGCTTTATCTTGAAAAGTTCGGGCTAAATATGTGCTTCGTTCCTAGTGATCATTAAATTTTCACATTGTTCATGTGTAGGAGGATTCCAGTAAGGATTCTAAAATATTCCCCCCAGTAGTTCACAAGAAACATAACACACTCCCATCCAGAAAAGCACCAGATATGCCTTTCGCCTTATTGAGGCGTCACAGTGGTGCGCATCCATCGGTCCCGTACTGGGGATCGAACCCTTGACCGCTAGAGGCTGACGCCAACCAGCCATCGGCTTAAGCCACTGAGCCCTGGGGAACAGTGGTTAAGCTACACACTTTGCAAGCTAGCCGGGACGACCTATTTTCCAACGCTACGCAGGTTCCTACTAGTGAAGGTGACAGTGACTAACCTCCGAGTTATGAATAACTAAACGGTTTATTCTTCGAAGCTGAGAGGCGCAGTCCAATTGAGCGGCCTGATCAGTCCGTACAAAAAGATCGCATGGAATTGTTAATTGTGCTTTTTTGTATTACGTATCCCAAATGGGTTTTTGAAATGATTAGCAGACTGAAGGTGTCAGATTTCTTACGAAAATGGGAAAAATAACAAATGCAGACTTACCTAAAAGTTCAATTAAAGTACTACAGTCAATCACAGAACCGTCCCCGGGGGACCTGCTTCCATGCGGGGTATTCCATCGATGGGTCTCTTCCACATTTTCATGCTCCAACTGGCTGTGTGACGATGTGGCAAAATAGCATGTAAGCCATGAGCTGTGTAATAAATCTTTTTCATCAGGACTGTTTTTTGCATGCGTTATAAGCGATGAAGCCGCAGCCAGTTCCCACTTGGGGATCATTCAGGTATGGCACACTTTTGTTATACGCCAATGAGTCAGTGGCAATGTCTTGTCTGGGTATAAATTTGTAGCTTGGAAGCTGTAATTCGTCATCTCAAGAGATCAGCTCACTCGTGGCCAACAACGAAGTAAGCAAGAATAAAAATTATCAGGAATTAAAAAGCATAATACTAATAACTACTTTTTGCAGATAAGCCAATCACAAGTTCATGGGAAGTCCTAGTGAATAATGACAATGGTACAGAAAGTACCATAGAAAGCAATGTTTCATCTCAGCCATCGTTTTGCAAGGAATAAAGCGCAGTAAAGATAGTCCAGATGCAGTTGATACTTTCGGCAGTTGTGGTTGCTTTATCCCAAAGACGAATACTTGAAGCCATCGGAATTGGAAGAGGATCAGTTCGGCCTTTCCTTTACTTGTCGCTTCCATACTTTCCTTTCCTTTCTTTTCTTTCCTTTCCTTTACTTGTCGCTCATTGGAGACAGCAAAAAGAAATATGATATGTGCGAACGAGTTTAGAAAGTTAAAACAGCAGAGTTCCAGTGATATTTAACAATGGCAACGATAGACTACTCATCTTCAACAAATGGCTGATGTGGTCTATTTGCCCCGTTCCTTACATTAAAAATCTACCTTTGTGCATTTGCAAAATTAAGATCTCTTACTTTTGCTGGTGTCAGGAAAATTCTAATCATTTGTTAAATGCGCGAGAGCTTTTTGGACATGTAGAACTAGGTAGATTAGTCCATATCAGGAGGAATTGTATAAAAGTTCTGTCTGACTGTGGTCCCGGATTGAGGTACAACTATCATACATTTAGTGCCGCGTATTTCATATCTGGTTTCCAACCGCAATCGCATGGAGCGGTGTTCACTATGCACGTTTGTTGTGACGCCCAGTACGCCTTCACCCCACGACCGCAAGAAGAACTCCGAGATCAGCCGGGATGAACAGATTATCTATTACAGCACGGCACCAGTCATATATCTTTACGAACAAGGGCGAAGCCAAGCTACTAAACGCATGAGGTCCAACAGGCATGGAGAAAACACAAAATGGAACAAGCAAATGAGAATCTCCAAAATTACGAGCCAATGAAGTGCGGCAAAGAAAATAGTGTCTGCGGAGTTAATCCCTGGGGGTAACCTTCTGGTGAGCGACCATTAAAAACGACGAGTAGCGTCCAATCAGTGTGGAGAAGTGATGCGTTTAAACAAATGCCAGAACAGTTGATAGTGAGAATGATACAAACCAGGAAAATAAAAACAGGTATAATAAATATGTGTCGGCTGAATAATACATCCACGTAAAAAGCTAAGGAACGCTGAGCAAAAGAAACCAATCAGAATGTCCACAGAATGAAACGGCTGAAATTAGCTGTGAGCGATTGCGAATGAGGATGTGAAAAGCGGCGTGTCCAAAATGTAGCACAGAAGCAGAAAACTGCGCAAACAAAGAAATAGGCAACTAACATAATTCATGAAACTGAGGGTTAAGTAGCCAGCTCCCTAACATCTCCCCCTTCTAAAAACAAAGTTAGTTACCTGTACAGAACATAGCTTTTCCGACGTGGGTCCACTTGAAACGGCTGTACAAATTTTCTTGTTTGTTCTGGTCTGTTCCGACCTTCTTGTTCCGGGCATTCCCTTGGTTGAGATTCTCGGCGTGAAGAAGCACTTGGTTTGCCATTGTCAAGCAACTCACTAACATCAAATCTGTTGGCATTCTGAATATCACCTTCCAGTGTACACCGCGGTTTCAGCTGATTTGCGTGACGTCTCCATACCTGCTCATCGACTTGAACATCGTACCTCACCCGCCCCCGACGTCGCACGATGCGTCCTGGTATCCAGCTGATCCGCCGTCCCTGAATAGCCGCTGCAGATACAAATTCGCCAACTCTGAACATCCTTCTCCGTGCTCCGTACCGCCTGTTGTATTGCTGCTCCATTGCTAAGTTCCTTGTTTGTGGGAGAGGACGCCTGGGTGTCAGCAAATCCAGTGTAGTTCTCAATCTGCGACCCATTAGGACTTCAGCTGGTGACTTCCCATCGGGTGCATTGGGATTGGGAGTCACTCGATAATTCAGTAGGAACCGCTCCAGTCTTTCGTCCAAAGTTCCCTCCCTCCTTTTGACTTCAAAAATGCTCTTTTCAGGGTATCGACAAATCTTTATGCTTGGCCATTTGACTGTGGATAATATGGTGCTGTCCTCACGTGCCCGATTCCATTTTGTGCGCAAAACTCGGCGAATTGATAGGACGTAAACTGCGATCCGTTGTCGGAAATAACGGTTTTTGGTAGGCCATGCTGACTGAATACATGTCTCATTTCAGAGATCGTGCTGATTGAGGACGTGGTTTTCATCCGGATCACTTCCGGCCACTTTCTGTACGCGTCAACCATCACAAGAAATTCCACACCCTCGACCGGTCCTGCGAAATCAACATGTATGTGCGACCAGGGAGATTCTGGATTCGACCAAGATTGCAATGGCACACGCACCGGAAGTTTGGATGCACTGATGCATCTGGAACAAGATCGACCGATATCCTCAATTTGGCTGTCCATCATCGGCCAAAAGACGTAGCTGCGAGCGAGTGCCGTCATGCGGGCGATTCCTGGATGGCCCTTGCGCAGCTCTCTTAGTATGCGTTGTCTGAGAACTTCTGGAATGACTATGCGATCTGCGAAAAACAGACAGGAATCAACTTCCGACAATGCGCCTCGCCTTGTGAAGAACTGCGTCAAAGCTTCGTTCGGACACTTCTTTGGCCATCCACTTCTTGTATAGGTTAATACTTCTTGTAGCACAGCGTCCTGTTTAGTGGCTTGCGCAACCATTAAACCATTCACTGGCAAGTTACACACTGCGTCTTGTATCATGTAGCTGACGTCCGATTCGGCTGCAATGGATGCAATGACTGCGTCTTCTTGATCGCGTCTACCGGTATTGATCAGTCTGGACAGGGCGTCTGCCTGTCCAATAGAATCAGTGGACAAATACCGCATGCCAAAATCATACCCCAGGAGCAGAGTTGCCCAGCGCTGAAGTCGACTGCTGTATATGTCGGAATGCCTTTCTTAGATCCAAAGATTGCCAAAAGCGGTTTGTGGTCAGTCACCAGCGTAAATCTTCTGCCGTATATCATCTTGTGAAATCTCTGTACGGCAAAGATGATAGCCAACGCCTCCTTCTCAATTTGACTGTAGTTCTTTTCAGATGCGGTCAGCGCTCGTGCCACATGTGCCACAGCCTTTTCGGACCCGTCTGGAAAGCGATGTGAGATGACAGCACCAATTCCATAACTCGAAGCATCCGTAGCCACGACAATCTCCTGCTTCGGATTGTAATGCGTAAGGAGCAAATCTGATTTCAGCAGTGATTTGAGTTTGTCAAAAGCTTCTTGACACTGTACGGACCAGTTCCATTCAACATCTTTCATCAACAATTGGTTTAAAGGATGACGTAATCGATGCATGCAAGGTAGGAACTCACTTTAATGACTAACCATCCCAAGGAATGAGCGCAAGGTTGTGACATCCGTTGGTGCCGGTAATCTGTCTATGGCCTCGATATTTTCAGGATCAGGCCGTCGACCGTTCCCGCCAATCACGAAACCCAGGAACTTGATGGATTTCAGGAAAAATTTGCATTTGTCAGCTCGCAACCGGAATCCATATTCCGGTTGAAACAATTCCTCCTGGGTTCCGCCCTTTATGATGATATCATCTAGATAGGCTGCTTCTCCCATCAAGCCAGTCAACATAGCGTCCATAACTTGTTGAAAGATTGCCGGTGCAGTTTTTACTCCAAATGGCAAACGATTATACTGGTAAAGGCCGCGATGCGTGTTGATGGTTAGACGTTTTCTGCTTTCCGGTTTGACCTGCAGTTGCAAATAAGCGTCTGCCAGATCCAGAGTAGCAAAGTACTTGCCTCCATTCAGCTTTGCAAACACGTCGTCTGGGAGTGGAAGCGGGTACTGATGGGGTTCTAATGCAGCGTTCAAGCCGGTTGAAAAGTCTGCACACAAACGAACTGAGCCATTCCGTTTGCTGATCACAACGATAGGCGCCGCCCATTGTGAGAAACTGACTTGCTCGATCACTCCGGCCTCCTGTAATCGATCAAGCACATGCTCCACTAGTGCTTGGGATGCGTGAGGGACTGGACGTCTGGGTCGGAACACTGGTTTTGCCTCAGGAAGCAGGGTAAGCTTTGCCTGCATTTTCGTGCAATGTCCAAGCTCTGATTGAAATACACATGCATGCTTCGATTGAAGCAGTTCTGCAATACTTTGACCCGGCTGATTCGATACGGCTGTACGAAGCACCGCGACATTATTCTCAGAACAAATGTGACTCAATGGTACGTCGAGTAGATGCAGTTTCTCGATCCAATCGATGCCGAGCAGATTTACGTCACTGCTCGTAACCAAGTAAATCGTGCCACGAAGATTCAAGCCATTGAAGCTGACTTCGCACTCAATCTCACCATCTAATCTCAGTGATCCCCCAGATGCATTATTAGCCGTCAGGGTTGTGCGTTTGAATGCTGGTTTCCCAAGCCTCTTCCAGACTGATCTCGAGATGATTGTAATGTCGGACGCTGTATCCAGCTGCAACATGATAGGGACACCATTGACTTTTACTGACACGCACTTTCTCTTGCGTGCAAGTTCTGTGCGAAAGGCGGCGAGGATTACCTTTGCGGCCGGTCCGTGAAAATTGGCTCTTCTAAAATTAGGATTTACGCGCATTTTTGGAGGAAAAGAACGTCTGAAATTGTTCACAACTCTGCAGTGGGTTTCCTTATGGCCAATTCGTCTGCACTTCTGACATTGGTGCGTTTTATATGTGCAATCGCTCACAAAATGCCAGGCGCCACAATTCCAGCATGCGGTCGGGGGCTTCTGAGTTGATCCAGTTCGGTTCATTCCTTTACGTCGGATAGCTGTACGACAAATTTGGGGTTCAGTTTTGTGATCAGCAGTTTCAACCATTTTTGTATCGTGCTTCAAATTTATCAGCCGCTGGCATTCTGTAGTGATATCCTGCAACGTCAGTTGTGGTTCCTGTTCAAACTTGTGTAAAATTCGTGTGCGAATATCGGCATCAGCGTGGGACTGGAGACTGCACACAAAAATAAGACTCTTAAATTGATCCGCAGTCATCGTGCCCAGTTGGAATCGTTCGCATTCGCGGTTCACAATCCCAGCATGAGTGACAAAGTCATGAACATCGCGTTTGACCAACTTCAAACAATTGTACCGAATGCTGAACAAAGAGGCTTGCTCACTGAAGATCTGCGTCAAAGTTCTCACGGTCTCATCAAAGCTGAAGTCCCTTGCGTTTTTCGGCAACACGAAATTTGTGTAGCGTTCATGCTCCACTGCTCCAAGTTTTCTCAACAACAATCGAACTTTCCAGGCATCATCTTGGTCAGCAAACTCCACTCGAAAAATATCCTCATACTTCTTAAATCATGAATCGAAGGTTACACCACTCAATCCATCGAACACAAATTCTGTGATTGATGCAGTAAGGGCGTCCACTGATGATCGTGCAATCGTCGTCGTCGGGGGTTCTGTCTGAAGGTTCAATTTCTGTGTAAGCAACTCGATCAGCTGCCTTTGCGATTTCTCAAATTGCAATTGTTGCTGTTGAAGTAAAGTCTGCAATTGCTCGAACGAAACCGACATGGTTCACCACTTCTCGTCGCCAGAAGAATATGTTGTGACGCCCAGTACGCCTTCACCCCACGACCGCAAAAGAAGTCCGAGATGAGCCGGGATGAACAGATTATCTATTACAGCACGGCACCAGTCATATAGCTTTACAAACAAGGGCGAAGCCAAGCTACTAAACGCATGAGGTCCAACAGGCATGGAGAAAACACAAAATGGAACAAGCAAATGAGAATCTCCAAAATTACGAGCCAATGAAGTGCGGCAAAGAAAATAGTGTCTGCGGAGTAAATCCCTGGGGGTAACCTTCTGGTGAGCGACCATTAAAAACGACGGGTAGCGTCCAATCAGTGTGGAGAAGTGATGCGTTTAAACAAATGCCAGAACAGTTGATAGTGGGAATGATACAAACCAGGAAAATAAAAACAGGTATAATAAATATGTGTCGGCTGAATAATACATCCACGTAAAAAGCTAAGGAACGCTGAGCAAAAGAAACCAATCAGAATGTCCACAGAATGAGACGGCTGAAATTAGCTGTGAGCGATGGCGAATGAGGATGAGGAAAGCGGCGTGTCCAAAATGTAGCACAGAAGCAGATAACTGCGCAAACAAAGAAATAGGCAACTAACATAATTCATGAAACTGAGGGTTAAGTAGCCAGCTCCCTAACAACGTTATACCATACAACTTGGTTAGGAAACCAAGATTTAATTGTGATCTGCGCAGCCATAATGGCTCAAGTTTTAATACACTGCATCTATCTTTAGGAAGAAAAGTGTAGATTAACCAATGATATGTTTGGTAAAGGCGTGTTGAACATTTTCTACGGCCTACAGGTTACATGCATGTAAATAGCCTAAAGTAACGCTGTAGTATTCTTACAAGGCTCTTACAGGGGTGTTATCTACCATGATACTTGTCACTTTCAGCGTGAATAACTGACTAATATGTCTCGATACTCGTATAGGCTTTGAAGGAACATAGTTCGCAAGTTCATTGAAATTTAAGGAGTTGGAATACCTCATTCATAAATGTCTGACAGAAAAGCACACTGGAATGAGATCGCCATGAAGTAGAAGTAATCCCGCCTCAATATAGCATCCATAAGTCACGATATTGCTTTAGATTTGGAGAAGTGCATCTACCAGTTTGTATCCCAGTTCCCATGGCCTGTAAATCACATTTAATATTTGCTCTCTCAGTTTTGTATTGGGATGAATGGAAGGCATGTACCATCTTCAAAGCATCTGTAAAAACGATGAACTTCCGAAGCCTACGACAGGCGTAAGATCGTATATGTACAGTAGGAAATAAAACGGATCTAAAACTCTACCTTGAACGACGCCACAAGTAACTTGTTGGGGCTTAGACCTAAAGTCATTTATGTTCACTGTCTAGGAGCATCCAGTCAGATAGGCTTTAAACCAATAAAGTATCGGATTTGATAAGCCAAGACTACTCAGTTTCGATAGGAACCTCATGCGCGGGACTCGATAGAACGCTTTCTGCATGTCAAGATTTAAGAGAATGCGTTCATGACCAGAGTCAGTCGCTTCGGTGAGATCATTTAGGTAATCATTCTGAAATGTTATTCATAAACGAGACTTTAAAAAGCCATGCTGCGAAAGGGAAAGAAGAATGCGATAAAAGGAGAGAAACGCGTTTTTCCTTTACAATTATTTCGATCAATTGTGATATGATGGGGGTATGTCTAATAGAGCAATAATTACGAATCTCTGCTTCAGGCCCAGACTTATACTGCGGTACGACAACAGATTCTTTCAATCCCTCATGATACTGACCTGACTGTAAGAACAGGGCAAAGATATTCAGTAATAGTACAGGTATATCATCACTACCACGCTCGCTTAAGTCTGAGGAAATACCATCGGGATCAGGATTATGAGATGGCCGAGGCAGTTTAAGCAAACATTTAATAACTTTGATTTTGAAGTCAACATATGAAATACTTACTTGGGTGACAAATAAGACTGAGGTACCAGAGTTGCGATTTCATTGCTGAAAGATTGAACAAAGTATGTAAGAAAGGCATCCGCCATAGCAGTAAGCGTGTCGACATCACTGCCGTCTGGTGCTGTGCCAAGTAAGAGTTGTATTATGTAGCATGTGGGTTGCTGCGACAAGCTATTTAAATTAGATTTTCGGAAACTGTGCCTTCGCTAGTTCATCCAGCCATACATAAGGGTGAAGATAATTGACAGACAGAACGGACCAGTACACTGTGGTGGCCACTGCAGGTTCATAAACGTTATCGTCCATATTTCATAGCTAATCATCGGCACGGAGTCGATATGGGACAAAGATCAGCCTTTTAAAGCATTTTCTTTAATAACAAACGCCCCACGTTAAAGACATCAAACCAAATGCGTATTGGGTACCATCGCTTCGAATGTACCGCACTCTACGGCTGGTTTCGATATAAGTTGATCGCATCAGGTAGAGGTCATAGGCGCTTGAATACAGGACAAGTGAGATGTTGACTGAAATCTCCGTTTCTAAGCCAGTGCGTTACGACTAACAACCCTTGCCCCAACGGTTACTTATTGATTAGAGGATTATTTCGAGGTCCTCGTTGTACAATGGGCTGCAGCGTGAAATTTTAATGTGGACCGCGATTCCCATTGAAGTGAATAATGTTTAATTCGATCACTGTGAATATGAATAATCAAGTAGGTGAACAGTGCTAGTCAATGTTTTCAAAGACATTGCAACCCACGACTGGATTCAAATTCGTTTGATCGCATCAAGCAGAGCTAGCAGGCATTTAACCCTGGACCATTGGGATCTTAAGCCATACCTCAACTCCTTAGCCACCGAGTCACGACGGGCAACGCTTGTCACAACGGTTAATGCCTATTTGCAGAGATCTAAACGATCGCTTCTAACAGTACAAAATGAATTTATATGGGTTAAGAAGCGCTGCTTTAATAGTCTCGTTGGATACTTGGAGGGGATATCAAAATAGTAATGCTAACGATCTTATTAATACAACAGGGCTTTAAATACGAAAATAAGGACTTACCGTTTGTTTTGCTGTAGTCCTGCAATCCGCATAGATTCACAGAATCCACGTTAACTTCAACTAAATTCAAAGCGCACTACAGAAGTGAACTAAAAAGTGTTAATAGGTGAGTGCGTCATCCAACCGTCTTTTAAATACAAAGATCTGCTTCCTAGATTACAGCAACTCCTTCGGTTGTGTAAACCTCGAGCTGCTGTTACACGATTTGCTAATTTCCGGAGTTCAACCGTCATTAGTATCTTTCATTACATACTATTTTGCCACTCGTATGCTGTATACCAAGATTGGGAGAAAAAGCTCTTCTTCACTTACCACGAATTCTGGTGTTCTTCAGGGAGCTACGTTGTCCCCATTCCTATTTTCTACCTACATTATCCCCATTCCCGCTCCTAAAAATGTCATCCTACTAAATAATGCTGAGGACGTGCCCTTGGTGTACACAATCACACAACAGATTCATCGGCCAACCAGTAATGCTATGTGAACAACCTCAATTCCTGTTCCAAATCCCACTGTCTTTCATTCAACGCATCAAAGTGTGAACATGATATTTTCTCACTAGCTGAGGAACATTCTTATCAACAGCTCCTGACGCGTACCCCGCATCTTATTAATGAGGGTGTCAGTCTAAACTCTTGTACACTAATGAAATACTTCGGAGTTACACTAAGCCAGAATCGCATGTGGTCGCATCAGGTGAATGAAACAATCACTAAAGTTAGAAGACTAAAGTTCTACGTCCCCCTACTTCGGTCATCACCCGTATCTCGTTCCTTAATCCTAAGGTTTGTCACCGTTTGCGTACTACCGCACTGGACGTATTGCTTACTTGTGCTATTCCCCAGACTGTCCAACGGGCAGTTCAGTGCAAGCAACAGGTCGCTGAAGCATCTTGCTTGATGCAGCAGAAGTTTTATGCTAGTGTTTATACATGTCAATGTGTCCAACCATGTTCGCTACTGCGGAAAACTGCCATCCAAGATACTCGCTGGGGCCAGTCACCCACTTCTTTGTGTATTGTCGGAACCTAGCTCAACTTCTTCGACCAGACAAACGTACAAAGCCATTTGTGCCCGCACACGGGCTTACGATACGTCAATTGTTCCCTATTTATCACATTTTCTGAGTGATCAAGATGTAGTCAAACAAGGCCTTATGGCCAGACTGAATCGATGATATCGCCACGGCCACATATTTAAACTGGTGACGCACCATACACATTTGTCATATTTGTATTTGATTTTATTTGTGCGATTAGCGCATGTGTTGTAGATGAATATTCACTCTTCATGGGTGCATAAAGTGCATTGTTGACTTGACGAAACTTGACTGTTAGTGTCGGTGCAGAGAAGACCGATTCAGGGAGAGCGTTCCACAGATGACAGACACGAATGGAAAAAGATTACTACAGCACTTCAGATCGCTATACTGTTCTGCGAGCCTCAATGAGTAACCTCTCAGTTTTGTATTGCTACTGAGTTGCAGTAAGGAGCGCAACCATGATGTGAGTCGTGCAGAATCAAGTATACCCTTATCAGGTCGCCTCGTAATCTGCGATAGCGTCCGCTGAATACCCTCAATTGTTTCAGCCTCTGCTCGGATGGGAGATTGCGCAATCCAATTACGTACTTAGTTGCTCGAACTTGATGCTGCTCCAGTGCGTTAAGGTAGTGTTTTATTAAGGATACCAAGCTGGAATTGCGTATTCGTCGTGGGGGCGAATAAACGAGCCGACCATTTGTCAAAAAATTGAACTGTTTATTTGTCCAAACGCCTGTCGCAACAGCCCGTCGTGTGGGGTTCCGGAATTCGAGACCTTTCTGAATTGCCTGGAGCAACCCAAGTCATCTTGAAACAGCACAACCAGTTCACCTTCGACAGTCAAAATGAGTAGTTGCGTTGAGGTAGTATGGAGAGTACATTTCGTGATGACATTGACGTACCGTGCATAGGTCACACTGAAACAGATGCTATTCGGCATTCACATGAATCCTACACGAAATGTTGGTACCGTCAGTAACCAGTAGGAAATTTGAAGCGAGGTAATTACTAAACAGCAAAAGCAGATGTGGACCTAGAATTGAGCCCTGCAACACATTACACTCGACTTGTATGGGGTCCGACAAAGTGCTCCGAATTCTAGCCACTAATTGCAATTGAAGTAGAAAATTGGCAATCCAGCTTAAAATGGAGTCCCCGATCCCGTAATGCTAAAGCTTGGAGAGTAGTATCCGATAGCGTAGACGATGGAAAGCCTTCGAAAAATCCAAGTACAGAACATCAATAACTTCTCCAGCTTTAGCTGACTCAGGCCAACTACTGCGTGCGATTAGTAAATTTGTTGTACATGACCGCTGTCGACGGAAGCCGTGTAGCTCAAGAGAGATTATGTTACAGTTCTCCAGCTAACACACCATCGTATCGGCAACTATGGATTTCATGACCTTAATGATTATAGGAAGAAGGGATACCAGGCGGTAGTTGGAGTGCTCAATTCTGCTTCCACCTTTGTGAATCAAGGTTATTATTCCAAGCTTCCACATGGCAGGAACCTAGTTCTGCTCTAACCAACACTGGAAAAACTGAGCCAAAGGTCCTGCAGTTGGCTTGGTAATACTATCAAGGCCTCTGGGGGACTGGTATCAACATCCGAGGAGCCGTGTTTGCGTAGAGACGTCAGCTTTTGCAATACAGCTTTCGCGGTAAAAGTAATGTGGGTAAGTCCTGGCGTCGGGACGACAATAATGGAAGATCACTTGGTGGCAGGACCCTCTGAAACGTGGGGGTATATTGCACCCGTAGCGAGTTTGCTGCATCCGTACGCGTTCTCGTTGGTCCATTGGCCGTCCTGGGTAAGGGGAATCTTCGTCACACCTATCGTTGGCAATTGACATTATCTTGGCTCACGTTCCCAGAATAATAGCATTGAGCGTCATTGTGGAATTTAAGGGTATTTCGCAACGAATGCTGAGATGACCGAAAATTTACTTCCGTCATGTTTTTGTTTCTTACCTGGTTGGCAGCATCCGATTCCGGATTTTCCTGCCATTACGGCCTTCCCGGGGACAGCCATAATCATACTGTTCATGGGGAAGATTGGAGCCGTCGAATCCATTGCTCAATGCAGACTACTAGAGGATAGGTGAGCACACAATGAGTGATTGAATGCTATTAGCAGTCACCGCAACCAAGGATTTGCTGATCAAACCAGTGTGGGAGGGGTTGGAAATGAAGGTGCAACACAAGCATACAAGACTGGGAGCTGCCGCTAAGTTGGATGAACACGTACGCATCGTTCAGGAAAGGTGATTTCATTATGTCAATGCCATGGGGATAGCGATATGCAACTGGCATCTATTACAATGAATACAAGTTGGAATGGTGTCAAGCAGCTTTAGAGGTTTGGAGAAAATGAGGAGTGGTGAAATATTGAACAAAGAGGATGGAAATGTGGCGGGTTTAATTGGTAGCAAGGTCAACACACTGAGTCAAGATATGGCAACCAAGCATCCAGGGTTAATTCAACATATGGTTTTATGCTCGAGTAGCTTTCTAAGCCATGAAACACGGTCATAGTCTGAACCGAAAAGTACTGACCCAAGTAACAACCAGGAGTACTTTTCAGAGTAATTTTCCGCGCAGCGCATTAATCCGATAGAGTTATCGATTGCAATGCATAGGTCTCCTACGAACCGGTTACTTTGACGGAGTTGCAAGTGTCGAAGTGCTCCATCGAAGTAGATTGTACGCAGTGGACTGCATACATCTATGCCGTATCTGAGATGATGAGGACGTGTTGGGCTTATTTCTTTGACGTGAATACTGAAACAGCCGCTATATGGACCACAGAATACAAAGAATCGAAACGCGGGCAAACTGAAGCTAGGTTCCGAGGACATGATCGAGGCGAGTTTATCACGAAATTTCGTTCTTTTAGGTATTGCACGTGATCGGTGCCAATGTCGAGAGCACGTAAACAATGCGTTTGCTCAGGTGCAGAAAAGCTTGATTCGGAAGCGGCAGGCACTGATGAAACCTATCCCATCGATGTCAAGCACATACTACTGTACCACATGAGGCGCGGTTGCGTAAACCAAACCGGTCTGGCCAAGATCTGCCAGTACCATAAAAGCTACAAGTAGCCTGAACAGGTAAATACTGTCAGCGCAGCTCTTGGAGAGTAAGCTGCTTCCGGTTCAATTTCGCTTACTAACCCAGACCAAAGATAATACCTTCGATGTGGCACATGTGCTATGTCATCGCTGCAGTTGCTCCGTACGTGTGTCAGCCTGTTGATTTTCTTACATTTTATGTGTTGGATGTTAATTGCCACTCCCCGTGTGGCTGCGTCTGATGTGGATGTTGACTGTGTCTATTTTTCGAAAAACCGCTACCTAGGTTATACTGGCTTCAGGCGACAGTTGCTGGTTGCTTGGGGAGACGAGATGCAAGGTCGTCGTGGCTGTGCAAGGCTCCAGTGTGGGGCAAGCAACAAACCAGTCACCGCCTTGTGTAGTTTTGTTACGTATGATAGGAATGCTGCTGCTGCGAAAGTTGAAGGAGTGTGGGCCTGCTCCGTCGATGAAACGTGGGTCATGTTCATATGCCTTGTGGTCTTTTTCCTTCGGGTTTACACTGGATATGGGGTACGTGGATGCAGCTGGGTCTGGTGCAACGTAAGCCACCTGTAGTCCCTCAGTAAGCGCAAGCGTCGTGTGGCTGTTCCAGTGGAGGCAGTAGCTATGGGCAAATTAGGAATAGGAAGCCGTCAACCATATTTCACTTAGTGCGGATAGTACCAGTAAGTCATTATTGGTCTGTTTACAGTCTCTACGACCTAAGTAGCTGAGATTCAATGCAAAATAATTCATGATTGAAATTAGGATGGTATCACTATTCATCCAGCCAACCGGTGGTTCAAACGTCCCTGCAACGAGTCATTAACCGTTGTGACAAGCAGAATCACAGAAGTCCAGTTGTGTAAAGTAACCAGGTATTAAGTTGGACCTCCTTGTCTAGATTCCAATTGTAGCCACCTCTACTCGGAGAGTGAAAATACTCACAAGCTGGGGCGTTGAGTCCAGTGTTGAAGGGAGGGGGCACATCTAACGGTAACCAGCGATAAATACGCATTCCTGAAGACTCGAGGAAAGGACTAAAACAGCTTCAGTGCTTCTCCTGATGTGCACTGGCTGTCTAACCGAGCGTATCAGTGATGGATTGCTTTGGCAATGTTACCTGCATAGGTTTCGTCAACTGATACATGTTTCATTCAAGGTGTGCTGTTGAAGACACACTTTGCACTACGGGAGTGCTTAGCATACAGTGCTCACTGCTTATCTATTATCCCTTTTGAAATGTCATTGGCTGGATAAACCTAAAAGTTGAATGTTCGAGGCATTTTGGCAAACGTACCAATAGCTTTGTCGTTGGTTCTGTCAAGGAAACACCCAATCCTACTTTGACTGCTAGGTGATTGAATAAATAGACTGTTCCCCGTAGGTATACTCAACAGCAGACAGATTTCATACACATGCAGAAGAAGATGTACTTTGAACGGCTATTTTGGCGGACAGCTTCTGAGCCGCTGAAACTAACGCCGCACTTCAATGCCTGTTATGAACATGGATGTATTGATTGAGTGAGTATATTCGGAGCTGGAAAATGAACTACGGGAGTATTGGTTGACTGCTGAAATTCTAGACTCTACTTCTATCTCTTGCTATCTCCACATGAATAGTACAAAAAAGTATGGATCTGTTTTTGAAGTGCGGTGTTTGGAGAGAGCGACGCAGAAATCTTCCAATTTCGCGTACACTTTATGTGCTCGGAGTGATCCAGGACTAGTTCAAAGAACGTTGGTCCTTTATAAAATGGTGATCGCAATGCAAAAACCCAGTGAATATTCCAAAGTCCCACTGTTATTTTTCAGTTTCATTGAATGTGACGTTTAAAGTAATGTTCTACCAACATTAATATTAGAATAAACTGATCTTCAGCATTTATTCTGATGACTAGAAAAGTCACTAACCCCAGCTCCGGAAAGTCATCATGTGCTAATCTGTTTTAAAGATGCCCGTCAGTCTTGTGCATTCCATCATTCCGGTAAAGATTTTGAAGTCAAGACGCAAGTTTTTAATACGGAGATAGGTTCAGGAACACATGCGGACGGAAGTAAACAAAGAAATGTGTTTTCGCTACAGTTTTTCTTCAAAAAGCAGACGCCATCCAACGCGACTTACTATTAAACTCAGCGTTCGAACCAATTGTTTCAGTTTTGGAGATAGGCTGACCACTGTAAAAATGACTGCTCCTTCCTTCTTGGGGTTTAGATAAGTTTGGACTAACCTGCTTTCCGACTTACGACAGTGTTAACTTGTGTGTCATAATTGGCTAGACACGAAACGGCAGACTATACGAGCTTCGCTTTGAAATTTGGCAATGAACGTATCTAATGGCGTCAGTGGAAATTCCCGCTGCAGGAGTTGATTGTCGTCTTGCCAAATTTCTCTGTGGGATGTTTGTCAGAATGAAATAATCATTCTGTCACACGTGCGTCAATCAGTTTGCTACAGTCGGCTCAGCGTTTCAACACAACTTGAAGTACACATTCTGTAAGTGAAGCACCATATGTCACTAGGCGCACAACACATGATTGATCACGAAAAGCAAATGCTTGCCTACTAGTTGTGCATTCCACATTGCAACCTGATAATATTGGACTCTTTTAGATGGGAGCAGAGTGAATAACGTCAATAAATGTTTCAGTAGCGAAAACGCTTCTCATGTTTCCACATCGTTGGAAGGTGAAAAGTGTAATCACCTCAAATGAATCCTATAGTGCCCTAGGCGATATAGTCACCTAGGAAAAAGTCAAAGTTTATGTATGTGTGTGGCGTTGCCAAGTTTACCCTAACATCTACACTCAGCCGAAAACAGCGCATCTTGTGCGCATTGTGTGAAACAGAAACGAGCAGTTTTCTGAGAAATTTACCTTGTTAGTGCATTCAGCTGACAAAGAGGTAGGTTTCGACCTATGTGCACAATTGCTTGATATTCTGCACCAGTGACATAAGCAGTATATTTCTGCTCAGCCTCCAAACACTATCTCGTTTCAAACCCATTGATTTTGGTAATTCGATGAACTCCATTGGTCTTGCTCTTATTTCTTTCACATGATGTTGTGCCCTTCCTTGCACCGATCTGTATACTAGGCTTTGCCAAGGTTTTAATTGCCTCGGAAAATCTTGACAACCATCTATATTCATCATTCTACAATTACGATAAGCACAGCTGCTCACAAGCCAGATCAGTCTAACCCCAATCTAAAATTCACTAGAAACTCATTCTGCTCAATTGACATTCGTCAGTCGTCAGTGCTTCAGTCCTACTGGGGATCGAACATATTCCGCTAGCAGCCTACGCCAAGGAATTTGCAGCTTATACCGCTGAGCCATGAAGGACGGAGGCGGACCCTTTGAGCTTGCATTCTAACTGGGATATAGCTTCACCTGTCCTCCACTGGCATGCACTTTCTTACCATTGAAGATATCAGTGGGTCACCTCCGAAGTTACGAATTCCCAGTAGCGCAACGCCTTAGTTGGTAGGCTGGGACAGTCGCACGATTTGCACCCCCCTGTTACAGATGCAAATATGTAACGCCACAACTGCGAACGGAACTACAACATCTAGTTTAGTAGAACATCAAACAAGATCTAATGTTATAGTTCTACCGTTAGTGCAGACAATTCTATTGTGATAATCTTATTGCACAAAACTTAGAAATTAACGTTTCGTGTTCTACTTACGTCAAAAGTAGCTTTCTTGCTAACAGAAATCAGTCTATCGGCCATTACCATCTTCATAGAGAAAACTACCTAATCCGAAAGTCCCGTATTGCCATTGTTTGTCAAAGGTAGTTCTTTATATGAGGGAAGTTGCATAATATCGTTTTGCGTTGGCCCTGCTAAGAAACATGCACGGCAAGATCATAATGTTTAGTGCAGACTCCTCAAGTTGATATCTATGTATGCCAGCCAAATGTTCAAAAGGTCCATTGGATTTTTTTTCTCGGAACTTTTAAGGAATATTGTAATCTTCTTTTGGCATGGAACTCTCCTTTCTCTACATCCTCCTCAACTTCGCTAAGTGCACAGTGACAGCTAACGCAAAGCATATTTGACGGTGTGAGGAAGATATCTTTGTTTGCAAGTTCCTAAACTTGCTTAGCTCTGCGGCAACTTTCCTTAGTCAACCTGCGAATGACGGATGGGACTTACTCTTTCAACCCGACATCAAATCCCATCGATATGTCAGTCAATTCCTCTTCATGCATCCGATTTTTACGAATTCATCGCACCAGGTCTATCCCCAATTCAGAGCAGAATTTTCTAGATTTATACATTGCACTGTCGATCACCTTCTCTTTGTTCTGAGGAATGTAAACTCTTAACTTTGTTAGCTTGGTATATTTTTACTGCAGCTTTCGCTTTTTGTTTGGATGTATTTCTGTGCGTGACTGATTTATGATTATAGGGTATATTTCTTGTGATACCGAGAAATCGACCCCACAAAAAGACGAACAAAACTCAAAGGGCACGAAAATGGAAGAAACCAAAACGAAAATGCCGGGATTAGTACTAGTAGTGCAGCTGATTTTGTAGCTGTATTTTCCTTCTTCTGTGGATTGTTTCAGAGCGGTGGTCATTTCCCAGTATTTCCTCAACACACTACTTATAGCGTCTGCTCGACTATTCCGATTAGTTCCCACAGCGCACTTGCTACTTCGACCATTAATTTGAATCAAGAAGTTCCAGCGAAATTGATGTAGAAAAGAACGAGAATAACAGGCCTGTTGTGCACAAAATGTAATGGAATAAGCCGACGCAGCAATTGCATGTATACAGGCAGATTTAGGGAAAGGTTGTGCATGGAACAAATGCAGTTTTCTGGGGATTTCGTAGGTATATCCTGGACACCAGGTCGGTAGCCCGTTGTTACTGCGACATTACAGAATGCCTAGACACAGCAGTCATCAACCAGAATTCCATACTTCTCCAGCACTTTTAAAAGCCGTCTACGCTACTGACAGCCCTACTAGGGCAAAAGGCCAGATGGGGTTTTTCCGGATTATGGTTAGACTAGCCAGTTTGTGAGCAGCTGATTTGATCAACAATACTTCTTGTCCTAAGTAAACAGAAGTTTTCGGGGTTTTGAGCACCAGCCGTGTGTCTTGGATTGCGACGCGCAACCTCACTAGTGGCGTCGGTTGACTTTGAAGTCAGCCTCTGCCAATACGGTCACTGGGACCGTCACCTAAGTGGAGGGTTTCAGTGTGGCCATCTCCCATCCCTACACTCCACGTCGCAATCCAAGACACACAGTGGGTGCTCAAAAACCCGAAATCTTCTTCGAACCGCTATGTCAAAACACTGATCGCGGAGCCCAATCGCTTAGTGATCATGGCGATAGCCGCCAAGCACACTGCGTCGAGTTCCACTCCCAGCCCCGCTATCTCTACCTGATGAGTCTAAACAAAGACGAAACCGTCGATCATGGAATGCAGGGATGGGAGAGCCACACCGAAATTTATAAGTTGTCGAAACAATTGACCGTGTTGCAGTAATATGTTATTTACGCCTTCTGTTTGTGGTTCATCCTTTATTTCCAATACAAAATACATTTTGCGGGAAATTGCACTCACCATTTACACTCCATGGCACAGAGTTTCGCTAGTTAAGTGGTGACTTTATCGAGTAAATGGCTCAGCTGTTGATATGTGTGGGCAATTTTGCAACCTTGTCTTAACCGAGAAAGCACGTAGAGAGCGGAACTCAGGTACTGGTTGCGGCGAAGACCAGTAGGCACAGATACGTTTATCGAGTACTCAGAAGATAACGTTGCCGGTCTGATATGAACAAAAAGCAGATTAACATGGGCACGGGGCAGAGCAGCGTACTACTAATATAACAGTTGAAAGTCAAGCGGATACACCATAAATAAAGCATATTGACGATCAGAAGATAGAAACAAGGATAAATTCTAATGTCCCGATATGCTGAAAGTCTAAATGTTTATGTTCATCGCACACTACTAGTGATCGGCTCTTTAAAAGGCAAATCCTTCACCAGAATTTGAAGCATCGTTTCTATGGAACAATGGAACAATGGTATATGACGGGTAAAAAAGCATACACTTAACGAGTCCCGCAGGTTGGCAATAGAAATACTGACAAATTGGCAAACCACATAAGTGGTTGAAGTAAGGAGTGTCAGTGAGATAAAAGGTAGAAGTATAACAGTTTTAGGGGGATAAAGTGGTACGACGCAAAACTGGCGTAATTAATTTCGTCACACCTTGACATCATTAAGTAGGCAGCCATAGTTCACTGTACTTCAAATGTCTACTTTTACTGCTCATGTACTTAATAGCAATACATAGCGTTTATTATCTTACTTTCGTATTTTTATCCCTGTGCATCCCGACCGCGTTTCTGATACTTCAATCTGTTCATTCACTTTCCTATCCTAAGGTACTAATTAAGTATATTATCACTCGCAAGTAAATGAAGGCAAATGCGATTTTGTTCTAGTTAGGCCAACTAGAGATAAAGTTAAATAAATAAAATAATAGTCCATCATTGAGTTTAATAAGAGGCTTTCGAAAAACATGTGCAAGATATCTTCCGATAAATCAATATGGTATATTATTGGTGGATTTGTGAGTAGTGTAAGTTTTGTAGAATGTAGAGGCCACGATTAAACATATACAATAATCTGCCTCGACGGGGAAGTGAATCTCGGACGGATTACCGGTCCGCTGCTCGACCAACTGAGCTACCGACGAATGACGATCATGTGCGCAATTTAATACTTGAATTCCGCTTGGCTCGCGAGGTATTGCCAATAAGCTCACGGTATCTGTTCTGGTGTTGCAGATTGGCTCACTCACTCGGCACTTCCCAGTGAACCGAAGTATCTGTCCTCCTGATGTTCAAAGGGCGATGTTACAAATAGATTATTGGTGGCTTTTTGAGTAGTGTAATTTTGCAGAAAGTAGAACCCACGAGTAAACTTCGCACAGTAATCTGCCTCGATGGGGAACCAAACCCCGGTCATATGGATCATTGGTCCGAGGTTCGATTCCTCGTCGAGGCAGATTATTATGAAGTTTAATCGTGGCTTCTACTTTCTACAAAATGCTGTATATGTTTACTGGATTGACAATTCATCATTGCTTAATTTTGCAACGCGATGTATGAGCTAAGTGGAATAGTGGTAATAACTTATAATATTGCAGTGTTGTTTTGGTCCACTTTGTGATGATAATCTAATGTTCGTTCAGGTTCTCTTTCTTCTCTTAAACATTTAAATTTTGTTTTTTATACGGTATAATATGAATTATGCAATAACCTAGCGGATAGTGATTGTGCTTCATCAGTGACGGTGAACCGAATTTGTCTTACCAACCTTTACGTTGTGTCAAACATGTTTTTACACATCTAATTGCACAAGACTGAAGAGGAATTATTGTACACATATATTCGCTTGCCTCGACTATTAGGTATGCAATAATAACTTTATGTGAAGATCGTGCGAACATGAACATGAACTTATTTTCCAGACTCGAAATGTAAGCGTGGTTCTACTTCCGATTGTTTTTATTTTTGCAGTGAGGTCCGTAGCGTACGCCCCAATATTTTCGGGGGACAAATTAACTCGGGATTAAAGGGAGGATGAATGTTTTTTGTGAAACTAAAACTATGCATTTTAAATATATGGTTTAACCGGGGAAGGCGTTGATGCTTCTACATGTTTGTAAGCTTACCTGCTTAGGACTTAATATTAAATGAGCTATGGCTTTGCTCTGCTTCTGCTTTTTGCCTTCAGTAATGACGAAATATGCTATAACCGGGCATACTCAAACTATGACTTAATGGAAAAGATTAGAATAAAATGGGTTGCTTTCTGGTTTTCATAACCTTGGGGACATGAAAGCAGCAGCGTATGTTTGACTGTACGAAGTTAGGAAGAAGGAGAAGAAAAAGACGTTAGATGAAGGTGGAATCCGGCGTTTAAATCAAGTCATTGTTTTTCATGCGGACACAAGCGTCTTTGTTCCGAGAAAGAAATGCAAGCAAAGCACACTATCATCATTGGCTTCGAAATATCGGTGCCACAGGTGTCACAGGGTTTTGAGCTGCTTCGAGCGAGATCCAAAAGAAAGTTGGAGATGACACATAAGTGGAAGAGGTGGGATGAGTCCCGGAAGCAACGAATGTTCTCTTGTATTATACCACCCTGTGCTTTTCTTCCTTCGGCATGGTTTTGCCTCCCTTCATCCCGAATATATTTATTGCTTCATTTACGGTCAATTCTGTCACATAGGGGAGTCGCACGTTCTCCATGGTTTTATCTTTTTACGTAATAAAAGTGCATAGAGGTTCGGAAGGAAGTTAATCCTCAAGCTAGTTTGTGTTTTTGATTGTATGTTAGGTCCACTGCATGAATGGTAGCTAACTAAAGTAAAGGCCAGTATTCAGATCATCCCAAACATTGTATAGGTAAATTTTCGGTCACCTTAGCCAGATGTGTTTAACTTCCAACTGATAACAAGGTTCATTGGTTTTGCAATATTTGTTTTGTGAATGATTCATGCTGTGATTCACTTTGCAATGAGCAAGTAACATTTGAAGTACTGGGACGCTATGTAACATAAATAGAAAAACATCTTTTTCTTGACGATGCGCGACACGTCTGCATCGGCATTTTCAGGTAAGTGCATCCATTTATAGGACGCTGTTCAGAGGTAGATCTGGAAACTTGAATGGCATACATGTAGAAGAGCCACAAAAAGATAATGAATGGTTAACTGAATCGTAATGGTGTTCCTGGCTTCGAAACTATTTGCACATACCTAATAATAGAACAGCTAACTCATAGGAGAGGATGTCATGACGAAACGTGTATTAAGTTTTTTGAAACTTGTACTCTACTCGGATGCTTGGCTTGTTGTTACAGAACAATCAGTTTGTCCACGTTATGTAGAGACAAGAACTCGTCGATTCTTTTGAGAATTTGTGTTCAAGAGTGCAAGCACGGATTCCGGCTGGTAGCTTGTTTCAGACCCTGGTGTACCTGTCAGGGAAACGTTCACTTATCTGTTGGTCCTGGTCTTGCACTCTGCCAGCGAGTTTTGTTTGGTTCGAGTATTGTAGACTGCTGATTGCAATAAAGTCATGTTGGGGTTTTAAACATGCATATTTATGTGCAAGATATTGAAGAATATGAATAACTGGTGCTTTGTGTGCCGTATCCAGAGCGGATCAAACTTCCGTTTGTCGCGTCGATAAGAATGTTCCAGTTTTGATGAAGCATCAAGGAGTTTTGTGAATGCTGTCTGTACTTGATCCAATGCAATGCGGTCGCGCTTGTTTGTGTTATCACACACCTTTGAATAGTATGCAAACTTGGGTCTAACAACTGATATTTGCTGATGAAATATTGACTCATTTAGGGAAAAGCTCCTGTATATCAATCCAATTTTTGGCCTTGCTCTCGCGGTGGATACTACTACTTGTTCACAGTAGTCGAGTGAGCACTAATATCCCAATCCCAGGTCTCTTGCCGTATGAGTGGGATTAAGTGGTGTGCCGTCAAGAGTCAGGCCACTATGATCCAAATCGCACTTGTGGGACATCGCACGACGTGTGTCAGCAGCGAAAGACATTTTCCACTTTGGGCACCAGTATGAAAGCATATGGAGGTCACTTTGGGTGATGTTGACGGCACCATTGAAAGCATCCACACGGATGGTGGATACGATTTTAATGTGAAAGATAAAGAGATATAATATACCAAATTTTAAAACCACGAAGATATTGTTAACATATATTACGAACAGTAGCGTCCCAAGGACGCCTTATTTTGTCACACCAATAATAACAGGCATAGGCTCAGATTTATATTCTTGAATTTGTACCACGTGCTTTCGATTGACAAGCTATGACATAAACCAAAAAGCAGTGTTCTCCGTTCTCGTGAGACATCATTTTAGCCATTAAATCTCAAGAAGAACACTACCAAAGGCCTTGTGTATGTCGAGGTAACTTAAACTTACATGCATACCATGATCATTCCAGCCAGTTGGATGATATAGAAATTCACGATGACACATAACGCAAGGTCCGTTAATCAAGATGCCGTTTTCAGAGTCGTTTAGTAGCTTCTTGACAGTGAAAATTTGACAGGATTCGCTTTGATATGTCGCTCCAGAATTTTATTAATATAGATGTGTGACTTATTAGGTGATAAATCACAAGCTCCAACAGGAAGCCTGATTTAGGTCGCGGAAAGACTATGCCTTATTCCCACCAAGCTGGCGCAGTGCTTGTGTTCATGGATAGATTAAATATACTCAAATATAACAGTGGAGTGTCATTTCCACCCAAATATACAACGACGAAGGAACATTGTCTGGAGTTCCGAAATATGATAACTATTTTACACCCGCTAAGTTTGTGTATATCGTGCATCTCAGATCCGATACAGCGGCGCTAATCGACGGTGACTGGTGTCAGGACCATGCACATTGGTTCTGTATCCACTTTAAAGGAGGCGCAGAAATACTGGTCAAACACTACGCTAGTTTGAGCAGACTCTGTTTGTTTCAGTCATCTGTTACTACGGGTGAGATTGTGCATTGGATAAGATTGAAGCTCTTTGATTTCAAAGACTGACAAACGCACGGTTTTTGAATCGACTACCAAGGGCTCGTTTTTCGTAAGCGATTTGTTTTGTGTGATAAGCCAGCTTCGGTGATGTAGCCTAATTATGGTATGATCAGCAGACTTATCGGAGCACAGCTTCTATGTCGTCGGTTTCACCCATCATTTAAACTGCTGCAGTGATATACTGAGACAAGCTGCGGTAACGCGCCCGCTGGCTGACATTATGGAGTTGTGTCAGGAGATAATGCAATAGAAATTTTATCATATATATATATATGAATGCAACCGCGTCAGAGTGCCTTCGATTCGGTCGATCGATCGATTCTGTTCGAAATACTTGTCGGAAAAGTGTTCCCACGAAATATGTGAACATCCTTCGTGCTCTATACTCGAATACTACAGGCCGCGTCAAAGTCTACGCTGGCCCATCCGCTAGTTTTCCGACCACAAGTGGCGTTCGTCAGGATTGTTCGATTTCTCCGTTTTTGTTCAATTTCGTCGTGGATTCTATCATGGAGTGTTCCCTTGCGGAATCTCACGATGTAGGCGTTGAAGTGCTGCCTGGTGAAAGCTTAGTTGATCTAGATTATGCGGACGATATCGTCTTGCTTTTCGACGATGTTGGGACGGCATAATCAACCCTGAATAGCCTGTCCAGAGTGGTCCCATTATTTGGTATGCACTTTGCCCCTTCAAAGTGCAAAGTGTTGCTGCAAGACCACCAGCCACTTTATGACCCCTTGACGCTTGCTAACGAAGAACTCGAGGTGGTTGATCTTTTCACTTATCTTGTCAACTGCATCAGCAATAATGGGCGCATAGAGACTGACGTCAGCTCACGCATTGCAAAGACCAGAACTGCCTACTTGAACCTGTGGCATCTTTGGCGACAGAAGGGAGTTTCCCTCCGTCTGAAATGCCGGTTATACAAGGCCACATTGAGGGCCGTTCTGCTCTATGGTAGTGAGACTTGTCCCCTTCGGTCTGATGTGAGGCGCCTTCAAGTCTTTGATCATCATTGCCTGAGAAGCATTGCTGGAGTCGGATGGCAATAACGTGTCCGCGACGATGATGCGCGTTGGCGAATACTAGGTGGTGATAATCATGCTAGCTCCCTATAACAACAGATAGCACTGAATAAGTTGCGTTGACTCGGGCACGTGTTAAGTAGGCCTGGTCACCGCTTACCTAGGAGGGCCTTGTTTAGTCTGCCGGGTGTAGGGTGGCGCAAGGCTCGAGGTGGACAGAAGTTGACTTAGCAACGGGAAATGAAGTTACTAACGACCAAACTGGGTGCCGTTGGTCCGTCTCGCCTTCCGGGCTGGAGTCCAAGTGACTCGCCTCGTGCTTGGCTCGAGACTTTACAGGATATAGCTCGCAATCGACACCAGTGGCGCGTCTGCTGCCGCTTCCTAATCGGATTGCCTATTTAAAGTGCGTTTGGTGCTGAGTTATCTGTAGGGTAATGGCTGATTATGACGCGTGGCAGTGAAAGCCGCAAGGAAGCTGTCTCGCCGATGCCGCCTTATCTTTGCACGATAAACAGCTGTTTGTGACGGTATGTTGTCTACACAAGGTGTAGGCGCCCTGACCCTGAATGTTTGCTTAGGGCATTAAGGTTTTCAGGTAAGTCCCCCTTCTCTCCCTCTTCTTATTCTTTATTTCATAGATCCTCATGGTTGTATGGCAGCAAAGCATCAGTTCAAATAGCTGATGTACCGCTGTTGATGATACATATATATATATATATATATATATATATATATATATATATATATATATATATATATATATATATATATATATATATATATATATATATATATATATATGAGTTTGTAAGTTTATTTGAATGTCTGTACAGTGGTATGCGAGCGAGGGTGCAGCTGAGTAGAGAGACCTTGGATGACTTTGCAGTTGTCTCTGGTGTGAAGCAAGGCTGTGTCTTAGCTCCTGCCCTGTTTAATATCTATCTTCATGCCATGATGTCTTGTGCTTTTGAATCTGCTTGTGCTTACGATGTTCGTGTGAAGCCCCTTATTGATGGTGGGTTGCTGAACATCCGTCGTTTCGGTGCGAGAACTCTAGTCTGTGAGGCAACTATCCGTATGTTGCTGTTTGCTGACGACTGTGCGTTGTTTTCACACAGTGAGGATGAGGTGCAGCATATGACTTGTGATTTGGCTACGACAGCAGCCAAATTCGGGCCCACCACCAACAGAAGGAAAACTGTCTGTCTCTTTCAGCCTTCACCGGAGGTGCAATCTTCAATATTGCCGCAAATCAGCATTAGTGCTGAAGTATTGGAAACCACCTCCCGCTTCAGCTACCTTGGGAGTGTGATGTCGACTGATCAGCAGATACACAGTGAGCTGCGTATCCGCGTGTCGAAGGCAGCGGTAGCATTCGGGAAGCTAGAGTACCGAGTGTGAAACAACCATCAGCTTACCATTGGCACGAAGCTGATAGTGTACAAATCCATGGTGCTGTCCGTTCTTCTACAGGGCAGTGAAACGTGGACGACGTACCGGCGGGATGTGCGATATCTCGAGCGGTTCCATCACAAGTGCTTGCGACGGATTTTGCGCATCGGTTGGGGAGACAGAGTTGTTGACACGGAAGTGTTGCGCCGTGGTGGAAAGTATGTAGTGGACTGTACACTTTTGCTGAGATATCTGAGGTGGCTGGGTCATGGATTCAACGCGGATACCGAAGCAACTCTTATATTGTCAGCTGAGTATTGGGAAGCGGCATGTTGGGAAACCAGTTACGTTACCAGGACATGATTAAAGTGAGCCGCTCAAGTTCTAATCTTGATTGCAGATCATGGGAACCGAAGGCGTTTGATCGACGTGCACGGCGCGATCTGATCACGAAGGCAGTTGCTGAGGTGCACTAGAAAGCCCTCGTGTATGCAGAGAAGAAGCGGTAAGTGCGGAAGCGGCAAGCACCGATGGGTTGTTCTCCATCGACATCAAGCGCATGTTGCTGTAGCACATGCGGTCGCGAGTGCCTGAGTCAGGCAGGCTTAGTGAGACATGGGAGAGGCCACTCGGGACCACTGCCGAAGCGACGACGGGTCCTGCAGAGAACGTAGGCAGAACCAGCGCAGCGTTTGTAGGTACGCTGCATTCGATTTACTAACCGCGTGCTTGCATGCTAAGTCACTTTATTTCAGGTGGTGGGTTTCAATTTTGTCCTAACGCTTTTCATTCTCAAATAAATGTCCACCTGTACGTTCTTCTATAAATCTGTACAACTCGCTTAAGCCAATTGTAGTTAATTTCGATAACATTTTCGCATTTGTGTCATTTCCGTAAAATATACTTTCTGACCCTCTGAACTTATCTCGGATCCTTTGTTAACAACCTCTCTCATATGCTCATCAACTTAAGATTTTTGTCACGCTTCCTTATGCATTACTCGATTTCTTTTCTTTGTTAGCTTTCTCTCAAGTGATTGGCTGTTGCTTGATATCCCCGGTATGTCTGCGTTTGATGTGCATGTTGACGAGGTGTCCACCTGTCTATTGCCCACTACCTTGTCCATACTGGCTCCAGGCGACAGTTGGTCGTTGCTGGAGGGGACGGGATGCACAGTCATCGTGGCCGTGTTAGGCTCGAAGAGTGGTTCCATGCACTCAGTGTGGAGCGGACTACGGTCCAGCCACCGCCTTGTGTGCGCTCGATTCCCAAATACAGCGTGCTTGTGTTTGCCTGTGAAGGAGTGTGGGCCGGCTCCGTTGATGAAACGTGGCCCTCATCCACATGCCTCCCGCTTATTCCTTCGGGTTTACACTGGATATGGGGTGTGTGGTCTGAGCTGTGGGTGGTGCAGCGCATACCACCCATGGTCCCTCTGTAGGCGCAGTGACAGGCAAATCCGAAACCGGATGCCGCCAACCATATATATATATATATATATAATGGTGGTTTGGACGATTATTTAGGCAGTGACGGCAGTGTCCGTGCATTTTGCGACGCGCGGCTTGTGTTCCGTGAAACATCCTGAGCTGCTGTTCTTCTTTGCGGCGTTCACACGCATGTGTCGGTTACACAGCTATTGTTTATACCAGACTGCCCTTCACTTTCAGTCCTTGTCCTCATAACCGTTTATTATTAGTACTCGCTTCAGTAAGGAATGGAAACAGCTAAGCTTACTGTGCGTTGCACGCCAGTTGGGTTGCCTCGTGCCTGGACAATCGTATGACGATATCTAACCGATTTGCGCTGAGTTGGCCATTAATTGGGTGCCGAAAAAGCAGCGCTGCTCCTACGCGCTCACTAATGGTAATTCCTACACCGGCCTGTCAGGCGGTTTCACCATTGTATCTCCTGATAGTTTCAACGCGAATGTGTCGTGTAAGGGAACGGAGAACTACGTAGATTCATGTCCATGTGTCTTGTTTGCGAATAGCGCTTTTCAGTCATGCAGGTAAGTGCAGAGGGTTGACTTACGTAACACCACCTCGCGTTTTAGTTCGCAAAGGCCTTAACCGTAAAGCAGCAAGTCGGGTACCGTGCATATTAGAACGTCTGGTCCGGTAACACTGCTTTCAAGTATCAAAAACCGTTTAGGACGCAGGAACATCTCGAGTTTTGCAACACAAGGTCAAGGTAACGTTTGCTGGAACGCTCAGCCGGGTGTTGAATGCACACTGTTGACAGCCAAATGGCTCATGCGCCTTCTTAGTGCTCGATGTCAATACACATGGTAGTGGGTGGTCATCCATTCTGTTCAGCCACCCTCCGTTAGGTTATGAATTACGGTCACATTCGCTTGGTCACATTGCTGTACCATATGTTTTGATATTTAATGTATAACCAAGTGACCAACCTTGAACTCCCCACGCTCACACGTTGCACTGATCGGTCTCGACCACTAACCTGTGGATTAAACGATACTCATGCACACGCGTCGTCACTAGGAAGGCATTTCCCGATCCGCAACCTGGGGAAGCGCGCAACAGCGTACAACGATTCCGTAAACCGGTCCCCATGCACACATCCCATTCTCATCGTCTTGTATCGCTACACCTCCAGTCCCAATGCATCATGATATTATCGCTGCATCAGTAGACTCAAAACTGTGGTGTCACTTTCGTCTAACGACTTTGCGATTCACGCCCCCTCAGCTTGCGGCGCTTCTCAAGCATTCACTTAGTTATTCAGGGTATATATCACTCGCTGCTTTAAAACGCAGTGAGTGCTAGTTGCACAACAAACACACAGTTTTATACGTTGCGCAGCACACTCGCTTGATGCCAGGACGCCTAGTGCGCGGAGGTCATCGCACCGGTGATGGGTGTCGATATTTACAAGCGCGTTCGTGCTTTGGCCAAACTTAGCCGTGACCCTACGCGCTTCAACATGTCACTCGTATTACACCTGTTCACTCGCGTACGCCATGTATCCACAGCACGCGCTAGCATGTACGGACATGAGCTTAGAAGTTTAGCATGCGGACCTGGACTGTCTGCCATGTCAGAATGCGAATAGCCAGTAGCCATTTTCGATAACAGGTACTGTTATAGAGGTGTTGTATATCGCGCCGAAATTCCTTGTCTTTTAGTGACCCCGTTTCATCATAGCACACCGTTGCTGGCCTCAGGTACTAACATGTTACTACATCCACCTCGTCGTGCATTCGATCGCCGCTCAGGTGACAGGATGCATGCGAACTAATCCGAACTGTATTCCATACATGCGCACACGTTGCTATGTCAGTGCATTCATGCCATAGTAACTAGCTGCGCGTGTCACTGTCGCCCGACTGATTTTGATCTATCGTTCAGACGAACCTGTAATGATCCTAGAGGATTTTGATGACCAGTCAGCTGAACTCGTAATCCTTGTGGCCTAAGTTCACTTGAAAATGGTATAGATGTGTTTCAGCCCGATTTACTCGCTTGTTCGGAAATGCGGTTGCCTCAGGTCATCAAGCAGGCTGCAGTACATCGATCTATCTGGGCGCAGTTTAGGCGCGAGCGCTCAATTTTCCGACAGGGTGCAGACGTCCCTGTTGATGTCTACTGTAAACTTGACGTCGGTAGACGAAACCGTTTAAGCTCCGTAGGCTGTGTTACGCGCTTCTGCCAATCAGGGTCATGTACTTCCGTTGCAGATTTGACGAAAACCTCGTGTTTGCCAAGTCACTCAATTATGCTCACCGCCATTCTTCTGTCAATCATGGTTCTCACATGGGGAAAGAACTAGCTGACAAATAACGTAGGAGCGGCTGAAAATAAAGCCATCCTGTGATTGGTTTTATCAGTGCAGCGGTGTCATAAAGTGAACAACTTTGCTTCTGAGTATTCTTTGCAGGACTTCATGAGCAGCAGCTATAAGAGAAATATTTTCAACACCGATTTTCTTTGGCGACTTTGGTACTTTGCTTCAGCCGTTATAGCTTTAATAGGGCTTAGTATATACATGGTAAGGTTGCAATGATGTCGGCCCTGTGACAAGAAGCCCTGTTGGTTCTGTTCGCTTTCGGCGTTGTTCAGTTGCTTACGTTTGCCGCATTGATTATAGGTTCTAGTTCGGAAATTATTGAAAATACCTGTGGCATTGGTTTGCGAGACTGCGCGAATCAGCATCAAATAGCTGCACTGAAGATGTTACCTAGTTTGGTAACGAAACGTCTGCAACAGAAACGCCCAGCTCGGAGAACAGGACAATCTTTTCATAGGTTCTAGTTCATCTGAACACACAGCAAGGTTGTTCAGAGAATCACCGGCAGCCATAGTCGAGTTGTTGGTTCAAAAGAATGGCTCCCAATTCGTATTGCAGATCAGTTCCTCAAATGTATTACAGTTAATGCGGTGAATGTTACAAGTGGGTCGCAACTTTGTAGGTAATGCTAACAACTGTATTCATAGCATTCAATAGCTGTAAGGTTCTATGGGGCATGGCTCGGGGAGGTCAGTAGATACAACCAACTACAAGATACCACCAAATTGTGACACGTTTCGCAATCGAAAGTGTGCAACGGTGAAATGGTTCACGCATATCGAGCTATATGCTTACGACGGACTTTCCACAAGCCCCATTGTTGTGTGTTTAAGAACGTTCAGTTGCAAACTACCAACTGACCAGGCCTGTAGAAAACCTTATTATGCCTCATTGATTCAGTGTTCCGAGAATAATAAACCCATCATCTCCCTTTGACAATTCATTGTTGTTCCAGACAGTCGCAGTCCGACTTAATAACAGGCAAACAGTATGTTGTCCTGTTGCCAAGTGCACTCGAGAGTTTGGCTTCATCCATCTTCTCCGGGGTGCTGAACGTGTTTGGAAGCTCATCCGGAACAGCTTAAAATGAAGGCAATATTGCATTCGTTTAGAATAGCCACGAGCTTTCTTCTACCTCCGGGTTATCGAGCCCTGAACGCTCTCCCAACTTAATTCGTTTATGCATCCATAAATGTGTCATGTTAAACTATGCTCGATCGGTCGCGTTCCGGCTGTCCCCTGTGTGTTAGTGAGTAGCTTTGTCCGTACTTCCATTGTTCTCGGTCAAGTCGTCACCAGTCGGCAAACTCACGTGGAATATACCATCCCGGTGTGGCATCCCCGGCGGAAACAGGGTCTTGCTGCGCCCTAAACTCCGTAACGAAGGGAAACCAAGCATGTCAACAGCCTACAACATCTGTCTACAAGCCCATATTTAAATCGCTCGGGAAGTACTCCATGGGTATCGACGCTTTCGAGGTGCACCCAAGATCGGAGACATCGGCTTCATCTACCGATTCTTAAGTCACCTTCGACCATCCTCTCTCCTGTCGTGACTGACCTTTTCAACAGGTCGCTGTCCGTAGGTACGTTGCCGATTGATTGGAAATGTTCGGTAGTGAAGCCTATTCTGAAAGGCTGCGAGCCTAGCAAAGTAGACAATTACAGGCCAGTTTGTTTGACACCTATTTTGGCAAAGGTTGCTGAGAAAATCGTGAAGGAGGGATTGCTGCAGTTGCTCTAGTCAAGCGAGGTCTTGACGCCCGAACAGCATGGTTTTATGCAAGGGCGCTCATGCATTACAAACTTACTTGTGACAAGGCATGAGTGGTTGAAGGCAATAAGCAAGGGGAAGACTGTCGACGTGATATTCATCGATTTCAGTAAAGCTTTCGACAAGCTCAGCTATGAGGTTCTCCTTCATAAACTCAGGATGGGTGGTGTCGGTGGCTCATTGCACCCGTGGAGCCGCAACTTTCTTGTTGGACAAAAGTAGTACAGGTCGACGAACATCTAACTGATTGGCATCACTCTACAAGTGACGTGCCTCAAGGCACTGTGCAGGGGCCCATTATGTTCCTGATCCACATCAACGATCTACCGCAGCTTCTCCGGTCGCCGTGTGCCTTGTTTGCGGACGACATGAAGATTTGGAGGGCGTCGACGCTCACAACGACTGTGGCCTACTTCAGCAAGACCTCAACCGCCTATCCACATGGTCTACAGATGTTCATCTCCCGGTCAACGCAACAAAGTCTGTAGTTATAAGCCTGGGGTCGGGTGCTGACGGCTGAACCTACACCCTTGACGGCCAACCGCTATATCCCACACCTCCGTGAAGGACCTAGGTGTACTCTCACGCTACGATTTGAAGTCCGTGGACAACACCAACAGGCGATATCGTAACAGACTGCGCATGCTTTGGGAGCTCAAACGTAGCTTCGGCTCATTTTCTGAAGACGTTACCACTCGACACCTCTTCTCTCATTGGATCAATGCTAGAGTACGGTTCGCCTGCCTACTTTCCGATTACCCGAGGCGAGGCACAAAAGACAGAACGGGTCCAACGCGTTGTTACCAGACCCATCCTGAGTTTAGATGGCTTGGGGTATGAAGACTGGTGCGAAAATCTAGGACTCTATACCATGTCCTATCGTTGTGTGTGAGTCGACCTCATTATGGTCTACCGTATTCTCCATCTCGGTGACTCCCCCATGCTGAGGCCAATGCTGCACTAATGAGGGCCATGCAGCACATGCGGACACAGGTACAAATTTGTCGTGCCGGATGTGAAGCGTGTTTCCTACCCATTGTGATTTGAACGGAGAGTAGTAAATATTTGGAACAGTTTGCCTGAACTTGTGATGAAGGCAACATCTGTGCAGCAGTTCAAAACTTTGTTAGATTTATAGTTTACCGCTACTCGATTCAGAGAACGATTGCACGCTTACGAGGACATGTCACATTTGTGAGTTCTGCGATACCGTGAGTCAGATATTTTAAATGTTGCAGGAGAAAGATAGCGATATTCACGGCTGAAAATTTTTATAATGTTTTTCACGATATATCGAAAGAGTTGTACATAATTCATTTCTACTTGCTCTATAATACAGTATTCAGTATTCATTGTGGGAATACCTTACTTGTCTTCCGTGGAAGGCAGACCAACGCTACAGCGAGAATGCTTATGTTCCATGCAGTTAGTTGAAATATCTGTAGGAGTCCAGTGTTGCTCAGCCAATAACGGAGGTGATCGTGCAATTAGTGCGTAACTCTGCTTGATTTGCAGCATTTTATGAGAATTAGGAGACCATTAAATCGGCCTGCCTTTACTGTTGTTCATCACTACTGGTGTTTGCCTTTGGCTAGAATGTGTAGGATTCTTTCTCAAAAGCTTTTGTCTTGTAACAGGTCTGGGATTACGACTACGTACTACATTAATCTGCAACTCGTTAAAGATATTCCCTCCCAATACTATCATCAGTTCTTTTGTTCTGCAGACGTAGCAGTCAACATTTCACACCTTATCGTATGCGTTTGAACAGTCTTAATTTTAGGACTATCTGAACATACATCACAGAACCACAACTTATCTATCGATACACTGTTACCTCCGTTAATTTTAATGGTCCTATTTGTTGCGTCGTAGGAATTGGCACATGACGAACAGGTGATTTTTGATATGATCCCTGTTCCCCGCTTGTCTGAGCTACGATTGATCTTGGGTTTGTCGCTCACTAGATTCCCGGTAGACAAACTTCTTCGGCGCGTGCCTCAACGGTTCTCAAGCTGCTCTTGCCGTTTGGGTTGTCTCAGTTGCCTGGTCCGGTCAGATGGAACCGCGTCAGCGGGTTTGGTAATAGTGTGTCACTGGGCACACCGGTGGACAGAATCACAGGCTATGTGCAGTGAAATACAGGTAGAAATATGGTGGTAATGCGAGACGGCAAAAAAGCCTGTGGCTACGGTAGACAGGGGTGCACAGTACTAAAATATATATTGTCTGGCAGTCTGGAAGATGCTCTGTTGAAAGGTATCTCAAGTGTACTGATGAAACTCGAACAAGCAATGTTTCACACGTTGGTCTTACTATACAGACTTCCGAAGACGTCGTTTATGTTGTACCAGTGTGTCGTTGGACCTAATACGAAAACATATATCCCGTTAGATAGAGATCAGTGATTCGAATAGATTGGGCGTATTTCCGGAGAAGTTGCACAAGAATGTAAAGATATGTCCAAGTTAACACTGAGCACAATTGTACGACTGGCACGCGGTATGACTTCTGGATAAGAACCCCCGGAAGTCGCCTGACTTAAGTTCAACAGCAAATTCAGTTGGCTGATTCCAGATGGGTCAGAAACAAAAGTCCTTAATAAGTCTAAATCAGTTTCTTCCGTTAGGAACAGAAGTTGCAAATGGATAGCAGTGCGCAACGCACCATGGCGGGAGTCTAGGGCAGATTTACCGCCAGAAAAATGGAATATAACGCAACGTAACCGCTGCACTCAACTGATCAGAGAAGACAAGGCAATGGGAGCGAGTATGGACCACAGAAGCGTAGAGGCTGCTAAGCAACCGAATGCTGAACAAATCGCTTCTCCTGCACCGCAATCAGCCATGTCTCCATCCCCGTTGTCTTCACCAACCTTGGTAGAACGCCGGGCGAAAACTGAATGTACCTGCGTGAATCAAGCAGTACTCACAGCAACGAAAATCAGGCACCATTCAAAACGTCTGGTTAAGCAAATTCCATTAGACCTGACATCTAGTATTAACAAGGATGGAACAGCCAAACACCAACCCTTGGTACCTGTAGCTCAAATATCTCTTGTCGAGACTAAGCCTCCCAGAACATCGGTTACATATGCAGAGATTGCTGCAAGGGTCCACCGAGAGGCCGCCGTTGCGTCCTCTTCCATTGTAAACACCGTTAACGCAAATAGAGAGAAAAAAGCAAACAATCACTTGTCAACAAGTCAAGACAAATGAGTACCATAACTTGTAGATCGATTAAAAAGGGATCCAACAACAGTGCCCGGACTCTTGTATGCTCAAATGTCCCTGAATCTACCGCCATCACATTGCGGGATAAGTTGCCTGACGACCAAGACCACTGGAACTCATTGTGTATGCAGATGAGTATCAAAGCCAAGCCCATAAACTTGTTACGAATTACTCGTCATCCGAACTCGCCACACTATGGTGAACCCAGACTTATTCGAGTAATTCTAGAATCCTCCACCGACGTAGAAAACGTTTTGCTCTCCGCAAGCGCGCTAAATCACGAATCCTGTGGGATACGTATCTATCCTGATGTCCCTTGGAGCGCGCGACAAGCAAAACGAAACACCGAAGAGCGGCACAGCAAGCAAGACCGCCTCAACACAATCTTCATACATGGCATGCCAGAACATCCTTCTAACAATGTTCAAGAGACTGGAAAGCACGATTTAGAACAGTGGCGGTTCATTCGTGAAACACTTTCTTTGAATAATGTTGTGGCACTATCACTCACCAGGATACCTCTCTCATCGAATTATAGAGGATGCGGCCCTAGAATCCTAAAACTTGTGGTTCAGTCAGAGCAACAAGCAAAGGATGTTTTGGATCGATGGCGGAGAAACCGGAAACATCTTCCTTCCGATATTCGGTTAAAGGTCGCAAACAATTCGCACAGCTCAAATATTAAAGCAACTGAAGCAGCAAGCATACTGACGAATGTACAGAAGTGTAATTTGACGGCTGCTTTAATTGACTCTGACGTAGGTCTAAACGAAGGCTGGGACGCACCTTGGCCGAATCAAGTTGCAAACGAGGTATCACTGACTCATCAAAAAAACGAGTAACTGTCGACCTCCCATCGGTCGTCATCCTCCCACACTTGACAGCTTCACCTCTCTGCGGGCTCCTAGAGACCGAGAAACTGGCCTGCTTGTATACAAATGCTCAGGGTCTTTCTAACAAACTGGCTGAACTGAAAGATTGCCAAGCTTCCGGCTCGTATGATGTCATTGGTGTCACCGAGACATGGTTGCACACGGGAATGACGGACGCTGAAGTGTCGCTACCCGGCATGTTGCTGATCCAAAAAAGATAGGCTCACAAAAGGAGGAGGGGTAATCCTGTACTACCGAAACGACTTACAGTGCGAAGCCGTGGAGGATTCAGACTCGCAGTTCCTCGACTCTCTTTGGTGTTGATTGCAGTTAAAAGGTAGGGACGCTTGCCTTATTATCTTGGTGTACCGCGCCCCTAACTCAACACCCGAAACCGACTACCACCTAATGGCTGCTTTAAGATACAGTTTACAACAAAAGTACACTCACATTCTTATCATGAGTGATTTCAACGTACATTGTTTAGAAGCCCCTGCCACGATCGGAGAACAATTCAAAACCGATTTACAAGATCTAGTAACTACTGTTCCTCTTTACAATCACATCACTTTGCCTACTCGGTTCAGAACTGGTAACAGGCCATCTGTGCTGGATCTTGTGCTTACCAACGAGGAGCATATGATTGATGCGTTGGTTTCAGACTGCCCTTTGGGTCGCAGTGATCACGCAGTCATCAGTTTCAACTTCGTCTGCTATGCAGAATATCGGAATGATAACGATGAGACTGTGCGAACCATCACAAGGTACGACCGACTCGCCCAGCTAGTCAGCGCCACAACATGGTCTTTCCTCGAAGAAGAACCCCCGGAAGTCGCCTGGCTCGAGTTCGTCAACACATTCAGTCAGCTGACTGCACAGGCTTCAGAGATAAAAGCTTGCAATAATTGCAAATCAGTTTCTTTAGTTAGGAGCAGAACTCGAAAATGGATGACAGTACGCAACGCAGCATAGCGAGTGTACAGAGAAGCTCCAGCACCAGAAACTTGGGACAACTACGTAGCCCAACGTAACCACTGCACTCAACTGTTAAGAGAAGACAAAGCCGCCTATCAGCAGAACATCGCAAAAAGCCTTCAGTGCTAACCACAAACTGCTGTACAAGCATTTTACTGGCCTACGAAAGGTGAGGTAAGGATTTCCTCTACTCAAGACGGCTGATGGCCCAACAAGCACGTCTATGGAAGCTGCAAACGCGCTGCAGATGCAAAACGCTCCCACGTTTCAAAGAATCTTGCCAACAAGCGATCTACCAAGCTTTGTATTCTGCTCACCAGGACTAACCCACATCAATTTTACCGCAGAGCCTGTATTGCAAAAGTTGACTTCTCTACGCAAACACAGCTCGCCGGTTGTTGACACCATTCGTCCAGAGGCATTGGGAGCAGCAGCAAACCAACTGGCAGAACCTTTAGCTCAGTTTTTCCAGTGCTCCTTAGACCACAACCAAGTTCCCGCCATGTGGAAGCTTGGAATAATAAGCCCGATTCACAAAGGTGGAAGCAGAACTGATCCCCCCAACTACCGCCCAGTAACCCTTCTTCCTATACTCTCCAAATTCATGGAATCCATAGTTGCCGATGCACTGGTGTGCTATCTGGAAAACTGCAACCTCATCACTCCTGAACAGCACGGTTTCCGTCGATAGCGTCATGTGCAACGAATTTACTAATTGCACGCAGTAGTTGGACCGAGGCAGCCGACGCTGGAGAAGGTGTTGATGTGATCTACCTGGATTTTTCCAAGGCTTTCGATCGCCTAGACTATCGGATACTACTATCCAAGCTGCAGCATTACGGGATCGGCGACCCTCTTTTAAGCTGGATCGCCAAATTTCTACCTCAACGGCAATTAGTGGTCAGAGTTCGGAGCTCTTTATCGGAACTCATACAAGTTGAGTGTGGTGTGCCTCAAGGCTCAGTTCTAAGTCCACGTTTGTTTTTGGTGTTTATTAATGACCTTGCACAGGGAATCGCTTCAAGCTTCCTAATGTTTGCCGATGATATCAAGATCTGGCGCAGGATCCAGGCGAACGCCAACCATCATCTGCTTCAGACTGACCTAGATACGGTGTATCAATGGTCGACCCAAAACTTATTGCATTTCAACATCAGTAAATGCAAGGTGCTTTCTATCCGACATCAGAGCAGCTACTCATACCGACTCGGAACGGATGTACTGCAACAATCAACTCTCGAACGTGACTTGGGTGTCCTGGTTCACGATGACTTGGGTTTCTCCAGGCAATCCGAAAAGGCCTCGAAGACCGGGTATCAACACGTCGGGCTGTTGAGGCGGGCGTTTGGACAAATAAACAGCTCCATATTTCGACAAATGCTCAGTGCGAATGTTCGCCCCCATGTCGAATATGCAATTCAAGCCTGGCATCCATGGCTGAAACACGATCTTAATGCACTGGAGCAGCCACAACGCCGGGCATCTAAGAACGTCATTGGAATGCGCAATCGTTCCCACCAGGAGAGGCTGCAACGACTAGATTTGTTCAGTGGCAGCTATCGCAGGCTACGAGGCGACCTGATTATGACAGGACATGATTATGACACGCTAGGACTCACCCACAGCTTTTTCACCGCTGAAGCTATATTGCAAAAGCTGACGTCTCTGCACAAACACAGCTCTCACGGTGTGGATATCACTCACCCAGAAGCACTGGGAGCGGCGAGAAGACTACTTTTAGAAACCTTGGCTCAGTTCTTTTTGCGCTGCTTAGACCAGAACCAGGTTGCCGACATGTGGAACATGAAATAATAACCGTTTCACAGCGGCGAAAGCCAAACTAAGCTCACAAACTACCGCCGAGTATCCCTTCTCCCTATACTGTCAAAGTTCATGGAATCCATTGCTGTCTATACGCTGGTGTTTGATCTGAAACACCGTTACACCATTACTCCTGAATTGCACGGCTTCCGTTGCCAGCGAACTTGTGGAACGAAATTACCAATCGCGCGCAATAATTGGCCCGAGTCAGCTGACGCTAGAGAAGATGTAGATATGATATACCTGGATTTTTCGATGGCATTCTATTGTCTAGACCATTGGATACTAATTTCCAAGCTCCAGTATTGCGGGAGCAGCAATTCTCTTCTAAGCTGGATAGTCAACTTTCCTTCAAAGAAATTTAGTGGTCAGAGTTTTGAGCTCTTTATAGGACCCATGCAAGTCGAGTGTAGTGTGTCGTGAGGCTTAATTTTAAGTTCATGATTGTTTTGTTTATTAATAAACTCGCACAGGCATTCCCTTCAAACTTTCTACTGTTTGCTGACGATAGCAAAATTTGGTGCAGGATTCAAATGAATGCCGACCAGCATCCGTTTCAGAGTGACCTAGACACGCTACCTCTGTGGTCCATCCAAAATTTACTACAATTCAACGTGAGAAAATGCAAGGTATTTTCCATCCGTCTTCAGGAAAACTACTCATATTTACTCAGAATCGATCTACTGCAACAATCTTCTATCAAACTTGATCTGGGTGTTCTGGTTGGAGAGGACTTGGGTCAATCCAGGCAAACCGAAATGGTCTCGAAATCTGGAAACCAACAGGTCGGCTGCTGTGATTGGCGTTGGGACAAATAGACATTGTTATTATTCGACAAATGCTCGGGTCATATGTTCGTCTCCAAGTCGAATACCCAATTCAAGCCTAGCTTCTATGGCCAAAACCGTAATGTACCGTAATGTACTAGAGCAGCCTGAAATTTTGGTATGTAAGTACGCAATTGAAATGCGCAATCTTTTATAAGAGCATAGATTGAAACTATCGGGGGTATTCATTGAACGATATCGCAGCTTACGAATCGACCTAATAATGGCATACTTGATCCTGCACAACTCACGTCATGTGTGCCGCTCCTTACTGCAACTCAGCAGTAATACAAATCTGAGGGTTCACTTATTGAGGCGCGCAGAACAGTATAGCCATCTGGAGTGCTGTAGACATTTCTTTTCCATTCGTGTATGTCACCCATGCAATGCTCTCCCTAAATCTGTCGTATCCGCACCGACACTAACAATGATTAAGAGACGGTTGGACGACACGCTCATCCATTTAATTGGTTACTTAGCACTACACCTCCATCCTACTCCTGGAGTGTACCTTGGATATATTTGATGTTAACTGTGGTTGCTGTCAATTTACGCAGATTGCAGGACTACAGCGGAACAAACGGTAAGTCCATCTTCTTATGCCTATAGTACTAACTGTTTTATTATTACTATTATTATTATTATTAATATTTTCATATCCCCATCAAACAACCCAAAGGGACTTATAAAGCAGCATTTCTTAACCCATAGAAATTGTTTATTGCTCATTGCACAGGAGGCGGATATTAGGCTTGTCTCCTGACAGGCGCCGCTGGTCAAAAAGCCCTGGAGGAACGGAGTGACCTTTCAGTTATGCGAGGTTGTGGGTACATTACACTGATCTGACCTTGAAGAGTCGTTAATATTTAAATCACAGCTAGAATCCCGCTACTCACGGATAATATAAAATAAATAATCTCTCCTAGTTTTAAATGCCATGGATATAGGGTCTAGCTAGAGGACGTCATCAACTCGCAGCCTAGCCACCGGAAGTGACAGTGAGATAGGTGGTGCTATATCTCAGTTAGCTTGCAAATTATGTTGCTCAGCCAATGTCCCCCATGGCCCAGTGGCTTAACCTGCTGGTTAGTTAGCACCTGCCCCTAGCAACCTTGGGTTCGATCCCCAGTAGGAAACCGAGGAAATGCGCAACACTAACGAGCCCCAATAGAGCGAAACGCGTCTGGTGCTTTTCCGGACTAGGCTGTTCTATGTAGCTTGTGAACGGTTGGGATGAAGACCTTTAAAAAATTACGTCTAAAATTCTGTTATTCATGTTAATTTAGTATTATTTCATTGACCTACCTTTCACAAAAAAGGAAAAGCATAAGTGGTACGCTGGTACAGCCTCCCGACGCTTCGCTGCTACGCGACCACCACCAGTCGTACGAAGATGGGTATACCACAAGGTCGCCCGCGCTTAGGATAATTCCAGATAGGGACCTCCGGATTACAGCGAAGGAGTGCAATCTTTTTGACCGGCCGACAAAAGATTAGATGGCTCTAGAATCCGGGTCTCATGCATACGTAGACACCACGGAATTCTTCCATGTATCACTTTAAGTTTATTGAAGGTGCCGCCGAAGCTTCGGGTAAGTACTCAACTTGTGGATCATTCGAGTTGAAGTGTGCGTAAAGTAGTGTGTAACAAGAACGTCACTGCTACCGGCCATATTAACCGAGATATGAAGGTTTAGATAAGTGCCTGTTAAAAAGAAAGACATTAGTGCTTAATTTTTGGATAAAGCTATACTCAATCTGTGCAGCTAATCAACCGATCGCATCCAAAGTTCTGAATAATTCCTAAAGAGTTATGGACAGACAAGTAAGACTGGAGTAAAAATACTTGGTTTGGTAGAAACTGATGGTATTAGGACGACCGCTTCTCCAATCCGCAACCACCTTCTGCCAAACCTAGTTACAACTGGGCGTACGTATATAAACATAATCCATTTATATTTTTCCTATTTATGATACATAATTAATAATAATACAATATCAGTAAAGATAAATTTTAGCATCAAGCACAGCGGGGGTTTCACTCGCGAACTCAAAATCGATGTTACAAATGGTCGACAAATTATCCGAAGTAAGGGAGAACAGAAGAGCATATACAACTGGAAAGCACAGTAGAATGGTTCAAGCTCTTTTGCGAAAGGGGTGGGGATCTTTCCTAGAAAAAAGTGTACAATAGGGATAACGTTTATTAGTAGCTACTTCTCATGTATGTTGTTTGAGTTGCTTTAACGAATTCTGTCACTGCAATGAGAAGCGCAATTCGGCATTGGATAGGATTAATATGTCCTATATTACAAAGTACAATTGAAATTGGAATGTGTGGGAACTGAACGGGAAATATTGGCGCATCCGAAACAATGGTTCTTTTTCAAAACTGGAAGGAGAAAAGAGTAAAACTAGGGAAGACGTTTCAACATAGGTCTAGTTGCACTGTTGAACTGGCGATCGGAGTTCCATGGCGTCAATATGAGGTTTTCACCAAACTGTCATCAGACTTTCCACCAGCTCAAGTGCGTTGTAAGGGAACGACCACGTACTACAAAAAGCAATACCTAGATAGATTTCCTAGAAAATTGTCTCATAAAATTTACACCAGAACACAGATTGTCTCGGGGCAGGATGAATTCGTAGATTGGAAGAACAGCAGCTGCATCGTGTGGAAGAGAAAGGATTTGGACCGACAATTGAAAATTTATAGTACACGCTCAGAGGTAAAAAATGTTCACTTGCATACTTCGCATGATAAACCAAACATGAATCCAGTGGTGGGTTTTTCGTCTCTTGTTTACCTGAAAGTTTCCGGTAGATAACAGTTTGGAGTGGAGTGTAAGGCAAGAAACGCCAGTATTCCCAGCCGGCTAAATAGAATATTACTAAATCAGAAATAGAAGTACATTGTTTTGGTTTTCATTCACATCTATCTCACTTATCCTAGGTAGTAACAAACTAAAGATGGGGGGCCGGAATTCATCAACCTCGCTTTCATGTTCTTTTTAATACAATAAGTAGGGCTCTAGGTAATGATTGTAGCAACGCCATAGAGCCTGTATCCTCCTGATTGGCTGTATTGTTGGAAGCTGGATGGGATTGGAGGAACAGTGAGTGGGTATTATTTGTCACGTTGACACATTGTCAGCTTCAGGGTTGCAAGGATTTTCCCATCATCTACTGTATGGGTACATTATTTCCTTTTCGTATCAGGCGGAGAGTAGACGCTCTGGCGGAGGATGTGCACTGCGGCAAATAACATCTATCTTGACATGTCATCCACAACGTCCAGGATCAGATCCGGTCGTGGCCAACACCCGGAACAGTAACCACCACAATGACCAGTGACTAACTGTCCTTTCTGAAATGCACAAGAAGATAATATAACTAACGAGTTGAAAAATTAGAGCAAAACTCATTTGTATGCAGCGTGATAAATGAACGGCACCATTGTAGGGTCGGTTTTGCCGCACTCGTTACGTGAATCGATCTCGATAAGCAATGCCCGAATTGGAACGCGATTTATTTTGTGGTATGAGTAAAGTTTTCAGTTGGCTGACTTTACGCCCTTGATTCGAACCCCATTTCTGCTATCACCACGTTACGGGGGAAAATAAGTAGAAAATAATCGGTGGAGTGTTGCTACATCCAACAAATACATTACAGCTTCGGGCAACTTAGCAAGCTCCATCCAGTGGCGAAAAGAAGCCGGGGACAAAAGTCGTTTCAATACAGTCGTATGGATACCGGTTGCGTTGCATACTACAAGAAGTGAATCGACTGGGTAGTGAGACACATCTTTTTGCACTCGCAGTAAACGTAAGTACTTTGAAAACACATCCCCATCGACTGATTAGATTTTACTGTGCGACATTAGTATTGACATTTGCTGGTAGCAGATGACCCAGAACCGGTTAAACCCCTAACACCTAATAGACCTAGGATGACGAATAATAATTTATTTCGAATAAAAAACCAGGTGATTGAAAAATGCCTTGTGATAATTCGAGGGAACGCCATAAAATCAGAAGAAATGTGAATTATCAGTCCTATCAACTATCGATTTAAATGTGCTAGTACAAAACTATAGTGTAAAATAGGAATTAAAGGTAAGCAGACATGCAACGTGGAGAGCAGCCATAGTCGACGTATTCAGTGAGAAGGACATAAGCGTAGACTCATATTTATCGCTTCCATGTGGTACAGAAATCCAGTTCAGCACACTACAAAGATGTTCTACAATAGCACAGTCTAGGTAACGAAGTGCTGAGAGCTAGTGGTAAGGCCCAATCGTTATTGAAAATGTCCAACTTGAGGGAAGACAACTGATTTTGAGAGATGGCTCAGCTGAATGATCAGCAATTATGTTAAAGTAATACGAAACAACCACCTTCAGCTGGGCAACTAACACCCACCAGTAAAGGTAGTGGATAACTTGATCTTCCTAGTAGTATGGTCTGCCTATAACGAATGTTGCCCGGTTCTAACTCCTGACTATCATCAGTGAAAATGATGAGGTCTAGTACTGGGCTATAAGTGACGAAAGCTGACTGTCATTATCAAAAAACAGTGGTAACATAGTGACTAGCTAGCTAGTATTGAATCTCATTATGCAGAAGCATGCACAATCCGTCAACTATTTTTGTTTAGACTCCTTCCTTTCCAAGGTGCACAAATACGCCGCAACAACGCTTGGATATTCTGATGCACAGTCTCTCCTAAAATGGAGAATATCCAGCAAGCGTTTTCCACAGGCCTCACTATTTTTGTGACAATACAGGACGCATGCACCTCCCAATGCAATGTCGTAACGTCACATATAACCAGCGGTTACGCTAGTACCAGCCTGATTAAGATGAAAGGTTAAAATTTGTGGAACAAACTAATCAGCTAGCAAAACACAATGCAGCTTTCATACATGGTATACTGCAAGAAACAACCTGTAAAGGTGTGTATACGAATTTACTGATTGATCGTACTTCCAGAACCTCCTGTTCAGGTACGCATTCGATTGGGTATGATAGTATACATCCATGGCAATGAGGCTGGATCTTACTGTGTGTCCTAGCGATCCTTTGAGCTATGCTGGGTGGCGCTTTTGCACCTCCAGAGGCACTCATACCAGATTGGTCAATCGTTAGAGGCCAGACAAAATCAGCCTCCTGGGCTTTCAGGTTGGGCGTTGGAATGAGGTGGCTCCTTATTCCTTAAAACGGACTCTTTGTAGCCCAACGCCAAACCCGCTGCCTTGCGGTCAGGTTTTTGAACCAAAGGCTTTGGTTGAGAACCCTAATCGTTCTCCTGTCCAGGCTTGGTCAACCTAACAGTATCCTGCCCACGCAATACAATGAATTTCTCCTCAAACCATTTCTAGACGCTCTGGTTACCGCAGAGGATAATCAGCGGTGCCCTATCTGCTGCACCAAGCAGGGTGGATAGGGGTTTGGATGCTACTGCTCAAGTCTTCCCGTTGTCTTATTCCCCCACTTCGCTTTTTCTCTCTTACCGTCACATTCCAGCTTCCATTTTGTCCCCCTTGTTTTCACCCCCCCCCAATACTTGGCCCTCCCTCACCTTGCTTTGCTAGGCTGTTACCTTCTAGTTTCAAATCATATGTGAACGCGGAGAGTCATTCCTGTCATGTCGACAAGCGCATGTCCAACCAAGCGGCCAAGACCAGTTAATAGACTTCCATTTGGTGCCCTTGATCATCCTTCAGATTGGCATGGCTTAATGTATGCACGCTGCTATAGATCGGCCAACAGGCAGCACATGCACGAACATTAGAGACTCTCTCGATCGATATCCGCTCCTTATCGGAGACCTGTCTGCAAGACTGGAGCTCTGTGCTCACTTTGCGATCCCCTTCAGGTGACACTAGCAGCGATTTCTCATTGCGACTATCCGGTGACGATGAAGCTTCGAGCACCGGCCAAGCCGGTGTTGGAATCGTCCTGAGTCCCTTGGCTTAAGCTGCTCTGGATGACTGGATTCCAATCAGTAGCGGGATGTGTGCTGTCCGATTGGCTGGATCGTTCAGAGCTTCGAAGTCGCGCGGGACTAACAGGTGTCTATTCGTCATCGCTGCCTACGCACCGACAAACTGTAGCGATGATTCGATAACAGACAACTTCTATCGTCAATTGAACGAGCTCCTTCGCCACAGATAAGCGCGGACATTGTTGTGCTGACTGGGGATCTGAACGCTCAACTTGGAAAATTATCCACGGAGGAACTTCATCTGAGCGGCCAACACGGTGTAGGCTCCCGTAATGATAACGGTGAGCGGTTACTTCATTTGTGTGGAGATGCTCGCTTATTTCTTGCGAGCACTAATTTCCGACCCAGCACCCGTCGGATAGTGACTTGGCGCTCACCAGCCTCGAACCAGCTTTGGAAACAAATCGATCACATTGCGATAAGTTACCGATGGAGAGGCTGCGTCCAGAACTGTCTCTCGATTTGGAGCACATGTGCGGACACCGATTATGCACTTGTACATGCCGAACTGCGGATCCGTTTTGGTGGACGCCTAAGACGACATTGCAAGCGCATTGACACCAGCCAACTTGCCTAAGCCAGCTGTTCTGAATGCCTATCAAAGTACGCTGTCATGCGAGTTGAGTAAGCACTCACTGGATGCAGTTGATGCTAGGCTGTTACCTTCTAGTTTCAAATCATACGTGAACGCGGAGAGTCATTTTTGTCATGTCGACAAGCGCATGTCCAACCAAGCGGCCAAGACCAGTTAACAGACTTCCATTTGGTGCCCTTGATCATCCTTCAGATTGGCATGGCTCAATGTATGCACGCTGCTATAGATCGGCCAACAGGCAGCACATGCACGAACATTAGAGACTCTCTCGATCGATATCCGCTCCTTATCGGAGACCTGTCTGCAAGACTCGAGCTCTGTGCTCACTTTGCGATCCCCTTCAGGTGACACTAGCAACACTTTCTCATTGCGACTATCCGGTGACGATGAAGCTTCGAGCACCGGCCAAGCCGGTGTTGGAATCGTCCTGAGTCCCTGGGCTTAAGCTGCTCTGGATGACTGGATTCCAATCAGTAGCGGGATGTGTGCTGTCCGATTGGCTGGATCGTTCAGAGCTTCGAAGTCGCGCGGGGCTAACAGTTGTCTATTTGTCATCGCTGCCTATGCACCGACAAACTGTAGCGATGATTCGATAACAGACAACTTCTATCGTCAATTGAACGAGCTCCTTCGCCACAGATAAGCGCGGACATTGTTGTGCTGACTGGGGATCTGAACGCTCAACTTGGAAAATTATCCACGGAGGAACTTCATCTGAGCGGCCAACACGGTGTAGGCTCCCGTAATGATAACGGTGAGCGGTTACTTCATTTGTGTGGAGATGCTCGCTTATTTCTTGCGAGCACTAATTTCCGACACAGCACCCGGAGAAGGGTGACTTGGCGCCCACCAGCCTCGAACCAACTATGGATACAAATGGATCACATTGCGATAAGTTACCGATGGAGAGGCTGCGTCCAGAATTGTCTCTCGATTTGGAGCACATGTGCGGACACCGATTATGCACTTGTACATGTTGACCTGCGGATACGTTTTGGTGGACGCCTAAGACGAAATTGCAAGCGCATTGACACCAGCCAACTTGCCTAAGCCAGCTGTTCTGAATGCCTATCAAAGTACGCTGTCATGCGAGTTAAGTAAACAATCACTGGATGCAGTTGATGCTCATTGTGTAGCGAAAAACGACACGACAGGGGGGTAGACGTTTATTGCACACCGAAAATGGGCACATGAGGGTCTCGCGCGCGTCATCGAATATCGACTAGATTTCCGTCACACAACGCAACACAGGTACGGATGTTAGAGACGAGCCAGTCTTTTCGCCTCGGGAGCTCTGACTTGGAAGATCCGCCTTTCTGTTTTCGCCTCGATCCCCACTTCTCTGTACCCGATTTGGCTCGGCCAGGAGTCGTTCGAGAGCCCTCGACTTGCTTGTTCTGGGCTGTGTCAATCGGCTTGGCCTTGGTCCTGTGGGCTGCGCTAGCGGCGTATATGTCTGATTTATTGCGCTGTCCACATATTCCCGCTCCGTAGTTCTGGGCCCAGGCTCGTCGCTAGCCGTCCTTCTCGATCCGCTCTCAGCTAGCTCCGAAGAGCACCCCCGACGCATTCTTGGAAGCGGTCCCTCTACAATTGGTCTCATGTTCACCAGTCCATACTATCTGCAGAAAAATCCTCATGTGATAAGTCTACTCGACAACATGGACATTAGGTCTCTTCGCAGTCTATGGAACTTATCGATGCTCGCGGGTATATTCCGGTTGGAAGCGAACGCGATGAAACTCGAAAAGATGTCCGGTCGAAAGTTCGTGCTATCCTGAAGAGAGACCGCGAATCCTGGTGGTCTCATCGTGCATCAGAGATAGGAATGGCCTCTGCTCTTGGTAACAATCTTAAGTTATTCCAGCTGATACGGGAAACGGGCAACAGAAGACCTAGGGTTAGTGAAATTATACGCGCTGAGAGTGGACAGCCTATCCACAATTTGTCAAAAGGCTTGGAGCGTTGGGCTGAGCACTTTGAAAAGCAATTTGGTCGGTCGGAATTGTTAGGTTTCTCGCCGGCCACTGATCGCCGCGCTTCGTGGGCTGTCCTCTTCAGATTCGCGGGACCTGCTCTTGTGGATGATTTATACGAGATACTAGTAAAACTGTGGGAGCATGAAACTGTCCCAGCCTATGGAAACTGCTCCATCATAGTCCCAATTTTCAAGGAAGGCTCACGATCGGAATGCGGCAACCATAAGAGGAATCAGTCTGATCTCCATTGCCTCCGAATTGCTTGCCTCTGTCATCCTTCACAAACTGGCTAGTGCTCGTGAACGCCATATTCGTGAAGAGCAAGCCGGGTTTCGCCGAGTTCTTGACTCTATTAATCACATCTTCACTTTGCATCAGTCAGTCGTCACATATGTTGGCGACCCTACCTTGCCGTGTTCCTCGACATCAAAGGTGCATTCGGTTAAGTGGATAGATTTGCATTTTAGAACTGTCTTCTCAGGAAAGGCAAACCCAAGAAATATGCAAATATTACCCGAGCATAATGCGCACGTAGCACAGGCAGAGTGAGGGCTTAAGGGCATCTGTCTTCGCCCTTCATTATATTTCCAGCAATATGAGACAACGATGCCCGTTGTCACCTTTCCTCTTCAACTTCGCTATTGACGATGTCATGTAAATCGCGTTCACAGGACACGAAGTAGAAGGTGTGGATCTGAACACAGGATAACAACTTCTTGACTTGGAGTATGCGGACGATATTGCCCTAATATGTGACAGCTCGCAGAGGGGCCAAAGTGCACTGGACAGATAAGCACCGGCTGTCCGTTACTTCGAGCTTCGCTTTGCACCCTCGAAATGCAAAGCGTTCCTCCAAGCTTGGCCTGCATCGCTTTCTTCTCTGACCCTTGGTGGGGATCAGCTAGAAGTCGTTCGGAAATTCAACTACCTGGGAATTTGTGTCGGCACCCGTTAGACTGAAGATGAGATCTAGAACCGTATAGCAAAAGCTCGAGGCGCTTTTGCTAACCTTCGACACTTATGGCGCCGGCGCGACATCACTCTTGCCCTGAAGGGTAATGTGTACATTGCAGCGGTACGTTCGACCCTACCGTACGGTTGTGAAACTTGGCCCCTTAGATCAACGGACTTAAAGAGGCTAGTTACGTTCGATCACCGGTGCCTTCGCAATTTAGCGCACATCTGGTGGGAACACCGCGTGAGCAACGAGCGTGTTTGTCGCCTTGTTTAAGGCACAGGAAAAGGAAATGAACTGCTCCGCACTGTTATTTTACGCACCAGGCTCCGATGGCTCGTCCACGTGTTACGCCTGTCAGCCCACCGACTCCCGCGACGTGCGTTGTTTGCGCGCCGGGGGGTTGAATGGAAGTAGAGGAGAGGTGGCCAAACGATGACTTGGTCGAGAGGTGTGAAGGCCCTCACTTCGAAGCTGGCCTCAGTTGGAGGGTCTAGTGTTCATTGTTGGGGTTCGAAAGACGATGAACACGTTTGGCTGGATACACTTGTTGATATGGCTAGGAGCCGACCTCAGTGGCATTCGTGCTGTGAGTTTCTTTGTCGCACCCCATCCCTCTTAGCCTTCCCCTCCAACCAAGATCCCATTATTTAACATTTTATGATTTTGCATAGGAAATTGCTTTTTTTGCTGCATAGTAGCCGGCAGATAGCCTACCGGAACAACGTCCATTCGTTACCGGTAGCTCAGCTGGCTTGCATCTGTAGCACTTTATTCCCTTCTTTTCTTTTAGGTATTGCGGCACAGTATCTGAGCTGTTTCCCACCTCTAGCTAACGTGTATAGTGTGTGTATGTGTGTGTGATCGTATACAGAGTCTAATGATAGACAATTGACACACTAAACTTCATTTTTATCTGTGGATGACGGAACCCAATAAAACAGGCCATTCGAAGGGTAGGTCGGATTATATGTTCACCCTATTTTTATGTTCAGTGATTTGTGATTCTGTAAAGTGCTGATCCAATTAGTATGATACCGCACACTTTGAGGTGCGTCCAAAAATTCAAATTCTTGGTTTGCTGTGCATGAATCAACGCACAGTGTAAGTAATTGGTAGCTTTGATGGAGAGGACGAATGGACTTAGAAGTGATATCTTGCTTAAGCGCTCAAGTTATGTCATGTTACTTAGTAGTGTCCGGACAAGTATTCGTAGATGAATTCTGCTATGTTTCAGGAGATAGGGCTTAGCGAAAATGAGGAACCGGAGGACTTGGATACGGTTGTTCGCAAACTTTAGCACCTTCTATGCAGACTGAGTAGATGAAGCATATCAGTGCGGCTTGATTTTCAACAGAAGTACGCTCCCTAACAACCTTGGTAACGAACTGAACATGGCGTGATATTGTAATTTATGTAACTGCGTGATATACAGTTTCATACGTGGCAGAAGGGCACCTGGAATCGGTGATGCGAACACAGCCAGCCGAATGCTCCACTAAAGAGAACTTTCAACCCAGTAATATGTCGGAGAAAAGTCTCGACATAGTGCAGGATCCAGCAGAGCTGTTTGCAGAAGGGTGTTGATTTATACTCACGGTGACCAAAGGCTGTGAAGCATTGGGGCCCTCTTTCCTGATGCAACCGAGCTGTAGACTCCATGCCACAAAACACCCCGAAAGGAAAAACTTTGTCATTCGTGAGGTAAGGAGCGAGGTATCCCTTTAACCGCCGTTGTCAGTCAAACAAGGCGGGTGAAATTTCACACAACACGCCCAGTAGGGGTCTGCAATATCGATCAAACGTGTTGAATGTAAAACCCAAAGAACCGAGTATACGCTGGTGTGGTGATTGAATAGATAACCGCGATTGCAGCCGAATTCGTGGGGTGACCATCGACCGATTCCATACAACTTATGTTTCGAAGGCAAGGATCCAACGGGATCCAGACAACCTTCGCATGTGAAATGACTAATGGCTTCTTGTCTAAGATTTAGCTCAAAAGCAAAGGCTTTATTGTCATGTATAAGGAGCTCACAGTGATTCTTGCTACTGAAATGAGTAGATTCCGTAATTTGGAGAGTCCTGGCCATAAATCCCTCATATAATTGTGGCAACTAAAAATCGAAGTTGAACACTAACATTTCTTAATATCTAGTCCAGACTTAGGGTGGTTAAAAGCTGTTGCCAATTTTTATTCAGACCCAGCATTTTCGTTTACTCCAGCTGATTAACTCGAGACTGTGATGCATACAATGAGTAAGACGGACATGTTTGCTAAAACTGACGGGTTGTCAGGCCTATTCCACCACGTGATCAGTGCGATGAATAATAGAGGTGAGCTACAGTTCTGGATTAGGCCGAAACCTCTGAACAAAGCCCTTACAGATGATATGGAGCACAAACGACTAAAGAAGATAATATTGTGTTCTGATAATTGCTGAGTAAAATGCTGAGTGCTGAGTAAATGCCGACTAATTGTGTTCCGACGCGAAGTACCATATGTAGCGCTAAGTTTTCAATAGTCTTTCCAACAAACCTTGAGACAATACGCTAGATCCGCCTACCACTTTTAGTTGAGAGCTTAAAATGATAGTTACCAGAGGCGATTAATTCCTGGCACTGATTGGGCTCGACGATGTTCCGTGTGGAGCGTAAGATATACTGGTCAATCTATCGATGGTTTGTTAGTGAAATGCGTATCGGTAAACTGCACGGGAAGTATTCAGTAAAGATAACTCCTTATGAGTTCGACGATTTTGTAAAGAACTGCCATGAAGCGCATCAAAATTTCGTGGAGAGAATAGTAGAGTGATAAATTGCGTATTTTAAGAAGATCCGTCCCAGCTAGGCTCAGTCAGACAACCACCACATATGCAAGGAAGCAATGCATGGTCATATTGTCCTATGGGTTTCGTCAGTAGCAACCTCAGTCGAATCATGCTCAATTCGAGCTCATGACCATACTTCTAAGCATCAGCGACGGTGGCGGTCCATCAACGTCACTCTTGGCTCCGTGGCTAAATTCGATGACTTGTTAAAGTAAAGTCATTGGTTTTGATGTGGAAGGGTCACGGTGGATCCGCGTTACTAACGAGTCCAAGTAGAACGAAGAGATCATCTACCGCTTCCATGAACTTGTGGCGGTTGACTGACTGTTTACGGAATGTTCGTTACGGATAGTATTCCAGTTAGGATATATGACACTTTGTCTAAAGACCGAAGGGCTACTGGTAACTTTGGCCCTCGGGCAGTGCTGGTCGTAGTGAGGTTTTGCAAATGAAATGCAACGACTAAGTAGTCTCCAACCAACTTCGTACCACCTGATAAGAAGACTGCTGCAAGCGTCTTGTGGGATTGTGGGCTGTTCTTTCATAAATTGCTGAATATTGAGCGCCAGTTTAACTCGATTCCCAACAAAATCGAATCTGCTAATGCTCTGTCGAGTTCATACAAAATGGTACGCCGCAATGGAAATCACTTTCGTACACCATGGTAAAAATCGCTGCTTGTGAGCGACAACAATACAGAACTGGCGGCGCCAGTTCGCCCTACTCACCCCATTTCCGACTACAGAGTTTCGGGGACAGGTTCATTGACGTTGATAGTTGTTGGTTATTGCGAAGCTCTTGATGAATGTATCACTGTAAATAAAGATGTCTGAATCCGCCCGAATTGCACTGGCGGGAAGTCTTAAAAAGACAAAACTTCCTACTATGGCTCTTCTTGACACTTGGCATTGGCCTGGTTGGGCTAACGGAAGCACATTCCAGATAGACGCGCGAGCAAATGCGAGTGAAACATGCATTTCATTCCATCCATAAGCTCTTTTTGGTATACTTTCTTGACAACCAGACCACAAGTGAGTCGTTTAAATTGGTGTGCAACAATTTTTCGAGAACAAAGATGGTCCTAATAGAGCTGTTTCAATTTTGCTAGATGGGATTGGTTTTAGGAATTTCTTAACAATAACCGGAATCATTGTGCCAACTAAGCTTTGTGGCCGAAGAGGCAAACATGCGTAACTCCATATCTACTCAAGGATGGCAAAGAGATTTCGACAACTCTTTTACCCGCACCTGCTCAAGGTCATCCTCACACACGCGTGACGTGCGCGCTACTGGTTCATTTGGATTATTTCCCTCTATCCTCTCTCCATCTTCTCGCAGCGTTTTCACTGTACGCTCATTCGAACCGGATTTACCAGCTCTGCACCGTGATCCATCATACGTGGAATTATCTTCTACGATTAGAGGCTGTGCCATCACTAATCGTTTTCACTGGCATCTGTGATTAAACGCAAGCCTTTAAATCAATCATATTGAGCCGATTGCCTTTCTGTGTGACATCATTCGATACAGAATTCTCGAGGCAGGCCAAAAAGCCTACGATTACTCCGATCCAGCGTTTCTCAACACAGCTGTGAAAGAATCTGTGTTCAGCGCTCTGTTCAGGTTGCAGTCACTCGCCATTCCTTGTGACCTTGTCAGCCAGTGCGGCTGCATAACCCATCACAGGGACCGCGCGACCACGCCGACCGCCCATTTGACCTTGCAACCACCACGCTCGCCTGACCGACGTGCGCCGCTCTCAAAGCTGTAAAAGTACAGAACGCCAACCAACCCACTGGGTCAGGTAACGACACCAACTTGAACGGCAGAAAGGTGAAACCGAAGAGACTCCAAGCGAAAGGCATTTGCGGGTTAGGAGAATGTCATCGAGTAGTAAAAATCGGTATAGTTTGTTCGCACTGCTTGGAATGGTACCATACGAAATGTGCAAATGTGTCCCAACAACAGTTACGGGAGCGAAATAGCTCCCAAGATGCATTTTGGTTCTGTACTGCGTGTTCCACCATCCCACTCGTTAAGTGTTTGCTTGTCCTAGCTGAGAAATGCGACCGGTTAATCGCAGAAGCAGAGCAGAGGATAAATAATAAGATTACTTCAATGGAAGCGAGTATGGACCACAGAAGCGTAGCGGCTGCTAAGCAATCGAATGCTGAACAATCCGCTTCCCCTGAACCGCAATCAGCCATGTCTCCATCCCCGTTGTCTTCTCCAACCTTGGTAGAACGCCGGGCGAAAACTGAATGTACCTACGTGAATCAAGCAGTACTCACAGCAACGAAAATCAGGCACCATTCAAAACGTCTGGTTAAGCAAAGTCCATTAGACCTGACATCTAGTATTAACAAGGATGGAGCAGCCAAACACCAACCCTTGGTACCTGTAGCTCAAATATCTCTTGTCGAGACTAAGCCTCCCAGAACATCGGTTACATATGCAGAGATTGCTGCAAGGGTCCACCGAGAGGCCGCCGTTGCGTCCTCTTCCATTGTAAACACCGTTAACGCAAATAGAGAGAAAAACAGCAAACAATCACTTGTCAACAAGTCTAGACAAATGAGTACCATAACTTGTAGATCGATTAAAAAGGGATCCAACAACAGTGCCCGGACTCTTGTGTGCTCAAATGTCCCTGAATCTACCGCCATCACATTGCGGGATAAGTTGCCTGACGACCAAGACCACTGGAACTCATTGTGTATGCAGATGAGTATCAAAGCCAAGCCCATAAACTTGTTACGAATTACTCGTCATCCGAACTCGCCACACTATGGTGAACCCAGACTTATTCGAGTAATTCTAGAATCCTCCACCGACGTAGAAAACGTTTTGCTCTCCGCAAGCGCGCTAAATCACGAATCCTGTGGGATACGTATCTATCCTGATGTCCCTTGGAGCGCGCGACAACCAAAACGAAACACCGAAGAGCGGCACAGCAAGCAAGACCACCTCAACACAATCTTCATACATGGCATGCCAGAACATCCTTCTAACAATGTTCAAGAGACCGGAAAGCACGATATAGAACAGTGGCGGTTCATTCGTGAAACACTTTCTTTGAATGATGTTGTGGCACTATCGCTCACCAGGATACCTCTCTCATCGAATTATAGAGGATGCGGCCCTAGAATCCTAAAACTTGTGGTTCAGTCAGAGCAACAAGCAAAGGATGTTTTGGATCGATGGCGGAGAAATCGGAAACATCTTCCTTCCGAAATTCGGTTAAAGGTCGCAAACAATTCGCACAGCTCAAATATTAAAGCAACTGAAGCAGCAAGCATACTGACGAATGTACAGAAGTGTAACTTGACTGCTGCTTTAATTGACTCTGACGTAGGTCTAAACCAAGGCTGGGACGCACCTTGGCCGAATCAAGTTGCAAACGAGGTATCACTTACTCATCAAAAGAACGAGTAACTGTCGACCTCCCATCGGTCGCCATTCTGCCACACTTGACAGCTTCACCTCTCTGCGGGCTCCTAGAGACCGAAAAACTGGCCTGCTTGTATACAAATGCTCAGGGACTTTCTAACAAACCGGCTGAACTGAAAGATCGCCAAGCTTCCGGCTCGTATGATGTCATTGGTATCACCGAGACATGGTTGCACACGGGGATGATGGACGCTGAAGTGTCGCTACCCGGCATGTTGCTGATCCGGAACGATAGGCTCACAAAAGGAGGAGGGGTAATCCTGTACTACCGAAACGACTTACAGTGCGAAGCCGTGGAGGATTCAGACTCGCAGTTCCCCGACTCTCTTTGGTGCCGATTGCAGTTAAAAGGTAGGGACGCTTGCCTTATTGTCTTGGTGTACCGCGCCCCAAACTCAACACCCGAAACCGACTACCACCTAATGGCTGCTTTAAAGTGCAGTTTCCAACAAAGTACACTCACATTCTTATCATGAGTGATTTCAACGTACATTGTTTAGAAGCCCCTGCCACGATCGGAGAACAATTCAAAACCGATTTACAAGATCTAGTAACCACTGTTCCTCTTTACAATCACATCACTTTGCCTACTCGGTTCAGAACTGGTAACAGGCCATCTGTGCTGGATCTTGTGCTTACCAACGAGGAGCATATGATTGATGCGTTGGTTTCAGACTGCCCTTTGGGTCGCAGTGATCACGCAGTCATCAGTTTCAACTTCGTCTGCTATGCAGAATATCGGAATGATAACGATGAGACTGTGCGAACCATCACAAGGTACGACCGACTCGCCCAGCTAGTCAGCGCCACAACATGGTCTTTCCTCGAAGAAGAACCCCCGGAAGTCGCCTGGCTCGAGTTCGTCAACACATTCAGTCAGCTGATTGCACAGGCTTCAGAGATAAAAGCTTGCAATAATTGCAAATCAGTTTCTTTACTTAGGAGCAGAACCCGAAAATGGATGACAGTACGCAACGCAGCATGGTGAGTGTACAGAGAAGCTCCAGCACCAGAAACTTGGGACAACTACGTAGCCCAACGTAACCACTGCACTCAATTGTTAAGAGAAGACAAAGCCGCTTATCAGCAGAACATCGCAAAAGCCTTCAGTGCTAACCACAAGCTGCTGTACAAGCACGTTAATGGCCTACAAAAGGTGAGGTAAGGATTTCCTCCATTCAGAACGGCTGATGGCCTAACACGAACGTATATGGAAGCTGCAAACGTGCTGCCGATGCAATACGCCCCCACGTTTCAAAGAATCTTGCCACCAAGCGATTTACCAAGGTTTGACTTCTGCCAGGACTAACCCACATCAATTTTACCGCAGAGACTGTATTGCAAAAGTTGACTTCTCTACGCAAACACAGCTCGCCGGTTGTTAGCACCATTCGTCCATAGGCATTGGGAGCAGCAGCAAACCAACTGGCAGGACCTTTAGCTCAGTTTTTCCAGTGCTCCTTAGACCAGAACCAAGTTCCCGCCATGTGGGAGCTTGGAATAATAAGCCCGATTCACAAAGGTGGAAGCAGAACTGATCCCTCCAACTACCGCCCAGTAACCCTTCTTCCTATACTCTCCAAAGTCATGGAATCCATAGTTGCCGATGCACTGGTGTGCTATCTGGAATACTGCAACCTCATCACTCCTGAACAGCACGGTTTCCGTCGATAGCGGTCATGTGCAACAAATTTACTAATTGCACGCAGTAGTTGGACCGAGGCAGCCGACGCTGGAGAAGGTGTTGATGTGATCTACCTGGATTTTTCCAAGGCTTTCGATAGTCTAGACCATCGGATACTACTATCCAAGCTGCAGCATTACGGGATCGGCGACCCTCTTTTAAGCTGGATCGCCAAATTTCTACCTCAACGGCAATTAGTGGTCAGAGTTCGGAGCTCTTTATCGGACCTCATACAAGTTGAGTGTGGTGTGCCTCAAGGCTCAGTTCTAGGTCCACGTTTGTTTTTGGTGTTTATTAATGACCTTGCACAAGGAATCGCTTCAAACTTCCTAATGTTTGCCGACGATATCAAGATCTGGCGCAGGATCCAGGCGAACGCCGACCATCATCTGCTTCAGAGTGACCTAGATACGGTGTATCAATGGTCGACCCAAAACTTATTGCATTTCAACATCAGTAAATGCAAGGTGCTTTCTATCCGACATCAGAGCAGCTACTCATACCGACTCGGAACGGATGTACTGCAACAATCAACTCTCGAACGTGACTTGGGTGTCCTGGTTCAAGATGACTTGGGTTGCTCCAGGCAATCCGAAAAGGTCTCGAAGACCGGGAACCAACACGTCGGGCTGTTGCGAATGGGCGTTTGGACAAATAAACAGCTCCATATTTCGACAAATGCTCAGTGCGTATGTTCGCCCCCATGTCGAATATGCAATTCAAGTCTGGCATCCATGGCTGAAACACGACCTTAATGCACTAGAGCAGCCACAACGCCGGGCATCTAAGAACGTAATTGGAATGCGCAATCGTTCCTACCAGGAGAGGCTGCAACGACTGGGATTGTTCAGTGGAAGCTATCGCAGACTACGAGGCGACCTGATTATGGCATACTTGATTCTGCGAGACCCACATCATGTGTGCCGCCCTTTACTGCAACTCAGCAGCAATACAAACCTGAGGAGCCACTCATTAAAACTCGCAGAACAATACAGTCGTCTGGAGTGCCGCAGAAATTTCTTTTCCATTCGTGTCTGTCACCCGTGGAATGCTCTCCCAGAATCGGTCGTCTCTGCTCCGACACTAACAGTATTTAAAAGACGGTTGAACGATGCACTCATCCACTTACACTTTGTTACTTAACACTATGTCTCCATCCTACACCTGGAGTTTACCATAGAATTATTTGTTGTTAACTGTGGGTGCTGTGAATCTAAGTGGATCGCAGGACTGCAGCGAAGCAAACGATAATTCCTTATTTTCGTATTTAAAGTATTAACTATTGTACTATCTTCTTCATCATAATTGTTATGTTGATATCCCCACCAACTATCCAACGGGACTTGTAAAGCAACGCTCCTTAACCCGTATAAATTCATTGTTCATTGTTCATTGAACTCACCTCGGATCGATGTATGTGGGAAACGGAGTCAGGTGAACTTTGAGCCCAATGTGTTTTGACGCTGACACGCAGACCAGTTCCTCTGAGGTCAATTTGGAATTCACCCTAGGTAGTGAAATAAAAACTGCCACGTCAGAAGCCGTAGCTTGTGAGTTGGTTGGCGAATTAAAAATAATTCTTCCGCAGGTACAAAAATTATGGTTGCAAGGAATAAAATACTTCGCTTTGTTTTGTGTCACCGGTCAGTAGGTATGAAATGTAATAAATTATCATCCTCCAGTAAAGCAGGCTATTTTTATAAACTCAGAACTTAGTTACTATGGAGATAATCGTGTGACATGGCGAAACAGGTGGATCTGACTCAAACTGTTGCTTGGAAATCATGGGGTCAGGCAGTCAACCCTGTGGTCCCAGCATTTATACGCACTGTAGATGCTCAGTGAAAGCGCTGGCGCGGATCACCAGCAATTCGATGAACCCGAGGTTCTCGATGACGAGGAACAAGAAGTAGTTGGCAATCACACCTATCTTGGCAGCAACATTAGCAGCCCTGAGCGCGGCTGCTGAAGAATTGAGAAAACCATAACCATATTCTTGAATCTGCGATATCTGTGATGTTAGAATGAGACTGCGTTCGATCTGAGAGGTCGTGTTCACTGGTGCCCAATGAAAGCCATTCCACTCTATGGGAGTGAGACTTGATCTTCTCGATCAAAAGATCGTAAAAGTCTTTTAGTTTGTGATCATCTTCCTTAGGCAGTGCTACATATGTCGGATGGCACCAAAATGTCCTCAAAGAGGATATCCGAGGCGAACAATAGGTAATACAATCTGATTACTACCTTAGAACAGCAAATGTTATAGAATAAACTGTGTTGACTTGTGCATGTGCTACTTAATACCCGGGGAATTATCACCAATCAGCCGCTTTTTATTTTCCGGATGTAGGGAAACACAAAGCCCAAGGTGAGCAAAAGTTGACTTGGCGGCTGGGAATGAGGTCCCTGATGATTATACCGGTGCTTTTGGTGCGCCTTGCCTTCCAAGCTGAAGTCCACTTGACCCAACTTGTGCTTGATTTAGGATATTATTATATATGTTCTCAGCCAATTACATCCATTGATCTTTCAAATGCTTCCTTATGGAACTAATATTCAGCAATGGATCTCTGAACATGGGCATTATCGCTTTAAGATTGCATCTAACGGGAGGAAACGATCCTAAAAATGCGTATTGTTTTTTGAGTGACCAATCCCAAATCAGCTGATAGTATAACGGATGGGTACACTGAGTAGGATGAGTGGCAGCACTTGAACAAGGGACAATGATTTATCATGGGATAAAAGCAAGTGCTTGACACGTCCCGTAGGATGGTTGGGGTGAATATGATGAAATCAAAATATATCTGGGTCATCTACCGAACTTGGGGAGCTCGCGCGCGTTGGATGCAATTTGATAGCGTTGATGGCCAACTTGAGATGTTGATGTCGGAACTTGATTACCCCGAGGATGATTTTGAAAGTGCTATGGATTCATGTTCCGTAGTGAGCACCAGGGGTGCTTCTGCTGTCGTCTCCTAGTCTGAACGATGCTAAATTATCTACGGGTTAATGGTTGATTATGACCCGTGGCAGTGAAAGCTGTGAGGAAGCTGTGTCGCCAATGCTGCCTTACACGGTAGCCAGGTTAGTATCTTTGTGTGTGATTGTTAGGTTCGGCGGTCTGGTACCTTAAAACTTCAACGTCGTCTCCAACATCAGACCGTGAAGTTCACTCTCACCTACTGCTCTACTGTAGTTCACGTGGATGAGGCTGCCGATCATGCGATGCGACCTGTTTGACGTATCACATCTTTTCATATAATGTCGGCTGTCTTGCTTGTATCAAGTGAGTTGACATTTGGTCAGTACACTGTCCGATGCAGTGAAGTGTTTGTTCTGAAGACTTAACGCACAATCAAATTTTATTATAACAGTTATTGATAATTTGTAGGCACCTTGACTGAATATTTGCTTAGAGCATCCAGGCTACCAACTTCTTTTACCGGTTCTTGCCCCTAGGTCATTGTGCTGTACAGCAGCGAAGCATCAGTTAAAAGTACTGATGTGCTGTGATTGTTAGTGTTGTCACTGTTGTTATTGTTGTTGTTGCTGCTGTTGTTGTTGTTTCTGTCGCTGACGATGATGAGAGCGGTACGGTATTCATGGACACACTGCAGAGTGACGGTAGAGCAAGAGGTGCGGTGTCCCAAAGTGTTTGCACTCGTCATCAACAGTACCGTGAAAAGTTTAGCAGTAAGTTGAACCGAACTTACAATGCTACACGATAATGTTAAAACCAGCGTTTGTGTTTTGACATGATTGGAAGAAGTGAGACGTTGCGTTAAAACTAAACATCATAAACAGTTGTAAAGAGGCAAGGAGTCTAAAACTTGTCAGTGACTCTCAACCTCAGACAGCTGATTATCGTGTGAAGATAAGGTGGCGACAGCGAGGATTTCAGTGCGCAACCTCGTAATCAACGTTACTCTAATGGTAACACAACATTACTATATATATATATATTTATTTATTTATTTATTTATTTATTAAAAGGGAGGTGAGACCAAAAGATGACAATAAACACGTCGTTCGTGCATGCTACGAACCACGGCCATCGAGCTGTTGATTTGATTACAGAGTGGAACAGGTGAACTCCAGTTCGAAAGATAGGACTGAGTAACAGCGTCCAGTTTAGTAACTTGTGACTTCATTCCCAGCTGTCAAGTCAACTGTTGTCCTCTCTATCCTCGCACCATGCTGCAGATAACAAGCAATACAAAGTCACTTCCGATAGACGGCTAGCGTGGATATGTCGCCCGTGACCAAGCCAATTCAGCTTATTCAAATTTGTCTGTTGTTTTAAGAAACTAGTAATCTTAATTTCACCGCCAAATATTCACGTTCGCACCTCATTGTTGCGGACACTCCGGTGCCATTTGACAACGGCAGTGCGCTACAGGCCACATTGACCAAGGATTTATAGGCACTTTAAACCACAGACCGAAGGGGCAATTTTCACTCACACAGAGAGAAATGGCCTTGTGTCTGCCACGCATAAGACCAGGGAGATCCTCTTCTGGTACGAAGATGTCACTGGTTCTTGTATACTGTTGTGACGCTTGTAGTGCTCCAACTCACCGCAACGACCACGCGTTCATCGCTACTAGTCCAGCTAGCGTGAGTGACGATTTGATCAAACAGTTCAACTTCTCCGTTGTCACTACTAACGAGAGTAGCAAGTGGTCGACAGAGACGCAAAATTACTCTGAAATTTGAAGGCGCATAATGCTAGCCTAGAAACAGGACGATTAAAGGGCGGTAAGCAAAATTTTTCCAATCAGCAAGGGGTCATCATCTGCATACTTTAGATCAGGCTGTTGTGCCCAAGAGAGAACATCAATTCCTGCATCTGCAGATGTCACAAAGGAAGCCTCCAGGATATATTCCAGATTTAAGCTGAACAAAGGGTAGTGGGATAATTTTGGATGACAACGCTTATCAGAATAGCTCCCTATATAATTTCCGTCGTTCCTGACGTGATCCATGGTATTCGATTGCAATGCACATATCATGTTTCCGTATTTGAGGAAATAGATTTCCTGGAAAATATTCAGAACCCCAAGTGGCGATACAATAAATTCGACGTGCTTATGAAATCGGGAAACATAGATATAGCTGGCTCACAACACTTAGGAAGCTGATAGAATATCCACCGCGAAGAAAAGAAAAACATTTGCAGCCTAGATTGGAACGCAAAGTAATCACCCGGCTTCTGCATCGTGATGCAATCCAGATTTTATGTTGAATTCACCACGTCAGCAAGAATCAAATAATACAACATCTGATATAATTCAACGGTCTTTTATTAATGCTACTGGTCTGAGCAAAGCACTTGTGCAGTTGGTGAAGAGAACAAAAATCGCAAATAATCTTCTTGACGATGGTACGATTTCAAGCAGTTGGCGGATGAACGATTATCTGTTCATCATTAAAACGTATTCCCTGGATTATGGTAAGAACACTTACCGTTAGTTTTATCAATAACAGCTACTGACTATAAAAGAAGCAAAATGCGTCTCACTAATCACCACAACGAAGTATCATGGAGCTAATTGTGATGGGACTCTGCAAGCAAGCAGCAAGCGTGCCGCAAGCCAACATAGTAGTTGACTGGATGCCTGCACATATTTCGTCTACATGCTGATTGGTTCGCTGGAGTAGGTTCCTTTAACTGACTCAAAGGAATAATCTCATGAGTGCAGCAGCGTCGTTACTTTCGCAAATGACTTAGTTATCTGTATCGAGGTTCCTACATGCTAGTCCGATTGTCGTTTTTACTGAGATCGCTTTACTGAATAAACCGTTTGTCCATGAAGGACAGTTTTGCAATATGGTGTCAGAGAAAACCAAGCCACGATCACCCAGTGGTGCTCAGTTGCTGATTGAAGCGCAACCAGCTGTGCAACCAGCTGCCCCACCAAACATAGAAGAATAGAATTTAGTCCATAATTGGAGAATCTGGAAAAGCAAGTGGATCGATGTCTGAGTACCGGTTTGGCTGAATGAACAACCGATGGCGTATCGACTTACGATTTTTAGATCGGTGATGAAGCACGCCGCGTCATGGAAACCATGTAGTACGAAAAGGACGAAGACCCAGTTGATCTGGAAACGGTCGTCCGAAAACTTGGCGATTTCTGCGAAGGCCAGACTAACGAGAAATATCAGCGGTATGTCTTTTTACCCGAAGCCGGCGCCCAAACGAAACTATCGAGAACTATGTTACGGAACTGAAAATCCTGGCTCGTTCCTATAGTTTCTGCAAGTGTATTCCTGACAGTCTCATCCGAGATGAAATCGTGATGGGACTTTTGTTGCAACGGCAGTTATCATTCAGGCAATATCTTGATATATATCACAGTGAATCACCAGCTGCACACTACATCTAGCAAGTGCAGTTGCCGACTGAAGCAGAGCTATGTGCCGTATCCAGTTTACTTGACAAAGCTGCGAAGCCTGTTATCGACAACGCACGAAACTTGCAGATTCTGAGCCGCACGACACCCGAAGGAGCGCGATCAATGCTGGCGTGGGGCCGAGTTTGCGCCAGAGACAGCATATGGAATTTTTTCGCACAATATTCTCAGTCTTCGAAAATGAATACACTCAATCGTGAAACAACGCCCTCCGACTTTGAACATTCAATCAACAACATGTAGCGGACAGAACCAAAGAAGAGCGTCTATGCAAGTTTATTGTTTGGTGACAAATGGTTCGTTTCCATTTGGACTCCGGTGCTATCACTAACATTACTCCAGCGAAGCAGTGCTTAGGAATTTGTGTGCGACCTGATCAGGGAATTCCAAGCTCCAATCGTAAGGTTTGACCAAAATCAAAGTGATCAATCCCACAGACGGCTCTTCACATCAGTTGGATTTCGTGGTCGTGGTGGAAGACCTCAAGCCGATTCTCGGTATTGGTTCCATCCAATGTCTTGGTTTTATTCATTTTAATCATGGCCGTTTTGTGTATTTATGTAAAGCGGATACAGATGTTAGTGAACAGTATATGTCCGTGTTTAACACAGGTTTGGGGAGGTTTGAAGGCTCCGTTCATTTGTCAATTGACCCGTTAATACGACCGATAGCGCTGTCAGCTAGATGGGTTCCGTTAGACTTACGTAATAAGTTCGCCATCGAATTAATTAACTTGACGCAATTGGGAGTAATCGCTAAGGTAGACGAGCCGACTGACTGGGTTAGCCAAGTTGCGATGGTTAGAAAAAGGAACGGCGATTTGCGTCTGTGCATAGATTCTAGGTCGTTGAATGAAGCTTTGCGTAGAGAACACCATACACTGCCAACATTAGAAGCTGTCCTGCCGCGTTTAGCTAAGGTGAACTACTTTACCAAAGTTGATCTCCCATCGGCGTTGTGACACGTGGTCCTAAATGAGGAATCCAGTTTTCTGACGACGCTTAACACACACTTCGGACGTTTTCGCTGGCTACGTTTACCGTTTGATTTAAAGGTTTCGAGCGAAATTTTTCAAAAGCGATTATTGCAAGCTAACTACCTAGACGTTGTAACTTGTGTAGCAGACGATGTGCTGATTTACGGCTCAACCGAACAGGAACATGACGCCAATCTGCACCTCTGCAGCGTTGCGTGCAAAAGGACATAAGGCTCAAACGCGAGAAAGCTGAGCTACGGAAATCGGAAGCGATTTTTCACGGGCACGTTCTGATATCCGGGGGAATAAAGATTGATCCCAGAAAAATCAAGGGTGTGCAGGAGAGGCTACAACTTAAGGATGGCAAGGCTGGTAGTCGTTTAATTGTCACGGTGAATTATTTGAGCCGGTTCTGGCCAAGACTTGCTGAAATCATGACGCCCATCCGGAGACTGACTCACAGAGGTGCAAAGTGAAGTTGGAGAGAAGAGCAGGAGAAACCCTTTAGAAACATCAAGAGTCTTATTAGCTGTGCACCAGTATTTGGTTACTATGATCCAGCTCTACCTTTGGAGATGCAGTGTTACGGCAGCCAAAGCGAAAAAGGTGCCGTTATCCTGCAGGATGGTAAACCCTTGGAATTCCGCAGTCGGGCGCTGACAGTGGCGGAAAAGCATTATCCGCAGATCGAAAAGGAGATGCTTGCCATCATCCAAGCAAAGGAGCAATTCAACGACTACACATTTGGAAGGAAGAATACAGTGTATGCGGTCCATAAAACACTCGTGTCAATAGCTAGTGAACCGTTACACAGGGTCTCTCGGGGTCTTCAACGGATGTTTATCCGGCTCCAAAAATACGACATGGATCTGGTATACACTCCGGAGACTCAAATGTCTATCGCGGGTGCTCTGTCGAGAGCTCATCTTCTAATAGCCGAACACCAACAGGAATAATTCGAGGCAGTCAACCTCGTACATCTTGCGGTAACGGAAGATTGCCTGAAAGAGATAAAGCGTCATACGGAGACAGACGCGACCTGCGTGGAGTTCCGCGACGTGATTTGTAAGGATGGCCAAATACAAAGGATAAACTTCCGAAGAAATTAATGCCGTTCTTCAACTCCCGGGATAAACTAACGTTGTATGACGGTTTGCTGTTTAAGGGAAATCGGATTTTGACCTTACTGCCGCTTCGAAAAGAAATGCTAGAACACGCTCATCAAGCCCACTTGGGTATCAACTACAGTATTAGTAGAGCACGCGAACTGATGTTCTGGCCCGGGATGACAAATCAATTCCGAAACCATGTATCAAGTTGTTCAGCCTGCAGGTCCCACGACGCTCGCTAAGCCAGGGAACCAATGATGTTGCGAGAGATCGACCTTGGTAAAAGGTAGCGGTGGACACGCTCTGTGAGAACGGAAAAGACTATTTGGTTACTGTGACTATTTAATCGCAGTGACTATTTCGAGATCGATCCACTCACCGCTACTAACACAGAAGCAGTCATCAACAGGCTTAGATATCAGTTCACCAGACGCGGAATACCGGAGGAACTGATCTCTGATAATGGCCAGCAATTTACATGTGCTGCGTTCCAGACCTTCGCAAACAAGTGGGAATTTTCGCATCGAAAAACCAGCCCCTATCAGAGTCAATCTAAGGTAAAAGCAGAGACAGAGTTTACACAAGCCAAGCAGCTGTTATCGAAAACCAGGTCCACTCATGAAGACACGTAGCTAATGCTGTTGGAGATTCGCAATACGCCAGTACCGAACATCAGTCTCAGTCCAGTGCGACGTTTGTACAACAGAAGGACAAGTAACCTAATGCTTGCGTCTGCTGAATTTTTGCACCCTGTCCCGCCATCGCATGAGCTGCTACAAAGGTGCTTAAAAATGGACGGCCGATCAGAAACATATTACGACCGCGGGACCCAGGTGCTACCGTAGCTATCAGTAAATGATGAAGTGTGGATCTAACCAATACCGGGCGTCAGCGAAAGATGGAAGAAAGGTGTGGTGACCAAGAAGTTTGGAGAAAGATCTTATGAAGTCAGTACCAGAGGAAAGGTAAACAGAAGGAACGGAGTGCAGCTACTGCACACCGGCATGAGGTGAATCTGCAGCAAAACGCTTGACGCCTTACGTAGAGGCCAGAACGACGTCGGCAGCAAAGACCACGCAGAGCGGAAGAGGGTACGGAACCTTTGGCGACACCGAAGCAGCTGAACCCGAAAAAGGGAATGATGTGATAGGATTGTGTAAGCGAGCGGCGAGCATGCCGCAAACGAACAAAGCAGTTGATTGAACGCCTGCGCATATTTCGTCTACATGCTGATTGGTTCGCTAGAGTAGGTTTCTTTAACTGACTCAAAGGAATAATCTCATGAGTGCAGCAGCGTCGTTACTTATGCAAATGACTTAGTTATTTGTATCGAGGTTCCTACATGCTTGTCCGATTGTCGTTTTTACTGAGATCGCTTTACTGAATAAACCGTTTGTCCCTGAAGGATAGAGTAATGCGACACTAACGTTCTATTAGGTGAGTGATTATTTTAGTCAAATAAATCTTATACTGTTGCGTTATTGACATAACAAAATAACTTTCCCCAGATGGGGTGAGTTCAAAAGTAAGTTCATCGTATATTCATTCCCTACTTCTTTGATTGGGTTTAACATGAGAGTATTGCTGTTTTTTGCGAAAAATGCGAACGATAAAGCTGTTTTAATATTACTGGATTGTTGCCAGTGAGGTATATAATGCTCGCATAGTTACAAGAGAGTGCGAAGCAATGTTGATAATTCGCAACCTAAAATTTGATGCCAAGACACAGTCTGCTTAATGAATGGTCATATAATATCGTTCGAGAAGAGATGGAGAAGGCGATCATTATAGTATCTATACGATATACCAGAAAACATACCTGCGGACATGAGGAAGACCCAAAGCAATCTTTTGCTGTTGCGTACGGAACACTAGTTGGTCCAATCGTGTAGGCGAACCGAGTATCCTCGACTGCAAAATGAGATGAAATGGAGTGTTCCAGTGAGCGAGAAAAGCCTGACTGCAGAACTGTTGTTTGGATAGAATTTCATATCCCGTCGGAGATTCGGTACTGAGTATGTCACGTGGATTCTGCACTTATTATATAGCTTCAATCATGCAAAACACTATGTATATCCGCATGATGCAGCATTGTTAAAATGTGTAATATCATTGTATTGTGCTCTGAAGTCGGCTTGTTCAATACTGAGACACAGTTGAGACTTAGGCCTTAAAGCCTTGCAGCATGAAGGTAGCCTGGAGCTCTATAGATTATTGTAACACACTTGATGTACTAAACGTTCTAGCATATCAGATAACATCTCAACCTCATAAATGACTGGATTTTGTATGAGATATTAGATGAAATACGGGTAAGACGGACAAAAAGCAACGTACGAGAAAAGCGCAACCATATAGCGAAGGCTGATCATCCAAATCCGATGCGATGCTCACTAATGCAAACAGCGGAAATTAGCGTGAGAATTCAGTGCCACTGCGAATGCTTGAATCCAACTTTTTAACATCACACGATAGCTGTTATGTTTTCACATCTACTATCGATTTCAAATGTATCGTATAGTGCTGAGACAGTCAGAACTGTGAACCCCTTTTCTCCGTTGTTTTCACAAATAAGGACTCACCGTCTACTTTCAACGCCCGGACATCCAAGCGTATCTTTTGATAGTACGTGACGCTCGATAGATGGGGCAAGTAGTCACAATTTGGACAGTTCGCAGTGGTAACCTTCCTGTGAAACACCCCCTCAAATTCGGTGAGATTGGTCGTATCGATTGTAATGGGTACTTCTGCAGGAAGATGAAGGTTTCTTGAGGAGCTCAGTGAGTTTGTGTTGCTAGCTGAAGGACACCAGGGAGATGAAGCCGAGCTACAATGTGACACGGATAAAAGTGTAGATATCTTAGTTGATACATATGGTTAACTAAACGTTGAGAGATGGACAGTACCTGCATAAAAACGATAGATGCGCCGCAGTAATGACTGACGCGGTGAATCCGTATAATCATATTTCAACATACCAACGGGATATAGTTTCGATGACCGATGAACCCTAACAGTAAGTGGCTGTGTGGCAACATAACATCGATTTTCAAATCCTGTCTGACTTTTCACTTAGGGATAACCATGTAGGCGCGAATACCTTGCATACTCGAAATAACAACCCAAGAAATCGGCTCGTAATAGAAAATACTTACACAGAGGCTACTCCTAGAGTGATATCTTATTACTCATGGCCAAATGAATGTCGTTTTCTAACATTATTGTTTTTCGATTCGTTATATAAAATATCCCTTACTAGTAGATAGCAATGAGTCGGAAGAAGTCAGCGTGGATGACAGAGACAACTGGGAAAGAATGTGCGAGATTCCGCGACATTCTCATTATGAGTTCACCCATTGGGCTATCAGTCACCACTCGAATCGTTAACTCGTTTTATTTTTATGAAAACACCACCTACAAACTGATGCGATGGTCGTACAACCAGTGCCGAACAATAACAATCCTGCACATTGAAAGTAAGTTGAAGAGAATAGTCTGTTGATTTCGGTTTCTGAACCGTTCAACTATTGTGACAGTGACAGACAATGGAACAATGGTTTATAACAGTTAAAAAGCACAGACTTAACATGTCCCATGAGTTGGTAATAGAAGAAAGTGAAATGCAAATAGTACATAAGTGGACCAAGTAAAATACGCATCAGTGAGGCAAAGAAGTAATGGCGAATACGTAGTTCAAGTCTGGCAGCCATTTCTGAAGCACGACCTTAATGCAGTGGAGTAACCTCAACGTTGGGTTTCTAAACAGGTCATTAGAATGTGCCACCTTCCATACGAGCAGAGGCTGAAAAGTTTGGGAGTATTCAGAGGGCGGTAGCGCCGAATACGAGGCTACTTGATTAAGGCATACTTGAGTGTACACAATACAAATCAGAAGTATCTCCAAACTCAGAGGTCACTCCATGACATTAGCAGAAGAGTGCAGCCGCCTGAGGTGCCGTAAAAGTTTCTTTTCAATCCGCGTGTGGTAAACTAAAAGTAGATCTCCACATAGACGTCAGTAGTGTCTATTGAACACTCCGAGTGTCTTCAGTCGTTGCCGGTACGGAAGGTTGTGCAATCCATCGACGAATTTTGTAGTTCGACGCTGGGGAGTTTCGCGCTCTGTAAGGCCACGCGTTAGCCAAGATTGTGAAGCTTGGACTGCGTATTCGATGTTTGGATGCATGTGGGTATTGAGCATTAGAGTGAAGATGGATGAGTCCAAACTCCCGAATGCCCTCCACGACAGGCCAACATGCTGGTTACCGCTTTTTGCAGCGGCCACTGATTGTCTGGAACAACCAAGGCCGTCTTTTACCAGCACGCCGGTTCATGTTCCTGAGAGCTTGTCTGCAGATGTTGCACTCCAAGTTTGTGGATGTAAGGTTGTCGATGGTCAGTGTGGACAACGTCGCGCGTGTTTCCATCGAATAGCAGCGCGTTCCTCACCGACCAATTCCAGGTTTCATAGACGTCAAGCTGATGGATCTTGTGGTCGTCCACTTCCTTGATCGTCCGCCAAACCTTAACTTAATGCACGAAGACTAAAATCTGTGAGGTGTTAAGTCCCGCCAGATCGTTAATAAAGTCTAATAATAGGCGATTCCCAGGTACCGAACTCTGCAGTACGCCGCATTCTATTCGAATCGGATCAGACAAAGCTGTTCGGACTCTAACCTCCAGTTACCGTTCGAGGAGAAAGTTACAGATCTATCCTAATACTGGATCTTCGATGCCTTAGAGATTAAGTTTGTGCAATCGAATGCTTTCGAAAGTAGATATAGATAACATCGGTTCCAGTCTCTTGGTTGATTGTTTCACTCCAATTGTCGTGTGCTACCAGGAGATTCGTGTTACATGCTAGATGTTAGTGAAATCCGTGTTGCTCCGGTGCAATGAAGCCGTAGCTTCCCAGGCGATCCACCATTGCGTCAGCGATGATCGCTTCCATGACCTTGGCGAGCACAGGTAGAACCGTTACCGGGCGATAAATTGCAGGATCAGATCAACTTCTTCCCTTGTAAAACAGGGGCGATAATGCCCCGTTTTCACTTTGACGGAACTGCTTTCTCGTCTAGACAAAGCTGAATGAATCCGGCAAGTGGTTCGGCCATTCGCATGGTTGTTACCTGCGGTGCTTTGGGGTGAATGTCATATATTCTAGGAGAGCTCTGTGTATGCAAGCACCGTTTTTGTTGTGAACGTGATGCTGGGTAAAACTGGTGGTGTCATAACAGAAGCAGAATGGCGTTCAAGGATTGTACCTCTTAGAAAGTAGGTGAGTACTGGGTCCGTAAGGCGTTGGCCGCCTCCCTTGCTGTATATGTATAGCCAACAACTGTAGTGAGTAGTTGGATTCCGCGCAGCACCTTACTACTTCTATTCATATATGTGTAAAGAAGCCTTTTATCCGAATAGGATCGTTTCCCTAGCTCCTGCTGGTGTGTTACCTTGTCCTCACGAACCAACTGCATACAGTAGCTGCGCTGAGCTGCGCTACTCAAGTTTCTGCACTAGGATTGTTTTTATAAGGGCGCCATGCCCGATCCCTTAACGCAATAAATTTTCGTGCTTGACTTCTCAAATGGGTTTTGGTTTGACGAAGCTATAGAAAGCTTTGGCTCTGACGTGAAGATTTCCAATAATATTTTCCAGGCTATTTCTTGGATGCATTTAGTCCTGAATGTGCAACTAGCGTTTTCAACGAATGCGGATAGAATGTGATAGTGCGCAACAGATTGCATCCCTTCGGGCTCTGTTTCGGGGTATTCGGCGTAGCATATATAATCGAACAGTAGAGCCACTTGATTGCTTCGACCCAAAGGATTGCATACATTTAGCCCATCAATCATGAGCGCCTCGCTAGTGAGCATTAGATCTAACCTTGGCGGCTTGTTCACTGTTCTGATCCCGGTGGCAGCGTTGACGCGGTTGTAAAAGGGGTGCTATAGAATAGCTTTTGTAACTAGGCTTTGAACTGTTCTCCATCGGTTGCTAGAGTTTCCAGCTCATGGATGTTTTAATCTTCTGTAATTAGGATATTGGTGTATTTCTGATTTATCATAATGCCAAATGCTAATATTAGTTTGTGGTCCATCTTCGGAGTGGATCTGGATTGTCGGTAGACAACGGATACAAGGCATGTGTCCTGGTCCTCCAACCACAGTCTGCACAAAAAGAGATCAGTGAGACGCATTTGACGATCATCTATGAGCCCACAGCGAAAGTTTCTTTTGTAATAAATTAGCACTCCCCACCCCTACCCGTTCTGCCTTTCCGGCGAAGTGACATACTGGGTACAGCAATCTCAGCGTCGATAATCTCACAGTTCAAGCATGTTTCGATGATCATCATACTATCTCGAAGCTTAGAAGCTTGACTGTGACGGATTTCGACCAACTTATTATTAAGACTTGTTCGTTAGCATACAAACAGGTCAGTTTCCCAGTACCCAAAAGTGAGTTATTGGACGTCGAACTAAGATCAGAGATTTTTGCCGACCGTTGAGGGGTCGGCCACTAGTCGTTCATTTTTTGATTATTCTCCGGCCTTTGAAATTCGGTTGAGTTATGCTACCGCTCTAGGGTGTCCTGGCCCTAATGGGCTCCTGTGTCTAGTCTTATTCCATCGGATGCTGAGGTTGCCAGTACTTTAGTCTACTTACATATTTATATGAGAAGATTCGCGAATTTTGCTATCCCCAATGAGTCATTAGCCACTCGTGGCAGTATGCCCGGTGCCTTTAACCATTTGAGTCCTGAATTAATTTACCTATAGCTCAAAAGGAACTTCAAAAGTTTGCTCTACACAGTGTAGAGCAAAGTATCGCAAATCTGGACCTTGGTTAATTGTTGGCAGAAGGTTATTGTACATATCCTCGCGAGTACCGGCATGAAGGAAGCTTGCACTGAAGCAATATTACAATTTAAACAAAGTGGTACTTACAAATACCGTCAGGACATAAAGGATTAACCGGAATTTCTGTAGGCAGCCTTTTGCAAGATTTAGACCAGTTTTCTAAGACAAGCGGTGCTATTAACTCAGACTGAAGCATCACTTACACCAGCCTGGGACCTTGCCTCTTGTGATGCTGAAATACTTGTCAACTGCTTACCAACGATTTGTCGAGGGTGAGTTCTTGGCAGAGGTAACTCCATTGCATCCAGGTATATATGTGAATTATTGGCAGTTTGCACTACGTCAGTCACCGTCTCAATCATGCGCCAACTACTCAGCAGAGAACTAAAAGAAAGGTGCCGAGAGCAAGCGTATGAGAGCCAAAGTTACTTTTTCACAGCCGGCCAAGTCTACCTCCACACACACACAGTCCAACTAAGACCATACCGACGCCACCAAAGATTAAACAAATATTGTGGACGGATAAACATTGGGTGCTATCCACCCAAATACCCTGAGCTCCAAGACAAGTTTCGAACTCATTTGCTCTTATCAAGCCTCGAAACCAAAATCATTGGGATGTCAGTCGGAGATGTTGATTATCTAAACTTTAAAGTGATTTTTTGCATAGACTGAAGTTGTTTATCACAGTTCATGCACAGATGATACGCTTCAAAATGACCCATCTAATATTTTGCGATCCTTTTGTTGATGCGGAACCCGTTCCTGTCGGTCAATCGCTCATGAGAATTTGTGATAAGCATGAAGAACAAACAGAAAAGTGTTAGTGGACAGAGCATAAACCGTTCAAGTTTTAAGCCAACCGTCTAAAATACCAACGCTACAAAGTTCATGCGCTCGTTTCCGACAGCAGTAAAAGGTGACCCAGCAGAGTTAGCTACTGAGAATGTCATGTCTGGCGGATAGGCACCTAATCAGCTTTTGTGTCTCAAGCAACCACACTGAACGCATCATATGGGAAGAAAGATCTGGCAGGCGATGACATTCATTTCACACCCTGCTGCGGTACCGGCAAGTAAACACAAATGCACTCAACGGTATACAGTTTGGCTAGTTCCGCACTGGTTCTGTGAATCTAAAGGCAGAAATAAAGAGACAGGTGACGTCTAGAGAGCGCCTGATGCCAACGTGAGGACCCGGCAGCAAAGGTAAGAAAAATTTTAAAAAAGTTGCCGCATACTTATACCTCTGTGTTTAGACTACGGTTCCGTCAAAGTGGCGAAAAGGACGCGCTTTTGATGCAAAAAAGAGATTACAACTGATGATTCATGAAAAGCTATGTCGAACTGGACGATAATTAGCAGACAGAGAATGACTTCCTGCGATTAGTCTTGCATTTCTATCTGAACCGCTTATAGTAGGCGATGAGGTACTGAGCACCCAGATCCTTAGGAAAAATAATAAACGTACGGTGACATGAAAGCCCCAGTTCGCGCGTAGTTCACTCGTTGAAGCACCACGTATTCTTTAGGGTTTGAGGTATCCATATCCGCACAGAATATCTACAATGAAGTCAACAAGAAAGGAGCAAAATAATATTGCCCTACTCACTTTAGCCAAATCACCTCGATTAAAAGATTGGTTAATGGTATAAAACAGTAACACGTTGCTAATATCCATTGCTTGTACATAAAATGCGTGTTGACAAATAGCGTGGAGAATGATTTATTGATACAAATGTTTTGCACCGTTTGAACAGAAGTTTAGTTTCAGAATCTTCTTCGTGTCTGCGATCTAATTTGACTGCGTGTTTCTGTTCTCGTGGGCATGACATCAACGACAGATGCGGCCCTTAGAAGAGCCTGTGCAAAGTATCCAAGAATAAGTTATGAAGACAATGCTGCGGTGATGATCTCAGAAGAAACAGATAAAATACTAACAAGAGGAATAATAGGTGAAGCAGCCAGAATAGCCAAGAAACGGAACAAAGATCTACAGAAAACATATTTTTAATCGCTATACTTGGATACGTTGCTTACGGATGTTGGGACGATCCCGATGAAAATTTGGAATGTGCCATCTTTGGGATTTGTATGAAGCTTCCGAATTTCCGAACAACTTCGAGGAACACCTGTAGGTAAAAGAACGAAACTTCTTAACTGACAAAACTGTTGAAAAGCCACAGTATCTAACAAATCGGCTGCACAGTGTTGGCCAATAAAGCTCATACTAGTGTGAAAGGAAACAAATCAAGTAATCACCAAAGAACTTATTAAACAACTACATCTTAGGAAGTACGGAGGTTGAGGACATGAATATGCGGCTCGGATCTTGATAGAGCCGATGGATGCGCATTACTAACGAGTCTCAAAGGGACAAAACGTCCACCTAGTGCTCTCCCAGGTATGTGGATGTCCGATTTGGAAGCTGCTACAAAGAGGTTGCAAGTATTTACATCAGAAGTCCCGTAATAATGATGACATGTGATAGAAATACATATGTATTGACAGCGTTTCACTCCAGACTGCATGTTCAATCAACAATGTGCACAATAACATGCGTGATTCATACTGACTAGAACTTCAGGACCAAGAGTCTTAATGTTTCGAGAGCAGACTATATGAATCAAGATTCCCCGCGTTTACCTTTTATCGGCTACGAAAAAAGTGTTCACTGCGAGAGAAGACTCAGGTTTCTAGGTGCAATCATTTCTGTTACAAGAGTACACATATGTGAACATAAAATGAAAGCATTCCTGAGTAACAAAAGTAACTCACTCATGCATCGGTCTGGGCACAAATCCCAGTTCTTAGGCTTCAAATGTGCCTGACACAAGGAATCAGAGTACTCCTCACCAAACGGATCGACACAACGAACTCGGCGATACCGTGTTCGAATACCGCATCCTCGAGGACACTGAAAGTTAAGTAAAAGAGCTATACTGTTGTGAAAAGACACTGGATGAGAATGGAAGTTTATATATTCGATGCTTAACTTCCAAACTATTTAGGCTTAAAAGGTCATATCGTTAAGCTTAACTAACATTTGACTGAGCTTAAAACAAAATCGAGAATCAAAAACGATTGGGGATAGCCGAATGCTCATCATCGTAACAACCAGGTGTCTTATGTTTTTTTCCTACTAATAAGTGAATAAACTCAAATTAAAGCATCAAAATCTGAAAGTTATTTGTGTTCTCTGAGAAAATTGCCCCAAAATGCATAGTTGCAGTTGCCAGTGCCATTTTAAGGATCGATATTTTTGTAATATATGAGTTGTCCCACTTCGGTGGCAGAATTTGCCATGAAATAATGCTGGATTAATAACCAGCTTTCAATAAATGTGAGGTGTCACCTACTAAATATAATAGCATCATAGCTGTCTATTACTCTTTGCTACTGATTGTGAAAGAGAGCTACTTCGATTTGTACAAGGTCGAATAACTAAGCCGTCAAGTTTTATCTTTCGGAAAATTGCGACAGAATCCCGCGATGGAATATGCTTATATTCATCAACAGAACCATAGCCAAAGTGGCCAAGGCCAAAGTGGTAGTTAGAAATATGCCTTTATATGAATGTGAGGAAGCCCTCCCCCAACACTTCTTCCAAACATACTCAGCTGATCCCATCAGTCAGTGCAGTGAATTTTTACTATTAATATGAACTTACCACATAGTTAAACTGTGATATAACTTGCTTACATGCAGACTCCACATGCCGGAGTGGACACTTTCCAATTCTGTGTTGAATGACACCACTTGTGAAAGAAAGCTGTGTACCATTCGATCTGTCCGTATGCAGAAACAGTCTCTCGCATTGCTGAGTAATAAAACAGCTATGTATTTAACTATTTAAATGCTCTTTATTTCCTGACTACCGGAGCCCATCGGTAGACTGAAATCATAATTGGCCACTGTAAGTGCTGAGGATATTTTATGCCCTGTCAGCAAACGGAGGACATTTGTCGGAAAGTGACAAGGCTAACTAGCATCGGCAACCAAATAACAGGTTGGTACTTAACTCCATCGTTTCACTAAGGGTCAAAGTTTCAAGCCAGACGGAGTGCACCCGTTTGGTATTTCACTCAAGGGTTAGACACAGGTCACTTATACGGTTGTCACTGTTAGGGATGGAGAGGCTTCCACAGAACCGGCAGCAGTCAAACAAATCAATAAAGTGTGAGGTATTTACGCGCAGGATGCCAAATTTGGTGACAGAGAACCAGAGTGGAAATAAAGCCCACAGTAAGTAGAGTTAAAAGTAAGATGGAGCTTTAGCGAATGCCATCAGAGATATCATTTTTAAGAGCAGAACCATTGTTCGTGGAGGATAAGATGAAGGGATTTTTGGAAAACGGCGTCCTGAACTTTGATGTCACGACTGCGGTGTTGGGTATCGAGTTCAGTCCAAGGCTGAGCCACACTTGGTGGAAACTTTCTCATGCGTTCAGGCAAGCAGTTGATGGTGCAGTACACGTGAGTTGCTTGATAGAAAAGAGTGATTCGGTGCACAGAAAACTTGGCGATATGTACAGGTAATCTACCCACCGATCAAAGGAGTCGGAGGGTTTGCAAATAATTAAGATAAGTGATCCTACCGCTAAATAGAGGTTTTCCTTAGGTTCCGATACTCTGTCTATGCATTCAATTATGTCGCCTCCATAAAATATTAACTAAAAGTATACTACTGGTCTGATAGCAATTCTCAAGCTTTGATAATCGAACTGCTCAAGAAAATCATCAGCAACGGCTACTTATTGTTATGGCGCACGTATAGCTAGTCATATCCTTTTGAAATGCAGTCGAAACTGAATTATATTCCTTTTTTGTAATAGAATACAGATATTGAGGTGGCTGTACTTGCCAGCTGATGGCGACCTATGATGATCGACAAGGCATCCGTAAAACGATGAAATCAAAACGCTGTTTCGACTCCGAAGGTAGGAAAATCGAGAGTTTCTGTGGTGTAAATTAGGTTTCCTCTTCAAATAACCTCGGTCTATTGAGCGATGTGTTGCGTACATGCAGCTAGCGTAGCATTTATAAGCTACCAGCCGTTGGATTAGTTCAGTTGGCTTGACCCACTTTATTTCGATCAAGCATGCGTCAGTAAAAGACGATTGGAAATTTTCGGATAAGAACCGAGGCAGTAATGCCTAGGAAAGAAACCACTAAGCGACTTGAAGTTAACTTCAGAGCTACAATCTCTCTTGTTAATTCAACAACCATCAAATTTTGGTCATTTTGAATCACTTGGTGTGCGGATAGATTGTGACACTCAATCTTAATTTGGGACAGGATTTATATTGTGTGAACTTTGGTCAACTAGATCACTGGGACTGTGTTTGGGGACCAACAGCACCTGAAATCTAGCTACCACCTCAGCTACAGTCCCAGTGACCGAAATGGCCAAGGTTCGTGTCAATGAGAAGTGTGTCACGTCGCAATCCATTTATACAGAATGACCCACCAATCAGTCATTAACCTTTGTGTCAAGTGTTTCCCGTCGTCCAAATGACCCAGGGTTCGATTCCTGCTATCTCAACCTAATGAGATTAAACAATTCGTAACTAGTCTTGGAGTGCAGTGTTTTATGGGCGGAAAATATCTAATAGCAAACTGAACCATTCAAAATATCTGCACAATAGCTGGTATGAACACTAACGATTGGAGATATTTGGGGATCTATGGAAACAGTCTGATGAAGGGCGTTCTGAACAGGCATTCTGTAGTTAACTGTTTGAGATGGGCCGGGGACTAGGTTCATTTGATATTCGTCACAGCTTTACTCGGTTAGACAGCCGCCGCGCATCCCTAAAACGCAGGTTGGTTTTTACTGTGTAGTTCTCGCCAACAACTCATACTTCTTCCACTAGGTGTGGGTTGCAATTCACTGCACGCTATGTTGAATTCAGGGGCGGGGACACCGGGGTCACGAACGAATGGAAGCACCTGTCGTGACACGTTAGTAACCATGATATAGCGCGGTACTCATCATCAAATACACATGGCGTTCTCATTGTAAACAAGACAGGGCTGGTTATCAAGAACAAGTTGGTCTTTGTTCATCCACCATTGTCCGAGAGCATGAGAAACTAATTTGGGTGACTGCTGATTTTTGAAGAAGAATGCAACTATTAATCTGCATTGATATGATTTGAGAATAATTGCAATAAGACTCAGTTACGTCTCATCATCATCCGAAACGCTGCGAGCTCCCATCCCAAATCACCAAGAATTTGGTAGCGCTATAAGCAACTTCGAGTGTTCATTAACTGTTCCCAAAGCCGCTAAGCCACGAGTGGCGGCGATGGAATGATGACCGATTGCTTGTTGCGATATGACGCAGCTCTTTCTCAACTGCCATATTACGTTCTTTCTGAGGAACGCACTGATTTTCCTTGGAAAACTGCCAGTAAACTTGTAAAATTTTAAACCAATCAGGGTGATTACAGATTGTGCCAGATGGGTTTGAAAATGTTTTGAGGGGCACAGTGATATAAAAACAGTTTCAGTTCTTACAATGGCAAGCCAGTTCATTGGTTATACTTTGGGGTAAGTAAGCGATCGACAAATTAACATTTTAGAACAGAAATAATGAGGCGATTCCAGGATTTTAATTAGCAAAAGTGCGAAAGGATCTCGCAAACAACAAGTGACTAACTTATTTCATATTTTCCAGCACCACGGATAAGTGCCTTACTAATGCTTGAAATGGGGTTGCTGGTATTCGATTTGGGACACGAAAGTTCCCCCTTCCGAAAGTTGACTGACCCACATGGCCTTGGTGAGCATAGATAAACGCTTTAAATGGCATATTGTTATGAAGACGACGTGCATTGGAGTTGATCAAGTTTCGTCAGTACAAGCATCCAAAGTTTCAACATGCGATCCCATTCATTGTTTTCCAATAGTTTGGAGTTTACATATACTGGCAAAATTTCAGACTGCCTTTCGTATGCGCATCAGACATTCTGTTGGCAGGAATAAACTGTTGCATCTGTCCGACCACTAGAAAGTGGAGTGTGATAAATTTCGATAGGAACTATCTAAAGCGATCACATAGATTTCGTCCGGAATTGGTATTGCAAGTGTCAGATAGCTGCCCATCGTATATCAGAAGAACAACGTGATGAACTAATCTATCTTCCCTAAGCACTGTTTAAAGCAGAAGAGCTTAGTCTCCTTTTTGGTTAACTAGGTACTTTGTGGGATCACACGCCATGATGTTTCTTTGAACGCAAAGTAATTATTAAGTTAACATTGCATCGACATACAGTGAAACCTCCGAAGCTGATCACTTCTGAATCCAGAACATCTCTGCAATTTGACCGAATTTTCCTTCATTGCTTGGTCCAGACCACCGTATTTTGACCGTCTTTGTAGGTCGACTACTGGTCCACTCCCTTAAGTGGTCAACTTACGGAGGTTTTACTGTATCCTGGAGTCATGCAATAATGTGTGTTGCCATAGCGCACAACAACATCCAGTTTCGGTTGGATGACCGCAACATAGTCAAGTGAAATTAATCATTGATTTTGCAGTTAAAGGACATTACCATGTGAGAATATCTGTACTACTCACCGAACTCCATGGATCTGCGCTCCAATGAAATTTCATGCATTTGAAAGGAACGCAAGGTGTCCAAGTGGTCGGATGAGTTATGTGCTGGCACGACGATTCCGAAAGTTGTCCGTGGGATGAACTTAAGCACTTGACCACACGACTTCGTCTGCCAATATCACACGTTCTACTGTCGCACTGAACGTGTGAAAAACAAATATCGGAAAGTTTTTTAAGTACACCACATTTATGACATTAATGTACGTCGTTTTTTCTTTGTTTCTGAATGCATCACTGGGTGCATAAAAATACTACAAATGAGAACCACGATGAAGGTAGCATTGCTATCATCCAGGCTGATCGCAACAGCAGGATGACGTAGCAAAGCTTCGCAAATGGATATTCTGAAGAATAGTACAAATGTAGTCCTCACCCATGACTAGTACATTGCTCCTATCAAGTTACTGCTAAATACCATTGCTGTCCAGTAGTTTTAGTGATTCTTATTCTTCGGTGAATTAGAAATAACATTGACACGTCGCTGTACAGTATCATTTTCAGCACTGTCCATTTTTGTCCCTCATGCAGTGTTGTATCGAGCACCCATGTTTAGTTTAATTATACACACACATGTCCTGCTTCCGTTGATGTTGCCAAACGTGGTTCGATGTATTCCGGATAATCTACATATACGCATATAAATCAGTTAGAGCCACAAGAAAGTGGAAAGACTGTGCGACGGAAATGAAATACTGCTTCCCATTATGTCTACTGTCTGGCTTGTCAGCGGTTTGAGTGGAAATGCCAACGAAGTAACAGTCTCATCTACAACACCGTGCTTGTCCCGGTGCTGTCATCAAGGTGGTCTTTGCAAGTTCCAAATGCCATAAGTAGAAAGGTTGACATGAGTTAGTGTTTCCTCACCTCTGACACCATTACAGGCCACCAAAATGGTTGGCTTCCAGTGCATGGTCGCGTTTTACAGGACATTTCTTCCACAGGGGGAGGAGCCAGACAAGATGGTATTTTGGAATTTGTTTCGACAAACTGGATAATTGAATCCAGTGTGACACCATGATGGACTGTGTGCTTCCCATTTCGCTTACTCCAAGAAGACTGTGAATCGTGAACCAGTGTGCCGTTGGGGAAACGACAGTCAACTTTTCGTACGCGTTGCCCAACTCCACAATGTACGGAACACTATAAATAATGGAAAATTTCCGTCAAATACGTGAGCAAATTTTCCGACAGAATGGCTGCACAAAATGATGTATTAGAGGAAACGAAATGGGATCAGACCAATGAGCATTGCTGGGAGTTTGGGGAACCTACCGGAGACCACTCGCCGTAAAACCAAAATGGACAGCCACTGGTTATCAGGCACAATCGCTTGGTGCTTGGTTTTGCGGAGACGGCCTCACATAATTCGGAATTAACCTCTCTAAACTGTTGCACAGACCGATGTGTCCTGGTGGAATAAGACCCATGAGATCCGGCGAATAGTAGAGTGTGAGATCGCTCTACCGATGGGTTTGTGCTGGCTGGCGGAGAGGTATACGCATCCAAAACGCATCGAACATGCCTATGTTGGACACCATATTCACAAATTCCATCACACTAAAAAGAAGAAAGAGTCCAAGTTAAGAGAAGTGGTTGGCATGAAAACAAAGTGCATGCAGAAAACGAAAAAGGAGTTTGTTTTATAATTTGTCGACCTGAATGAAAGCATAGGGCGATTTGTGGCCAGGCTGAAATCAAAACAACAATGATAATGTTGCTTCCAATTTTGACGTTTTTCATTCCGCCGCTTATTTACTGTCCACTTTGCGAGTACAACTTCTTTCGTATCCTGTGTTTGTTGTTTAATATCCCCTGTGCGGCTGCGTTTGGTGTGAACCTTAAAAAACTGCCACCTAGACTATAATGGCTCCAGCAGACAGTTGAACTGTATCTGAGGAGACGGAGTGGCTCCATCCAGGGTAGAGCGGGTTACGGTATAGCCACCGCCTTTTGTACGTCTAGTACGCATGACCACCCACATAGACATGCAGATATGCTGCTGCTATGCGTGTAGAAGGACTGTGAGCTGCCTCCGTTAAAGAAATGTGGATCTAATGTAAGTGCCGCGCAGTCTTATTCCTTTGAGTTCACAATGGATATGGGGTATGTGGATGGAGTTGTAGTGGTGCAATGCAAGCCTCTCGTGGTCTCTCTGTAGGTGCAGGCGTCCTGTGGCTATCCTATGAGGGCCGTAGTGACAAGTAAATCCAAAATCGGATGCCGCTAACCAACCTTATATATATGCGGTTGGTTTGCGATCTCTGATTTCGGATGAACAGTATTATGCGTGTCGGTTCGCAGGTGGGTTGTGATCCTCCAGTTTAAATTAACATTTTAGCGAACTTTGCTTCTACATCATAATATCCGGTGATAAGTTGTGTTTCAAGCAGAGGTATTCGAGGATAGTCTAACTTCTCAAAAGCGTTTGTTCGCTTAGACCACCGAATTCTCCTACATAAACTTCAGCTCTATGGATTTGGTGACCCACTGCTGCGTTGGATAGGCAATTGCCTGCCAGAACATCATTTGGAAGTGAGAGGGTGAGAATCCTTGTCCGAAGCAATTGAGGTGGAGAGCAGCGTACAAAAAAATGTCACCCTGTCCAATTGCGCCATAGGCATGACTGCGTGTACAGTCAGCCTGACGGAACAAGTTCGATGAGCGTGTTCATTTACCTACCATGGCTCGGTTATGGTGAACGCCGGTCATTTACGGTTGTTGTCCCCAGCATCCAATAGCCATCCAATGTTTAGCGAAATTCGCAACATGCTACTGCTCTTGTAGCGACATGAACTTCTCTCTCATCTTAGTGGTGAGGACGTAAGGAATTCTCGGCAGACGAGTGACTTAGTGCAGGGCTCAGCTGAGAAAAAGCCGAAGCTCTAAAGATGCACCGACATGAGGCTGTTTTAGTCATCGAGCCAGATGAGTACAGATGGCCACAACATGTTTCGGGAGTTCGTTAGCTGTCAGCTAACATCGCGCTGAGTGAAGGTCATGGACAACCGTAGGCGTTGGAGCGATCGATGGATAGCTCTGTGTATCTCGCTGGCTACGCAGCGAAGTCGGTCTAGGCGACCAACGTGAATGTGCGCACGTGATGGCAGCTCAGCTGGGGACGAGGTTAGGCGGTGCAACTCATGTCAATGTTATTGAACCACAGGTAATTGAGCACGAGCAGACATTGCAGTAGGGATCACGCAACGTGCCTGTTACTCAGCGCGCGCTGATTATTCGGCTGTACGGTGAATGCGGTTTAAACGCCTCATCAAGAAAATACAATGCATTGAACGCAGGAGTGCGTCCCGTCAACGCCCGGTACGTGTTTAACTAGTGAAGTTCGAGCAAAATGGGAGTGAGTGTGACATGAAGAGAACCGGACCGCCTCGCATCACCACGAACGACTGTTCAGTTTGCGCTGTAGTCAGTGAATTGTCAAAAAGTCCCGATCTCAGCATTCGTCGGATCGCACAGCACTGTGACACGACCCGATATACGGTAAACTGGATATGATTGGAACGAAAATTTCGGAGATTCCGTGCACTTCAAATGCAGGTTTTGAACCCATGAGATCCGCAGAAGCGATATGAATTTTGCTGCTGATTTCTGGATCACGGGGATATTCGTTCTGTTATCTTTACAGATGAAGTGTTGTTTCATCTGCATGGAACAACGAAACATTACTGTTGGGCTACCAGCAACCCACGAAAATTTAACGCATCACGTATGAACCACAGTGTGAAACTGATGGTTTGGGCCGGATTAACAAGCCAGAAAACCTTGGGTCCATATTTCTTTCCCGGTAATGTTACCGGTAGGTTATTGTTTTAAAGTACTAAAGCCTTATCTTTTCCTAGCATCGTTGTACTTGGAAATGCTACAGACATTTGTGCTTCCCCAGTTAGAGGCCGAAAGGGCATGCAATACCAGTTGGTGGCAGCAGCATGGTGCACCTGCACATTGTGTTAAAACGGTGCGTGCTTACCTCACCAACAGAGTTGGCCACCGTTGGATCGGACGCGGTGGACTAATGGAGTGGCCTGCTCGCCCACCAGATTTGAACTCCATGGACCTTTTTCTGTGAGCCTATCTGAAGCGGCGAGTGTACAAAACAAGGCCGCGTACATTGGACCAAACGGAAGAAAATATTGTGAACGAATGTTGCGCGATCACGAGGGATTCATTGGAGAAAGTGCCCCCCAATTGCATCAAGCGGTTTCTGCACTGCAAGCAGATCCCGGCGGACATTTTGACCATATCCTTCACTAGCATAGATGATCGCTACAATACATTTCTGTTAATATAATTATCCTCTTTCACAAATGTGTTGACGACATACTGGTCCGCTGGCAAATGGTGCTATTGATGAGTCCGGTCGGATAGAATTCTTAACTTCCAGGCTGTCGTTGAGCACATAAACAGCGCAGGCACCGAAACGTTCGTTGGCTACTTATAATGGAATCACTGAGTCGTTATGTGCTGAGGTTCGTCCAGTCTTAATGAAAAGTCGACTGTGTTGTTAACTCAGTTTCAGGCTATTGCTTGTGAAATTGGTGTTCGGGATGAGTTGCAGTAGGTGGCAACACGTGTACGTGGGGTCGTTCCGTATCTGGTAGACTGATATGAGGTCTCCACGTAGCCACCTGTAGCGTCTACTGAACACTTCGAGTGTTTTTAGTCGCTGCTGGTACGAAAGGTTGCACAATCTCTTGATACATTTTGTAGCTCGACCATGGTGAGTTTCGAGCAATGCAAGGTCACGGTTTAGCCATGCGTGCCAAGCGCGTATTGCGTATTCGACGTGTTAACGCACGTAGCCATGGAGCATCAAAGAGAAGCTGAATGAATCCAAACTTTCGAATGCCATCCACAAGCAAACAACGTGCTAGTTACTACTTTTGGAACGGATTCCAACTGTCTGGAATAGCGGAAGTAGTCCTTTACCAGCACACCGAGGTCAAGTTGCTAAGGGCTTGTCTGCAGGTCATATGCCTCAATTTTCTAGAGATAGGCGTGTCTATGGCGGATGTGGACAATGTGTCACTTGACCATATTTAATGGCAGTGAATGCCTCACCGGTCAGTGCCAGCTCCCATCTAGGTCGCACATGGAAGATCATGTGGTCGTTCATTCTATGGATCGCCGGCCAACCTTTAACGTCATCCGGAAAAGTAAAATTTTTGAGGTGATGGCTCCCGCAAGGTCGTCGCACTCCACTGGATTAGGCTCAGGCAGAGATGTTCGGACTCTAACCTAGAACTGTTGTTCAAAGAGAAAATTACCAACCCATCCTAATAATGAATCGCCTAGGTTTTCCAAGTAGCCTATTATTACGTTAGCGATGATCGCTTCCATGAATTAAAAAGTTCAGAGAGAAGTGTTACCGGACGGTAATTGGTAGGATCAGACGGACTTCTCTGAAAGAATACGGCATGTGGCTGGGCTAGGTCAATGGCAGTTGCTTGCAGTGCATTAGGGTGAAAGTAATCCACTCCAGGAAAACAGTGTGTATGCAAGGATAGTAGCTTATTTAGAACCATTTTTCCTATGAATTTGAGCTGGATAACACCGGTAGTGTGAGGACAGAAGCAAGTATAAGGATTGCAGCTAGTACCCCTAGGACATTAGACCAGTACTGGGGAATGAGGGGTTGTCCAAATTTTTGTTGTGTGTGTATAACCACCAATCGTACTAAGTGGTGCGATTCCATGCTGCAGCTTTCGAAGTGCATTCACCTGTCTGTAAATAAGGCTGTGGTTCGAAAGGAATTGTTTCGCTAGCTACAGTCGGTGGGCTAAATTGTTTTCAAAAAAACTGCACGTGCTAAATGCTCAGAGATACGTTCGCTGTCTCATTCTCCGCGTCAAGAATGTTCAAATAAAAATGCAATATAGTCCTTCAAGGCCATAAATCTTCATGTTTGTCTTCTCATGAGTAATGTTGATATCATGGGGTTCATGGTTTCATGGCTAAACGCAGTACATATCACATCTCTACTGTAAACTGAGTACTATATTGGGGAAGCAATTAGACATGAGAATATGTACTACTCCATCGAGATATGCTTAAAAACTTTAAAAATCAAACTACCTATAACTTGTCAATGCCCTGATCGTTTTTCACGTTCTCACATGATATTGTAAAAAGACGTGTAGCTAGCAATAATTTGTGACTCAAAAATGTGAACTCAGTGGGCAATCGCTCTCGGAACCTAACATTTGAGATATGCACATTCAATGATCGTTTGAACTGCTGCACTGAGTTCGCCTCCACCAAATGCTCCGGCTAACTTCTCCGAACATTGCCCACTCTCCATTCCAAGCACAGTAGATGGGGGAGTCGCTTCAGATCTGGAACCACACGCTTGTATTGGTATCCGCATGCATTGCAAGGCGTTCACAAGGACAACCATCGCTTCAGCATGGGGAAGTCACCTAGATGTAGAATTCGGTAGGTTATGATGAGGTCGTTTTAGCAACCAATGGTAAAACAGAGTGTATAGCCCCTGCCCAGCGCACTTGTCCTCGCACCGTGAGCCCCGCAAATCGATGATAAGCTTGGTAGGGACGTGTTGAACCCATTCAATCTTCTTTGCCTCGCTGCGAGTTGTCAGGCAATAGGCTGGCGAACCTTCCTCGAGTATTTTTCTGATGGTGGAGGAGAAGAGGCGGGCAGCAAACACGTCAGACCAGGTTCGAAAGCTACGTACGAGCATTCAGAGCATGCGCAGCTCGTTACGGCACTACCTGTCCTTGTTGTCAACAGACCTCAGGTTGCAACTTGAGAGTACAGGAGTACTCTCGCGTTTCACGGAAGGTGTGGGTTATAGCAGTTCGCCAGCAAGATTGTACGTTCGGCCGTCACCACCCCTACTTGGCTCATGAATACTGACTTGGATGGATTGATCAGGTGGCGAACTTCTGCAGACCACATGAAAAATCGGTTGGGTCAGACTGAAGTACGCCGAAGTCCTCGAAACTTCCTATTACTCTCCACACTTTCAGCTCGTCTGCAAACAAGGCACACGGAGACCGAAGAAACTGCGGTAGATCGTTGATACAAATCAAGAACCATGTAGACCCCGCCACCATGCCTCGAAGGATACTAGTCCATCAGATGGTTATCGGTTTGTACCATTCACTGTCGTCCGACGAGAAACGCTCGAATTCAATAGCACAGTGAGCCGGCGACACCGCACAATCCAAACAAGGGAAGCAGGACCTTATGGTTCACCTTGTTCAACGTTTTACTGAAATCAATGTACATCACGTCGACAGAGTTCCCTGGGTCAGTGTTGCAATAATTCGTGCCTCCTCATGAGCAGGTTGGTAACTCAGGGACTACCTAGTACGAAGTAGTACTGCACGAGTATCAGAAACTTTTGACTGGATCAGATGTAGCAAACAATTCCACACTATATTCTCCATAATCGTTGCAAAACTACGTGTCAAAGGTATAAGTCCACACATTTTCCCGACTGATTGCATGCATCGTGCAATGGAATTGCCCCCTAAAACTCTGATTTGCATTCGCAGACCAACTGAATCTCACGTTTAAGGCATTTGAATAGCATCCAGTATGACTTCGACGCACTAAACACGCGCAGTGACCTTGGAATTGAGCTAGTCTAAAGCAGCCAATGACGGTAGATGTATGAGTTAGTGGTGTGTGATGGGGACACGTGGGCGTTCTAGCCTCCATCCAGCAACAGTGCCTAATTTGAAGCTAGTTCCACGCAGCTTAGGGACACAAGGTTGTCCAAACACGTGGTGCGACTGGGTGGATGGTACAGTGTGCGTAAGTGGACCACCATGTATGTAAAGCATGCCTTGCGAACGGCACAAGTCGGGGGTGGAGGCTGAGAACATTAGCGATCTTATTGCTAGTTTGACACTGGCGTAGCCCAAGGTTTTGGACGACCTACTAATGTTAGGGCATACGATCGTACTGTAACCGGATAGAGAAGCAGTCACAGGTGCATGGCTGCCTAGGACGGGGACGGTGTGACGGGCTTGAGAGTAGGGTGACAAAAGGGGCATGCGCAACCGAAATACAGGTTAGGATGTAGTCGTCATGGGTTATAGAGAGTCGTAATAAGCGACGGTCTGCTGAAGGGGCTAGTGCCGAGATACAACTGTGGCCATTTTGTTACAAGGCGTGTAGACCCTGCTTTGTTACAACAGGCGTCGCTTATCCTCATGGTGGATGCAGTGCACCGACTTGATGATCCTTGAATCAAATGGAATACTGCGACCGGGGTGTCGGAATTTTGCATCGACTGATCTGTACGCACATGTATGGGCGGACTGGTGGGCCAACTGACACGCAAGTCGGTGCGCATCAGCTGAACTGGTATTCCGTACCGAGTTTAGTGGTATGTTCACACATGTGAGTCACTCCATCGTTGCTCGGCATTTTTGTCTGTCCATTTCACCGCCCGTTCTCCAGCAAAGGTACGTGGCCGACACAGCATATAGGTGAGCAACACCTCAGTTTCTTCCTACAGTAGCTGTACCTACGAAGCCCACAATTCCGAGAGGTCGATAACACTCAAGTTCCTATCTAACGGCCTGTGAACACGTAGTGCACAATCTCAGATGGCAGTACAAAGGTATATAACGGGTCAAATAGATAACGCTTGACATGTTCCGTAAGACTGCCGTAATGAAGAGAGGGAGATTAAATAATGAACGTATGAATAAGAATGGTGTATGGCATGGTGATTTAGTAGAGATATTTGCATGGTAACTTATATACGAACAGTTAGTCTCAACTGATCGCTCGCCATAGTTTGCATCCTCAGCACAAAGCGGGAAATTCGAGAATATAATTTTATACATGAAACTCCCTTTATAATTCCAAATAAGAACATCAAAAGACCAAGATCGTGGGATGACACTGTTAGGATGACCTACCGGCGCTCGGGCAGGTCCGGTGTGTCCGGATATCAAGACAGTCACAGGTGTATGACTGCGAATGATCGGGGTCTGGAGTGACAAAATGTAATGGCGTGCTTGTAAACAAAACGATCTAATTGGTCTGCATATCTTACGACTATATTCCGGGTTGACAGTTAGTCCCTTGAGTAAGAGTAAATCATCATGGGAGGCACTTTGCTGAGAGGGCCAATGCCGTAATTCCATTGTTTCTTTCTTATTTTTAGGCGTGTATGTTGTGAAAGACCTGTGCACCGTAAGCCGAACGCAGTAGCTCATAGCATCTAGTCCAAAGTAATGGTGAAGCTCTGAACTTGCCATGAGGTGCTTGCTTTGGAAGGTTAATGGGGTGGTTAATGAGTAGGCGATCGTGATGACTTCTACTTTAGTCGCTTGAGTCGTTCATATTCTCTGAACGCTGCACCGCTAGGAATTAGCGGATGACTCATGATGCAGTGCATACATTCGCACAACTTAGGCATTGAAGCGAACGCAATGGGCAACATAGTCCTCTGAAATGTTTGACAATAGGGGACAAACATCTATTTTGCGATCCGAGATAGATCAGTGACTTTTATCCAGCGCGTTGTCTCAGCGTACCTCACAGTGTCTGTCCCCACTCTGCGATAGGTAACCTGCGGTACTATGCAACTTTAAGATTTTCGCAATAATGCTTAATCTACCGACCAACAGTATGACTCTTCCTTTTTGTGCACAGTATTGCTCTTTTTGATACGAACTCGTACCATCTTCTCGCGACACTACATTATGTTATGACACATGACCCTCTCATCATTAGCAGAAGCGTAGTCCTGATTATCAGGAATCATCTGGATACACTCTGGTTGTCTCGCAACGCTTACCTCGGAGACATGCGGGAACTCTCTGCGACAGCACATAGCGAGAACACCATCGGTCATACCTGCATGTCGAAACAATGGCTTCCCGATGCATAGCATTGACAACACCAGTTCCAAGTATCTAAATTAAGTCAGCAAAAAGGGGGAATTTACAAATTAGTACAATGAATTGCGCGAGCGTAATTCCTACTCACATGATCTATCATATGCTGACAGTGTTGAGAAGTCAAGCAGGCTCATGTCTGACACAAGTCGCTCCATGAAACACCTTCTCCACTCGGCCTTGTAAAGTACATTCTTAGGATCTCGCTGGAGCATTTCGGAATATCACTGCCTCATAGCTTGCTTCACGTATGTTTTAATGATGCTCCAAATGCCCTTGACTGTGTTTTGTGATAGAGAATATGGGGCAAGTCGCAGGGTGCTGTCAGAACGATAGGACTGCTCTTGCAGTACGCGTTACAGATTCGGGTGGCATGGCACGTTATTACTGATCAGGAGGCAGTTTTCGACAAAAGTCTAACCCCTGGCATCCAGCAGTCTACGCAACAGCTACCCACACAGTTCTTTGTTGTAACTTCCACTCACGATAGTATGCTCTATCAAGCCATCGGTCGTCAGAGCTCCAATAATATAAAGGTTCCGTCCTTGAGTATTACACACTTGACAGCGCACGAGTTACACGCAGTGAAGGACGTCTGCTGCAAGTGCAAGAGATCGCAATTTATTTCATCAATCAACACTGCTCGTCTCCCTTCGACCTCCGACTACAGCAGTGCCTAATAGAATTGTCGGGAAGCGCCAGCAGTGCGCATTCCATCTGGCCTTCATGGTGCTCGAACCCGCTACTCGACTGTTACCAGTTCGTGGTTATGACCTCTGAGATACGATTCCCGAACGGATGAAACTATTATACAGGGTTTTTCCAGGCGTGAGATGGCTGTCTGAGTGAGTCTATTTGTTATAAATTCCTACCATAAATCCCCCTACAACTGTTCTGCAAATATGGGATTTCCGTCGCCTTCTTTCTTTTATGTGTTCGCGGATTCAGGAACTGCATGCAATGTCTTCATTGTTATCAGCCTCCCGTCAAAGTGTCGCTCTATGGTGCTAAGGCTCACCTTAAGCATCAATGCACCTTTCGACAGTAGGTGGAGTGTTTGGAGAGGAACCATGTTTTCCGACGATACTCATTCTACCAGGCAAACAATGTGGCTTTCTGCCAGAGATCTTCGTTGCCACCACCATACTCCGCTATTTGTTGGATTGATTTCATTCTTGGTAACCAACTACGACCGGTTTTCGGGTTGGCGCTTAGTATAAATGCAAGTTGCTCCCAGTCGTTTCCTTTCTCATAAGTCTTCAGTATTCTGCTCATGACCTCCTCTGAGTGGCGTGTAAGGGTGCTAATTGTGCCATTCTGAGTACAGCAGGCTGGAAGTCACCCAGTTGCTTTACATATATGCGTGTTTGCGCAAACTTTGTAATTTAGGACCGCGCTGAACCAGCTAACCACTGCCTGGGAAACTCTTTTCCCAGTTCTTTCCAAAGTCTTATAATCCTCTACTACAGAGGCCATCGTGGGATACTTGGAAAAATGCAGTAGCATTGTACCGGAACAATAGGGCTTCCGCCGAAACCACTCAAGTACCACGAACATCGTGTTACCACGTGCCAGGTGGACGGAATCTGTCGTTCATGAGGAGGGATTTGACGTTGTGTACCTCGATTTCTTGAAAGCATTTGATCATCTTGATCACAACGTCCTCTTTCTCAAGCTTCAGAGCTGTGGGATCAGCGACCCCATCTTGAGTTGGATAGGTGCATTCCTACTTCGACGTCGCCTAAATGTGAGAGTCCGTAGCGCCTTCTGACCCGACAGAGGTGCAATGCGGCGCTCGCAAAGCTCGGTTCTGGGACCAAGGCTTATCATCATCTTCATTAACGGCCACGTGGAAGTGGTGGATTTAAAGGTTTTACTCTTCGCTGAAGATCTCAAAGCTGGCGGACTATTAAGACG
>OX104059.1:45379306-45537819 GCA_944474145.2 Dicrocoelium dendriticum | reverse complement strand
CACCTGTGACTGTCTTGAAATCCGGACACACCGGACCTGCCCGAGGGCTGATAGGTCATCCTAACAGTGTCATCCCACGATCTTGGTCTTCTGATGTTCTTATTTGGAATTATAAAGGGGGTTTCACGTATAAAATTATATTCTCGAATTTCCCGCTTTGTGTCGAGGATGCAAATTATGGTGAGCGATTAGTTGCGACTAACTGTAAATATCTCTGCTAAATCACCATGTCACATTCCATTTTGTAAGTAGTAGGGGGATTTATTAGGTTTTGTGCATATTCGTCGCAGTTTTACACAGACAGACAGCCACCACACGCGTATGAATGCGCTAGACTACCGTTTCGTTCTATTGGGACTCGTCAGTACCGCGCACCCACCGAGTCCTGCCGGAGTCGAACCCAGGACCTTACTCTTGCGATGCAAGGACTTATATCACTGAGCCATGGGCAATGGCAGCGGACCGCCATGACTGATAACTAACTGGGATATAGCGTGGCTCAACCTCCATTGTCTTGCATGTTATGAACGTTCAGAGGACAGGGATGGCCCCCAGAGCAACGACTTCCTTTGCAAGCCGCCACCAATTGAGGTGGCATGTAAGCTGCCAAGGCGACTATTGGTTATCTGTAAGTAGCAGGGGGATTTATTAGGTTTTGTGTAGATCAGTCGCAGTTAGACACAGGTAGACAGCTACCACACATCAAGGAAGGCGCTAGACGGCCGTTTCGTCCTATTGGGACTCGGAAGTAGCGCGCACCCACCGAGTCCTGCTAGATTTGAACCCACCACCTTAAACTTGCGAGTCAGGGAATTATGTCACCGAGCCATGGGCGACGGCAACGGACCGCCATGACTGGGTGCGCGCTACTAACGAGTCCCAATAAGCCGAAACGGCCGTCTGGCGCATGCGTGGATGTGTAGTGGCTGTCTGCTTGTGTCGGACTGTGAAGATTCTACACAAAAACATACCTTTTTATTGGTACGTTCATTATTTAATCTCTCTCTCTCTTCATTACGGTCGTCTTACGGAACATGTCAAGCGTTATCTATTTGACCCGTTATATACCTTTGTACTGCCATCTGAGATTGTGCACTACGTGTTCACAGGCCGTTAGATAGGAACTTGAGTGTTATCGACCTCTCGGAATTGTGGGCTTCGTAGGTACAGCTACTGTAGGAAGAAACTGAGGTGTTGCTCACCAATGTGCTGTGTCGGCCACGTACCTTTGCTGGAGAAGAGGCGGTGAAATGGACAGACAAAAATGCCGAGCAACGATGGAGTGACTCACATGTGTGAACATACCACTAAACTCGGTACGGAATACGAGTTCAGCTGATGCGCACCGACTTGCGTGTCAGTTGGCCCACCAGTCCGCCCATACATGTGCGTACAGATCAGTCGATGCAAAATTCCGACAACCCGGTCGCAGTATTCCATTTGATTCAAGGATCATCAAGTCGGTGCACTGCATCCACCATGAGGATAAGCGACGCCTGTTGTAACAAAGCAGGGTCTACTCGCCTTGTAACAAAATGGCCACAGTTGTATCTCGGCACTAGCCCCTTCAGTAGACCGTCGCTTATTACGACTCTCTATAACCCATGACGACTACATCCTAACCTGTATTTCGGTTGCGCATGCCCCTTTTGTCACCCTACTCTCAAGCCCGTCACACCGTCCCCGTCCTAGGCAGCCATGCACCTGTGACTGCTTCTCTATCCGGTTACAGTACGATCGTATGCCCTAACATTGGTAGGTCGTCCAAAACCTTGGGCTACGCCAGTGTCAAACTAGCAATAAGATCGCTAATGGAATATCGCATTACCTTGTTCGTTGCCCCCACCCCCGACTTGTGCCGTTCGCAAGGCATGCTTTACATACATGGTGGTCCACTTACGCACACTGAACCCTCCACCCAGTCGCACCACGTGTTTGGACAACCTTGTGTCCCTAAGCTGCGTGGAACTAGCTTCAGATTAGGCACCGTTGCTGGATGGAGGCTAGAACGCCCACGTGTCCCCATCACACACCACTAACTCATACATCTACCGTCATTGGCTGCTTTAGACTAGCTCAATTCCAAGGTCACTGCGCGTGTTTAGTGCGTCGAAGTCATACTGGATGCTATTCAAATGCCTTAAACGTGAGATATAGTTGGTCTGCGAATGCAAATCAGAGGTTTAGGGGGCAATTCAGTTGCACGATGCATGCAATCAGTCGGGAAAATGTGTGGACTTATACCTTTGACACGTAGTTTTGCAACGATTATGGAGAATATAGTGTGGAATTGTTTGCTACATCTGATCCAGTCAAAAGTTTCTGATACTCGTGCAGTACTACTTCGTACTAGGTAGTCCCTGAGTTACCAACCTGCTCATGAGGAGGCACGAATTATTGCAACACTGACCCAGGGAACTCTGTCGACGTGATGTACATTGATTTCAGTAAAACGTTAAACAAGGTGAACCATAAGGTCCTGCTTCCCTTGCTTGGATTGTGCGGCGTTGCCGGCTCACTGTGCTATTGAATTCGAGCGTTTCTCGTCGGACGAAAGTGAATGGTACAAACCGATAGCCATCTGATGGACTAGTATCCTTCGAGGCATGGTGGCGGGGTCTACATGGTTCTTGATTTGTATCAACGATCTACCGCAGTTTCTTCGGTCCCCGTTTGCCTTATTTGCAGACGAGCTGAAAGTGTGGAGAGTAATAGGAAGTTTCGAGGACTTCGGCGTACTTCAGTATGACCCAACCGATTTTTCATGTGGTCTGCAGAAGTTCGCCACCTGATCAATCCATCCAAGTCAGTATTCATGAGCCAAGTAGGGGTGGTGACGGCCGAACGTACAATCTTGCTGGCGAACTGCTATAACCCACACCTTCCGTGAAACGCGAGAGTACTCCTGTACTCTCACGTTGCAACCTGAGGTCCGTTGACAACAAGGACAGGTAATGCCGTAACGAGCTGCGCATGCTCTGAATGCTCGTACGTAGCTTTCGAACCTGGTCTGACGTGTTTGCTGCCCGCCTCTTCTCCTCCACCATCAGAAAAATACTCGAGGAAGGTTCGCCAGCCTATTGCCTGACAACTCGCAGCGAGGCAAAGAAGATTGAATGGGTTCAACACGTCCCTACCAAGCTTATCATCGATTTGCGGGGCTCACGGTGCGAGGACAAGTGCGATGGGCAGGGGCTATACTCCCTGTTCTACCATCGGTTGCTAAAACGACCTCATCATAACCTACCGAATTCTACATCTAGGTGACTTCCCCATGCTGAAGCGATGGTTGTCCTTGTGAACGCCTTGCAATGCATGCGGATACCAATACAAGCTTCTGGTTCCAGATCTGAAGAGAATCCCCCATCTACTGTGCTTGGAATGGAGAGTGGGCAATGTTCGGAGAAGTTAGCCGGAGCATTTGGTGGAGGCGAACTCAGTGCAGCAGTTCAAACGATCATTGAATGTGCATATCTCAAATGTTAGGTTCCGAGAGCGATTGCCCACTGAGTTCACATTTTTGAGTCACAAATTATTGCTAGCTACACGTCTTTTTACAATATCATGTGAGAACGTGAAAAACGATCAGGGCATTGACAAGTTATAGGTAGTTTGATTTTTAAAGTTTTTATGCTTATATCGATGGAGTTGTACAAAATTAAATGTCTAATTGCTTCCCCAAAATAGTACTCAGTTTACAGTAGAGATGTGATATGGACTACGTTTAGCCACTTGTAATAATATCCTACGTGAACGAAGTGAACTTCAATTTTTAAACGCCGTTTTCTGGGGCAACTTGCGTGTAGTTGATTTTTACAGGACATCTCATATTAAACGCTCTTTGAATGTCTAAGTTGCGTGGGAAATTTTGAACTCAAATACAATCTTCTAACTTCTATGCTCATGTTCAACATCTCTATGAGTGCATGTGGACTTGATTATGTTTTGCAATCATCGGACTGTTTTCCCAAGTGTTACATCATTGCACGCGATCCTATGCTATGTTTAACTAAAACTTTGTAACCTTGCCGTTAAATAGCCATACCTCTCGCGTTAGAAACAGTTCCAATGAAGATACTATCCAGCCGTTGCCTATTTGTCAAATCGAGAGAAGGGCTTAAGGATAGCAAAACACTTATTTTTACTCTAATGCTTACCAATTGCGTGTAGTCATAGATCCACAGGAGTGGATGCACCTGTGGAGCATACTGGTAGTTCCAAGATGATGAACTGAGTCATTGAAACAGCTTGAGGGTTGGTTTTGCCCAACCCCCATTTAGTCCAAATTCATTCATTCATAATACACGTTAGCTAGAATTGGTAAACTTCTCATTTACTGTGCCCGCCATACATAAAAGAAAAAAAGAATAAAATGAAGCAGGTGCAAGCCAACTGAGCTACCGGTAACGGATGAGCATGGTTCCGGTATGCTACCAACCAGCTACTATGCAGCAAAATAATTTTATATGCAAAATTTGATCACGCAAATAAGTGAGATCGTGGTTGGAGGAGAAGGCTAAGAAAGATGGGGTGGGACAAAGAAACTCACACACGAACGCCCCTGAGGTCAGCTCTTAGGCACGTCAGCAAGTGTACCCCCCCAAACGTCTTCATCCTCTTTCGGACCCCAACCAAGGAGACGAGACGCTCCAACCGAAGCCAGCTCAGAAGTGAGGGCCTTCATTTTTCTCGACCAAGTCATCGCTTGGCCACCCCTTCTCTTCTTCCATCCACACTTCAAGTGCGCAAACAACGCTCGTCGTGGGAGTAGGTGGGCTGGCATACGTAACAATTGGACGAGCCATTGGAGCCTGGTGCGGGAAATAACGGTGCTGAGCGGTTCATTTCCTTTTCCTGCGCCGTAAACAAGGTGTCGAACACCCTCGTTGATCATTTGGTATTCCCACCAGATGTAAGATAAACTTTGAAGGCACCGGTGGTCGAAAGTAACTAGCCTCCATATGTCGGCTGATCTAAGGGGCCAGGTTTCACAACCGTACAGTAGGGTCGAACATACCGATGCCTTTTACATCTAGTCCAAAAGAATATATGAAAAAACGCAAGTGAGTCTAATAGCTGGCAAAAGTAGAAGCAGGGGATCGATATATGTCTTCCATTGTCGTCGCTTACAGCTCTCAAGGTGGGTTTGAAGACGGATCTTAATACCTACCAGATTGCGGATAAGATAACAAAGCACACCCAGCAAGTGAACTGACGGTCCGTTGGTTCGGCTGAGCTGTACTCCACCGGGCGAGTCTTCAAGTTGCGGGTCGGGGAACGCGTTCCATGCGAAGGTAACGGTGAATATGTCTCGGATGTTCCGAGGCAATTTGAATAAGCAGTCGCGAACAATCAGCGGCAGCGTCCTAGAGCGTGGGGGGTTCAGGGCTGGTCAACTGGTTCCTCATTAAGTATCACAAGAGCACGTAAGACGCCGTGTCAAGGTTAATGTGAGTAGCTATAGGGTCACTGACTGTTCACTTTTGCGAATAGAAGTGAGGTATCCACGAAAGGCAGATAAATAATCTCAATGGCTACCGGCTTCGGCGAAGGCGTAGGAGCCACCTGACTGTCAACCGCTTTCGTACTCTGCTGTGAGTTCAGTGGTCTAGGGAATTTCTCTTGGCCTCCGTGTTGTTTCATTCAGGCTTCTTTGACGTGCTGAGTAGTTTATTCCTATTCGAAAGCAGCATTATCGTCATCGAGGTAGCCGGCTCCAAGCGTTATGCGAATATGTCAATCGTCCACTGACTTGCGGGTCAGGTCTTCAAGACCAAACACTCCGGGTAAGGTCCCCTAAGTTAACCCTCTTCCTCTGCCTGGGTAACCGGGAATCCGCATGCACACAAAACCTATGGGCAAATACTTTAACTGCTTCCCCTCTCTGCTCATTGCCAGTGCCACCCTCGTCCGAGGTGCTGGTGGCCGAACACGCTAAACCGCACTCTACCGCCCAGCACCATTGGTAATCCCCCTCTGTTTCTGAGTCCACAACACAATGCCCTCTTGGGCGAGTGCTCTCGCTATACGGATCAGAATTTAGGTCCAAAGGTGAGCCAGCAAATAGTATCGGTAAGACTTTTCAGGCGTCCTGTGCCCAATTCTAGCTGGCAGATCGGATCACAATCAGCCCTTGCCCATACATTCGTGACTGCTGTTAGTCATGTCTGCTGACTCATTGAAACTTGATCACAGGACCCCAGCACAACGCTACGACTGGTTTCACCGTCTGCGAGTTCCGCTGGTATTTTCACATTACGCTTATCTGGAGACGCAACAGACGAAGCCGCTGGTCTTGCTGGCTTAGGAATTGTGTTGAGCACACGTGCTGAGGTCGCGTACCTGCACTGGATCCATATCAACAGTCGAGTCTGCGCGATTTGTCTTGAGACCTCAGTGCGACTTTCCAGTCGCGGGGCTAACAGATGTTGTTTGTTCGTTGTGGCAGCGTACGCTCCCACAGACTTCAGCCTGGAGTCAGTTAAAGAAGAGTTCTACTGTAACCTGTTCGACCTTCTCAGAATAAAAATGCCGTAGAGACATCGTACTGCTTGCCGTGCTTAAACGCGCAAGTCTCTAGATTTGAGGTTGAAGAGCTGAACTCAGTGGTCAATATGGCCATGATATAACAGACAACAGTAATCGCCTACTTCAGCCTTGCCCCGATCGCTGCCTTTTCCTGGCTAGTATTAGCTTTCGGTTATCTTAGCACCAACGCGCGACTTGGAGACCTCTGTCTCCTGGCCAGCGATAGACGCAGGTTAACCACAACGTTATGTTATCGCTGGCGGTGCTGCAAACAGGATTGCAAATCTATCTGGATTATTAACCTTACTTCTGCTCACCCTCGTAGGTACCAAGATCGCATTGCTTTTTGGTGGCTCCCAACGGCGCAGCCTGAAACGGCTTGACGTGGCTAAGCATCTGCTCCGAGCGTTCTCAGTTTGTTCCAGGTCGCGTTTGCCTGGAATCTAAGAAGCACCTAGAGCTCTGACGTTGAAACGTACTTGGTACACATCCGCAGCTTCATTCACAGCACTCCAACCCTGGTCTCTGGTTTCACCTGTAGTCGTGTCAACCACTGGATCAATTTACGATCTCTTTAAATTCTCGTAGCTCATGGGGTGATTCCAGTTGGCGTTAAGTATCACTCACTACGCAAGACCACTAACGTTGAACCCAAACAACTCCTCGGAAAGGATCGCGAGGTCTGGTGAGCGTAGCAGCTCATTGATATGGAGCAGGCGACCAGCTCTGGGAATTTCCAAAAGCTTTTCCACCTTGTCCGATCCACTGGCGGCAAAAAACCAACTGTAAGCGAATTTTTGTGCGAAACCAATAGCGAGCTAATCCACTGTCAAAAACTCTGACTAGAGCATTTGGTCAAGCATTCTGAACGGCGGTTCAACAAGCCAGCAGCATCGGTGTGTTCCTATTTAGGAATGCAGAGTGCTCCATGATTTGTAGACGCTTCACCACCTTCTGAGGCTGAGTTAACTCATGAGCTACGTCTCTTGAGGCACTACAAATCCACCGGTCCAGATGAATTCCTTCCAGCTCTTTTCAAAGATGGTTGTCCATCACTCGTTCATGAGTTGACTTCACTCCTCCAAGAGATGTGGACCCCCGAAGCAATCCTGTTTGATTGGAGTCTAGCGGACATCGTCTTCATATATGGTGGCAGGTCAGACTGTGCTTTCCACAGAGGGATTAGTCCCATCTGCTTTGCAGCTAAAGTGCCGGCCGCTCTACTTTCAAGATAACACAGCCTGGTATAGGTATAAAAGATACGTGAAGAGCAATTTGGGCTCCGCACTGGTCGGAGTTGTACTAACCAGATCTTTACTCTCCGCCAAATAGTCGAGCGTCGTCAAACCTTCGGGCGGCCAACAATTGTTGTCTTCTTAGACATATAAGCTGCGTTTGAATCAGTTGACCGAGTGGGGAAGTGTCCGAGTATTAGTCAACAGTCTTCGAGCCATCTACTCTAGAAGTTCGGGCCGAGTGCTGGTGTACGGCGAAAGTTCTTACCACTTTAGTATTCCCAGTGGCGTGAGACAGGGCTGCCCGTCATCTTGGAGAGCGCTCTGGAGAACTGCGATCCAGCGGCGTTAAGATACTTCCGGAGACCGACTTTGCGAGTTGGATTATTTGGACGACATCACCGTAATTTACGATTCCTCACAGGCCACCCAAAATGTGTTGTGCAGGTTGGCGGTGTCTTTCTCTTAGTTTAGATTTACTTCCGCTTCTTTAAAGCGTAAGGTCTTCGTACAGGACTGGCTAGGAGTTGCTCCCACCCTTACCCATCCAGACGATTCTCTGGAAGTGATAGACAAGTTAGTTTACCACAGAAGCTGCATCAGCGCTAAAGGTTTAACGGATGAGGTTACTTTGCGTGTCTCCAAGGCCTGGGTTGCGTTTGCTTATTTTCGCCACCTCTGGCGTCGACACGATATGAGTCTATCCTTGAAGGGCCGAGTCTTAATGCCACGGTGAAAGCGATCCTACTCTACAGTTGTGAGACTTGACCTGTTTGTGCAAAGGAAGTTCAGAGGCTGTCTGACTTTTATCATCGCCCCTTTCGGAACATTGCTAATGTGTGGTGGCAACATCACATTAGCAATGAGGATGTTCACCGAAGGATATTCCGAGCAGAGAGATTTTTCCGGTAGCTGAGCTGCATTATTTCATTGCATAGGCTTCGGTGGCTTGGACATTTGCTTCGCATGCCTACTGAGCGTTTACCACACCGTGCACTCTTTGCGCGCACAGAAGTCGGCTGAAAGCGAAGACAAGGTGGCGAGCGAATGAGTGGTCCACTTAGGGATCAAAACAATGATAAGTGGATGATAACTGTAGTGGTACTATTCTCAGTTTTCCATTCATTAAGTGTGAGCACATCCAGCAGGAACATTAGAGCACTCAAACACGGGTGGGGCAAGTAACGCCGATGATTCTAAAGTAATCCACATGTACCTGTTGACATCAAGTAGTGGCCGAAATATTTCTGTCAACTACTCAGATGCGCTGTTAGGGGAGTTTATTGTGCAGAGTAGCGCACACGGTCACATGTAGCTAAACGTTAAAAAAGATGATGAGTAACAAACGCTTTACTGTAGGAATGGCGTCGAGGGTGGATAGAGGTAATGGACGATGAATCCATCAAAACCGCGAAGAGAGATTCCGCATTATCGAAATAGCTAGTATTCCATTAACTGCAGTACTAAAGTGGATTAAGGATATGTAGTGATCGAAGTTCGCTACCGATTAAAGGTCTAGAAAACCAAAAATCACTCAATAGCTACATTATACGTGCTAGTAATCACGGTTGATGTCTGCTTAACGCCATAACAAAACCATGCTTAAACCATTCTTTTTTGGTATCTCCTCAGAATATTCAAATGCACCACTATAAGTGTTCAACACAATATAGTAACCATCGCAGGTAGTTTGCGTAAGAATGATTGTGATGTCAGCGTGACAGTTAACGTTTGGGTCCCCCTAGCACCTAGCGAACATCATAATCAGTGTTTCCCTGTTCTATCCACTTGGATGAAAACCAGTTTGGCACAATTGTAGCGGTCAGTCAATCATGCATTTGATGAACTGTGGTCAACACGCTTCCGCAAATGCTGCTTGCTAGCCAGCCACTCGAAGCAGGGTTACTTGTGTGCCGGCGTCACAAAGTCGGTGTGGCGCTGCGCCATTCTCGTTCGAGCACCTGTTTGGAGTCGTTGATGAGAATGTGTAGTACCATTTGTCACGCGAAAAACACGGTCATTACTGGACCACCAACAGGGAGGACCAGCTGTTTGAAACCAGGTAGAGGTCTACGGATGTTCAGTGTTGCAAAACGCATGCATGCGATGCCAACGTAGAATGAAGGCTACCACATACATTGCGTGGCATCAGGAAACGGAGTGACAGAACATCGTACCAAAAGTTACACATCTGTGACAAGTGAATATAAAGGCTCGAAGTAACTCATGAGAATCACAGTGCGTTTACCACTAACTCCATGACAGCCACCAGGTTTCAACTTTAAGTGGATACCAAACAAGACCATAACCAAAGTATTTCAACATCGGATTCGTAGCAAGGGTACATTGCGGTTCAGTAAGTATATGTAATAGGTCATTACACCTATTCCGAGCGGCAAAAGCCAGTGTTGAAGCACCTAGTGACACTTTCCAGCATTATTCCCCATAAGGCATACTTATCAGAAGAGGGCATATTCCTGGTGCTTTGCAGGAGCTGGTTATGATCAAAGTCGAAGCCACCGTTTTCAACCACACTGGTTTCGACCCAAACCAAATTGAGGCCATTTCAAAGCGTGATCGCGTAGTGACCTGGAAGCATGACATTGTGTTGCGACATACTCCCCATACTGGTCCTAGCGGAAAACGCAGTGAGTTGGAAGCACCAAGATAGCAAATAAGGGTGAAGTTTGAACCAAAACTGTGACATATTAATTAGTTGCTAAATTATAACACTGGTAACTGAAATATTACAGTTGTTTTTGTTGTAATGACTTATCAGAAAGATTACCAACAAAATAACGTGCACCGCGCGGACGTCGCAAACGACGCAGGCGTGAAATAGCCAAAGAATGGCGGGAGATAAATCCATAAAATAGAATGGCAACATTCCGATCTAATTTCGTTCATTACACTGCGACAAACCATTGATAAAAGTAGGTGGTTTCATTTGTCTGCCGTGTAGTGGCATTTGCACTGCTTTGCTTCCATTGAACTGAAGTACTTAGAACCTGGAAAAACGGGTGCACTGGTGCTGGACTGTGCAGTCATATCTACGATAGCCTAAATAAACAAGATCAAATAGAGGAAAATTTTGTGATCCACCTTTTGTATTCTGGTCATTGGGCCATTCCATTGGGCCCTAGGATGATTAGTATATTGCGTCTGAAAGTCCAACTGCAGCCTGAGAATGCCAGCAATAGTTAGATATAATGAAATGAATTCACACAGCTTTATTGCAATTCAATCGGTAAAATCGGCATCTTTATACTTTGCATAGACTTCGCATCTGGTTAGAATGCACCGGAAAGCCTATGTATGATCTAATACAACCTTTGTCGATGCTACCGTCATTGAAGTAGAAAATATCATCATCATCATCATCATCATCATCATCATCATCATCATCACCATCATCATCATCATCATCATCATCATCATCATCATCAGCATCATCATCATCATCATCATCATCAGCATCATCATCATCATCATCGTCATCATCATCGTCATCATCATCAGCATCATCATCATCATCATCATCACACGTTAGCTGGAGGTGGAAAACATCTCAGCTATTGTGCCGCAATACAAAAAACAATAAAAGAAAAAACAAGCAGTGGCACGCCAGCTGAGTCCCCAGTAACGGATGGACATCGTTCCGGAGAGCTAACAGCTGGCTGCCGTAAAAGAGAGTCTAAATGCTATGTCGTACATAGCTACTGTTAGTAGACTTCCGGTCTTTCGGGACCAACCCTGTCCTCTGCAAGGTTAATAAGTTACATGGCAGTGGAGGATAAGGCGCGCTATATCGCAGTTAGCTTGTAAATCATGACGGTCCGAAGCTGTCCCCCTTGGCCCAGTGGCATAAGCTGCTGATTGGCGGTTCAAGCCGCTGGTGGTCATGGGTTCGAATCCTGACGGATCCGATGGATGCGCACTACTGACGATGCCCAACAGGCTGAAACTGCAGTCTAGTGCTTTTCCGGGCATGTGGACGACTATCTGATTTGGAAACTGGCTGCGATGGACCGCACATAATTACATCAAAATCCCCTACTCTTGAGTACATCATGAGAGTCATATTATGCCTAACAAGTGAGATCGTGATTGGAGGGGGATGCTAAACAGGAGGGGGATGGACAAAGGAACTCACAACACAAACGACACTGGGGCCGGCTCCTAGCCATATCAGCAAGTGTGTCCAACCAAACGTGTTCACCGTCCTTAGGACCCCAGCCAGGCAGTCGGGATGCACCAACCGACACCAACTTCGAAGTGAGGGTTTTCATTCCTCTCGACCAAGTCATCACTTGGCCTCCCCTCCTCCTCTTCCAACCGCACCCTCTGCCCGCAAACAATGCACGTCGTGGGAGTCGGTGTGCTGGCATGCGCAACAACACGTGGCCCAGCCATCGGAGCCTGGTGCATGATATAATGGTGCTGAGCGGTTCACTCGCTCCTCCTGCACCAAATACGCGACGTCGAACACGTTCATTGCTCACGCGGTGTTCCCACCAGACATGAGCTAAGCTGCGAAGGCAGCGATGATCGAATATGACGAGCCTCTTCATGTCTGTCGACCTGATGTGCCAGGTTTCACAACCGTACAGGAGGGTTGAACAGACGGCTGCGTTGTAAACTCTGCCTTTGAGGGCGAGAGTAATGTCGCGTCTGCGCCACAGGTGGCGGAGATTGGCAAAAGCACCTCGAGCTTTTGCTATACGGTTCGTAACCTCATCTTCAATCCCACGGGTGCTAATATAGCTGCCCAGGTACTTGAATTCCTGAACGACTTCTAGCAGATCACCACCAAGCGTTAGTGTAGGGTTGGATTCCTGCCAAACTTGGAGAAGTACTTTCCATTTCGATGGACAGAAGCATAGCCCAAAACGATTGACAGCCAGTGCTAATCGGTCCAGTGCTGTTTGGCATGTTTGGGAGCTGTCACAGATTAGTAGAAAATATGGTAAACAATAATTCACTTACCCCGTTACTTTGTCTTTCCTTTTCCAAAATGAATTTAACTGGTCGCTGCGTGGGTCCGTATCGAATTACGATAATGGACGTTGGATCTTAACAACTTAGTGACGGAGGTGTTAGGCCTCGTTACAAATGAGTATCGACAGTGCCGATGTCACGTTTTTCCCGTAGCAGTAAATAAGGCTGATGGACTTAATCAACGAACGCTTGTCTGCATTCTCGCTAGAACAGTCCACAACATCTTCCATCGTTGAGTGCAGTGAACAAGCTTCCAACAGCATCACCGAATCCTTGTTCGATCCTGAGGCTAATGTAACGTTTGAATCCTGATTAAAAACGGTACAAGGACTTATTCCGAGTTGCGTTTTGCTAATCGTGACGACGCATGGAAAAATCGCCTTCAGCTCTGCAAGGTCCGTTTCGTCGAAAACAACAAATATACTAATTTCACCTTACCACAGAACCCATGCGATAGGTCATTCGACGAGAGAGTGTAAACAAGTACATACGTGTCGGATAAGCAGTCATCCCTATTCAATATTCGTTACCGGTGTCTCAGATACTTGAAGCTTGACGTAGACGCTTTTCTCACCTATGCCGGTGTGGTTAATCGCGAATGTGAATAATACAAATTTCGCTCTCTCACGGACGACCAGTGTAAATGCCTCGTGTTCATATACGGTCTCCAGTCACCAAAGGATGCCAATATACGAATGTGTCTCAGAGTCGAGCAGGATCCTCAGTTGACGCTGCAGATCGTCAATACTGAATGCCAGTGCCTAATTAAGCTGAAACACATTACGTCTATGGTCAAAAATAATGATCGCTCTCTCGTTTCCATTTACTCTCTGGAGACCACCTACTTCGGCTTGGGCAACCGGGTAGTATCTCGCCCTCTGAGGAAACCATGGACATTGTTGTGTTGTGTTTTATTTTACTGTTTCTGTACCTTCGTTTGAATCCCATGGTTTCTGATGGCATTATGTCTGTTAACAGACCACCAAATGTTTTGCAAACACCAGTTATCCACCCTATTCCGTCAAAAAGAAGATATCCGTCACTGTGTTGGCACTGCGGTGGATAATATTTTGCCCTATTTTGCTCGTTCTGACACCACCGATGTGAGTGGTGTAACAAGGATGGTCATGAAGACTGATTTTGTCAGCCCTGGTCCAGTTTTTGGAAGCCCATGAGACCGAAACAGAGATCAAAACCTCCGTTCACTCCCGTAGCCTCCTAGTTACATTCGAACTGAATGTCACACCTCGACGAAAATTCGTATCCGTAACCAATCAACAGGCATATCGCAAAATTTCAACTAGACATCTCGTCCGACAACACGATAATCTCCAAGGAGTTGTGGACTTCCATGGATAGCCTCACTGCCCAACCTACATCCAAAGAAGCAATTAGTGCCTGTGGCGGTCCGGTTTGGCTAACTGGTCGGGTTTCCTGTTCTTTCACCTTCAGCATTACTGTCGTAATTGATGTTTGCTCTAATTCAAACTACATCCTCAGTCTTCTTGGATTGGGTTGGATAAACAAACTGAGTCTTACCGTTTGCTCATTGAACGACATCTGTCGCCGACTTCATGTTCCAACGGCAATATCTGCTGTCCGTGATTTCCCTAATGTTTTTCAGGATGATCTTGAAAACTCAATGTTTTCAAGCGAACATATGTTTTCAATAATTCTTCTTCAGGCTTGTACAATTATATGCAAAAACAACCAAAATATAGACACAGCACAAGGACCGGTATAGCAATCAGTTCACAGTCACTGGTCACTGTCAATCACTGCCCCCTAGGACACAGTTGTATCACGTGCAAAAAATCCTTGGTTTGGACGGAGCAGTTCGTCTGGGCCAAGTCAAGCACAGTGTGTGAGCGAATCTTTTCTGGACACAATTCCTGCTCGTATACTCTGATCGCTAAACTCTCCGCCGATTCCAGTAAGCGCTTTCGAACGTACTTTGATCGATTTTCAGGTGGTCGATAGAAGACCTTAAATGCCTCGGCTAGATTGGGGGAATGGTCCGTGTCAGCAAGATGCGTGGCGATGGATGAGTTGGTTAGCTTTCGGCGCCCAGTCGCAAGCCAGCCCGGATAATGTTCTCTCACCCTGTCAGAAGGCGCATCGTCGTACGGCCACTAGACCCTGAACCACAGGAACAGGTGAATGATCTTGGCTGCTACACACGTGCTCAAGCAACCCTGCAGTTAAAGCCTGGCTGTGTTCCATCGTTTCTTCCAAAGCGACTAGTGCTCTACGCTATGCTTTCGGTGGTAAAAAATAGGCGTTATTTCTTTGGTGACTTATTCCCATGGGTAGCTCCGATTGTCGTCGTCAAAAAGGCAAATGGTTCAGTTGGTATATGTTCCGAATTTTCTGCTAAATCAAATGCTTATCTACATGAGTGCTGTCACTCGCTGCTGATTCCGGGAGCTACGTTCACCATGTTTAATGGTGGAACTTTTTCACAAAGCTAGATCTAGAGGATGCTTATTTGCAAGTCGACGTATTTGCGCAGTCTTGCGAACTGCTAACCATCAACACGCACTGCAGTCTGTTGGAGTAAAGCCACCCGTCGTTCGGAGTCAAGTCAGCTCCTGCTATTTCTCCACTTATACTGGACACTGTGACTTCTGGCGCAATAGGCACTGCAGCGTATCTCGATGATACCATTATGATGAATCGCACCAGTAAGGAGACATACGAAAGGGTTTCTGATGTTCTACGTCGAGGTAAGGATCACGGGTTTCGGCTGCAACCAGACAAGTGTCGGTTTTTCCTCCCAAAAATGAAACATCTCGGTTTCATCACTGACAAAAGTGGTCGCCTCACGGCCGGCAAAATTTGCCTGTAATCCAAAGAATGTCCGCTCTGTAGGATGTGTCATCCCTAAGGTCGTTCCACGGGCCAGTGACTCACTACAGTGCATTTTTAACGGTCCTCCACGATGCACTACTGAATGAACTACTGAAATACAGTGCCTGATCGTGGTCACTAGAATGCGAAAGTAAAATCAACCTCCTGAAAGAGATGCTTGGTCCGCATCTCCTCCTTACTCAGTTTGATCTTAAGCTACCCGTCGTAGTCGCTGCAGGCGCTTCCAGTTATAGCGCAGGTGCTATCACCGCCCACTTTTTTCCCGATGATTTGAAGAGATTAATCATGCATGCTGCTGGCACACTTACAAAGGCCGAAAAGAATTATGCTCAAATCGAAAAAGAAGTTTTGGCTCTAGTGTTATTTGTAAGGAAGTTCCACAGGATCGCCTACGGTCGCCACTTCCGCCTGTTGATCGATTACGAACAGTTTCTCGCTATCTCTGGCCATAAAAAGAGCACTCTGACTTATTGTGCCAACAGATTGCACCGCTGGAAAAGCATTCTATTTGACTATGAATTTGAAATCGGTTACCATGGGACGCAATATTTCGAGAAGGTAAACACACTCTCCCGTTTACTCATGACAATCGACGGCAGCATGAAGACACTATCATTGCAGCAGCATCCCTGGACTCCGATGTTCGTGTGCAACTGTCTGCGGCTGTCGCTGCAGTTCCGGTTACTCTTCAAAATGAAAACGAACTCTAATTCTATTCTCCAAGGAGCAATTAAATGCATCCGCAACCGACGGCCTATTTAAGACCTGCAGCAGCTTTATCTTTGTCGAGACAGCTAGTCCATAGTCGGTTGCTATCCAATTTTCGCCCATTGCATTTTCAGTTCTTCTTTGCTTCGGCCGATCGTTTTGCATCAGTTCTACACAAGTCTTGCTAGTGTTAGGTGGATGAAAACCGTCTTCCGAACTAGGTCTACTGGCCGGGCGTCGACAAGCAACTAGAGACGTTGGTCCAACTGGGTTACCGTTGTCGACAGGTAGTCAAAACTCCACACAACCGTGGACTCAAGCCGATAAGCCGTGCTCGCGGCTACGTATCCATTTCTCTGGCACAAACAACGGCATTAGGTATCTAATCGTAATTGACACGACGTCCAAGCGACAACATCGTCCAGCATCTCAGCTCTGCACAGAAATTTCAGCCAGCAAGGGTTTCCAGATGCCCTGGTTTCATAAAACGGAACCCAGTTCACAGCCCCACTTTTCCAGTACTTCTGTCATCGGAATATTATTAACCATATTCGCACTCCGCAAAACTACCTTTGATCATTGGAACAGGTCGAATGATTTGCGGACGAGTTCAGATGGACTCTCTTGAAAAAGCAAAGGGAGAGAACTACAGACGAGAAGATCTAAAATCTTTGTGCTTCACAGAAACACATCAAACCCAACAACACTAAATGGATCTTGCGCTGTCGAATGGCTTATGGGACGAAAGCCACGTACCATTTTTGATGCAATGTCCATGTTAGAAAAACCGTCACCAACACCGGTACATTCATCAAGGTCAACATATTCAATTGGTAATTTGGTCTACGCTCGTCGTCAAAAGCTAATCATCCTTCATGGGCCCTTGCAGTGGTTTTAGGTCGAAAGAGTTCCGTAATGTGCGAATTGACGATAGGAAAGAATAAATGGGTATGACATAAAAAACAACTTCGTCTAATCCACGACATTGTCATAGCTACTGATAATGAAGAACTGCCGTTTGAAATACTGTTGATGTTCAAGCTTCCCCTGGCCTACTGACAGAAGTACCACGCACACTCCCGGATCCAGTCACAATGGAATCCAGAAAATGTACCGACGGAAAACTTCCAACAAGATGCTTGCAGCTGGATCACCGTCCTCCAGGATAGGAGATTGCTTAAGAGGTAAGGAGTTGGGAGAACATATTTCAAAGAATAAGACTTGAACCAACAAAAAGATGTATTTATTATTAATCGTTGTGTTATTTTTAAGACGGCGCGCAAATCCTCTCCGCCTCAGATCAGGATTGTGATTAGTCAATCTCACAAGGTCGTTAGTAGACCTATTAATACTCACGTTTTTCATTGATGGACGCCTGACCTAACATCATAATAGACCTTGTCCGAAGGTCTTGTCTTCTGCTTTGTTGGTGTTGGGTGCTATCGTTTGAAAGCCGAATCTGTGTTCCGTCCGTGAGCCGATTTGTGTTACCTTTGTGGGTTTACTGTGCCTGTGTGTGTTCGTACTGAATTGCAATAGTGATCGTTGGATCGTTAAAGTCGCAAATCCACTGGGCATCCTAATGGAGATTCTATTCATCCGTCCGACTTGACCCATTAGAAACTGGTTAAAATGGAGGCCCTAAGTATGACTTCTATATAAGACGAAGGTTTATGGGTATACCTGTCATATTCTATCAACCTGGAACGAGCGGCCAGCATGGATAGAAGTCATTTCGAAACCTATAGGCGTTGCGTAGGTGCAACGCTTCATGAGGCCAACTGATTTCTGTGGAAAGGAATTTATTATCGGATTTTGGATTACCTGCCGTTTGTGTTGACTCATATGCAATCATAGCCCGGACCACCACAGAGAGTGAAGTAAACTGCCATTTTAATCATTAGGACCGCATCCGAAGTGGATACTAGTTTCGGTATTGCGAGCGAGCGAGCGAGCTTGTAGCACTCCAATACACGACGGCAGCTCAGTGGCCTACTAATTAAAGAGTCGGTAGTCAAGATCTACGTTTAGAATTCCAAACCCTGATGCGATTAATTTTGCAGGAAGAGTCAAAAACAAAGGCAAAACTGTTCGTTGAGCGTGCAAAACCGAAATCCCTCAAAGTACATGCAAAATAGATACTCGAAAGTTAAGGAGGTTGTAATCACGATTCCGTGCACGAAATCATCAGAGAGCACAGGAAGACAAGGGTTTTGATATGAAACGGCTAGTTCGTACATATCTATCAGTTATATGCATAAAATCAGCTGTCCAAAATAAAACAAAATAGTTACATGGGAGATGCAGGCTATTTGTTGCGCTACTTACTGCCACAGAATGCTTGGTTTTATGGTTCAGCTGAGTGCACTGAGAGGTTCCAATCCTCATCAAACCGAGGATCGGCACAAACCCATGCTGTCTTCACAAGTCACCAAACAAGTAGCCCTTTCAAGCCACCTGAGGCCAGTACCGTCGATCTGCAGCGCGTTGTACTGCGTGTAAAAATCAGTTAACTACAACACTGAGTATGTTGTGGTGGTGCAGAATGCACCAGTTGATCGGCAATTGATGCCCACGTGGCATTTGAACTTACACAAAATATTAATGGATAGATGGTATTAATGGAAGAGATAAAATGATGGCATTGATTCACAGATTACATTATATATTATGAAGTTCGTCTCCTACAAGATTTAGTAAACTCGTCTTTTACAGCTTCTGAGTTTAAAGGACCATTCAGGAACGTGGCTTTAATGTTTCACTAACATTTGGTCTAACCAAAGCTTTCATAAGTTATGGAAGATCAGCAGTACGGAGTGCCAATATTAAAGTCTTGTAAGTTAAATAAAAGCAGATTCAATGCATGATCTACTGGTGGAAGCATGCGTTCAATTCGCCGATCGTCGTTTATCATATGACCAGGCTCGTGCAAATTTCACAGGCGCCTTCATCTACTAATTCGCGAAGTAATTCAGTAAATCTTCATCAGAGTTTTGTGAAGCGGATAACAGTTGTTGTTGATGAAGAACAATCTGCCCTTGGCGAAATCTGGAAAATTGAGCGCTCTTCCATTCGGTTGTTTTGTATCGATTGTTGCATCTGAAACAGTGATATTTTTGTACCCGTGTAATTCTGGTGCAATTTAGATAGGTCATATAAGCCCTAAAATCCTAGTCTGTATCCTCGGCGGTTTACAGATAACTGTTTGCTTTGTCTCAATCACTATAACTGAAACGGTGAAGTTTGTTCTCTATTGTCTAGTTCTTGTTCACATAAAATAGGTTTTACAAGCCATAAAATCGAGTGACTAATCAGTAAAAATGCTCATTACCTCAGTCAAAACAAGAAACTCAAAGAAGTGACAAGAAGCCATTGAAACGCTGGCAAAGCATCCTGCTTATAACCCGTTCGTTAGCACAGAAAAAATGAAAAGTTCATCATAAAGACGAAGACAAAGCTGAAATCGCGCGTAAGAATAACAAAGCAATCTAATGATAACTCTCATAAGGTTTCCATGATAGAGCATAGCGCAGTTAATGCAGAATCCCCCTCTAAATCGATTCAGACGATTGCTACGCTTGAACTAGAGCTGAAGGACTTGAAGGAAAGGTTTGAATCTCACAACCAAGTCCTAGAGCAGGTTAGTTTCCTTAAGTATCTTTTTAATACTCCAAGTACGCCAAAAAGGGAACACATTCGATCCGTCGGAAATTTTATACAAGATGTTGCATTTGAGGTTCGTGAGCGCATTAAACGCACCAAAATGTAATAGCATTTAATTTACTAGAAAAATTGTCACTTGAGGCTATCTCCTCTGCAGTAGCGAACGATCATCATATTGAAAGACCGCAGTTTTCTTACGTAACGCTGCGAAAGAGGTCTTCGAAGCAGGTCTATCCAATACTTTGTAAATTTTCAAGTGAAACAATTGCTGAAAAATTCATTTGCAGTAGGACTAAATTATCCGTTAGATATGCTTACAGATCGCTGGTGCTGAAACCGGATTTAACAATAATACAAAAGGAGTGCAAAAATGCCTATTTCGGGCAAATAGCTTGTGACTAATTGATTCCGCTACGCACGGAAACTCGGCAATTTCCCTACTGGTCAAGCTAGATGACACTGACCATAAATTAATCAACTCTACGTTGAAAGTAAATAGCAACCGTTGTACAAATATCATTTCTAAATCCACTCAGTGTCACATTAGCCCACCATTAATGCGCAACTCGTCTGCGAACATACAAGAAAGTTCCAATGCGCAAACGACTATTTCTACTAACGCTTTGTCGTTCACTAATCACGCGCATAGACGCTCTGGTATGAAACCGAAAACGTCTTCTCCAAGAAGATGTGAACCATTAATAGATAAAACACTGTGGAACAGCCTTGTGGTAAAGAACCATGGTAGAAAAACCTCATGTGGCATCGCTACGAGTGCTTCTGATCACAATAAAAAACCGATATTTCAAACGTTTCACTGAACGCTGCCACTACTGGAAACCTGCAGACAATCGGCATGTCATCAACCATGCAGCATTTGAATATGCAACCTATGTACTCTATAAACGGTGAGCCACTTGTTAGTGAAATTCACCTATCTAAGAGAAATTAGCACAAACAAAATCCTTGTAAACTTCCTCTACATGTAAATAACCTTAACAGGCAGGTAGGTTATATGCAACAGACAGCAAACGGTAATCTCACAGTGGGTCGAAATTTTTCCAGTATTTAGCCCTTCCGGCCTATTTTTGAGGGTCCCGTGGCGTTTTACCCGCCACACCCCCAAATGACACTAATTCCGCAAATTATATGTCCTCTGTATCCACCACTCTCACTACACTTTCTCCAAATAACACTTCTTTTAGGTCCTGTACCTGGATTCCTGTAGACAACCTAACGGGCAACAAGACACTGCAGTTGCTGTTAATTAATTCTCGTTCATCGATAAATAAAGTGCACTTCCTGCGCAACATTCTTCACTTTTCTTTTCCAGGAATAGTACTAATAACAGAAACATTGTGTTCAGTGGAGATGTCAGATACGTTGTTCAGGATACTGGGTTACTACATCTTTCTTAATGACCGCCTTTATTGTAGGGGTGGTGGCAGTATAATCTACGTCAAAACAAACTTCCAACATTAAAATACTAGGTTCTTTCTCCGAATGAACCACTCCTACGGAAACTTCCTGATTCGGTGTGGATTACCATTTCTATTAATCCAACTAATCTTTTAGTAGGTTGCATTTACAGACCCCATCGTCTACAATCACCGTAACCTGTGACTTGATGGATACTTTCTTTTATGGCCGACCTCTCATAGACTAATAAAATAAACGCTTGGAATTTTAATATGCCCGAAATTTCACTGTCCCTTAACAATGAACCACCAAAACACAATACTTAGATCTGTAAGTGTCCCGCATAAATCGCACTGATGATATCGTCTAGCCTGACGGTGAAACATTTGCAGCCAAATCAGCCAGCTCGGAGAACACCCGCATACCCTCGCAATATTTTTATGTCTACTCTTGGTCGACTGGGATGGGTGGTGAACGTCAAACAGCCTATTCGGCTTGGAAACACACTTGATCTAGTATTTACTATGGGATGTTCACATGTGTCCCCACGTACATCAGTGACAGATTGCCTAGTAGTGATCATAACAGTGTTGGTTGTCCTTTCCAAATTTTTTCTAAACCGATAGATTCAGTGATCGAATACCGCCCATACTTATTCATGAATTGGTCAATTTTCTCGGACCTTATAAGGTCTTCAAATTAGGATCCATTTTTCTTAGCACAGAATGTGCAAATTGCTTGTGATGAGTTCTACCACTGTATTCAGCTGTACATTGAAGTTGTGGCTGCAGAAAGTACTAAGAAGTGGAAAAGGACTGCCGCTCCGGCCGATATCTCGAAATACGTAGCCAATAAACTTCATAAAATAAAGAAAAATTTAAGGAAACCAAACGATATTTCTCTACTGATGCTCCATACCAGAATGCTGATGTTATATCATGGTCATCAATAGATGCTATGCTCCGGAGGGGTACTGTTATTGAACAGCGCAAACGTGACAGTTTCCATCTCAAAACTTTTGGTTCGTAGACCGAACAGGAAATGATGTAATGTTAACTCGATTGTAAACTAGGATTGAAATGCCATAACCGATCGCGCAATCATACGCTCGATCTTCAAAGAATATTTCATATATACTTAAAGCACTAATGCTAGAGAGGATCTTCAACCCAAGTTGATCCACAGACAATAATACACTTCAAGCCGTTGAATTCACATTTAGTGACATATGTCACCAACTCAGATTAGTTCGGCCATCATGCTCACCAAGCCCTGACAACATCCCGCCAATTCTAGTCAAGCAAGGAAGTCCAGACATCCCCTTGTTTTTGCCTAATCTGTTAACAATTGCTATGTTCAATGGGGAGTATCCTCTGCGCTGAAAACAATCAACTATAATACCATGACACAAAAGCGGATCGATGCATGATGTAAAAATTGCCGTCCAATCCACCACACACCTATTAGCTCCAGAACCATGGAGAGGTTAGTTAAAGAACACATAATAGAATATTTAAGTTAAATGAGGTTTCTAAGTAAAAATCAGCACAGTTTTTTGAAAGGTAGGTCATGCACTGCCTATCAGATTACCTTGCTTATGTGACTAGAGCAAGAAACGTCGGAAGTGTCGTCGTTGTAATATTTCTTCGTAGCCAAAAGGGTTTCGGCCGTGTCCCACACAACTTAATGTTATGGAGGCTTATGTCCTACGGTATCACAAATGCGCTTCTAGAGTGGTCGTCCTCCTACCTCCAATGAGGAAAGCGAGCAGTCAAAAGTGTTAACTACACATCTGAAGCTACGTCTCTCTCCAGTGGAGTGATTCAAAGTAGCGTGCTAGACCTGCTTTTATTCTTAATGTATTTCAACGATCTCATTGATGAAATCTTGTACGTGAAGACATTTCTCTTCGCTGATGATGTTAAAATTGTGTGTTGTTCCGCGCCTGGGCAATGTAATCCTTATTTAGCCTGTATTTAGTCTGACTTGTCCGCATTGGAGCACTGGAGTAGCTCCTGGAATTTTCACTTCCACACTGACTAGTGTAATCTATTGTACCACGGCTGCGGCCCTTCACCAAACATCCTAACCTTAAACGACACCCCTATTCCTGTGTGTGGCGCAGTCCGAGAGCTTAGTCTAGGATATTCTGCCTCAGTTAATTTTTTAGAGCATGTTATATTCTTGAAGGCTTCTGCTAGAAAGGTTATCGCCCACGTAAGTCGAACTCTTATCTTGAAGGATTCCAGATTTCAAGCCTTTAAAATATGTGTTAGACCGAAGCTTGGGTACTGTACGATAGTGCACGGTAATCTGAGAAAAGTAGATATCATAACTAGAAAACATTCAACGATCATTCACAAAGAGGTTTTTGAACCTGCCTAACACTGACATATCGCGAGCGTTGCGAGGCACCAAAACTAAAGCCGCTATGGTTGCACAGCCGCAAACCTAACAATTTACTATTCGGATTAAGCCTCATTGCTCGGCCACAACTCGAGTTTCAGACTCGTATGCGCTATGAACTAAGAAACAGCGAGCGCACATTGCAAATACAAAAGTTTCGCACAAAGATCTGCTCAAACATTTCCTCTGTAACCTATGCGTTAACACGGAACAAACTTCCGTCGAGTATTAGAAACTGCAATACCTATCCGCAATTCGAACGCATGATTAAAACTCACCTGAAAGTTTCAAATATCCGGTCCACGCTTAGCCAAAAGATGACTAGATGATTTGAGTGAGAAAGGTTCTGGATAAACTTGAAAGTCGCCATATCCCCTAATTGTCTCAATAGCATAATTTTACCTATGTATAGTTAAATTCTTGAGTATGTACCTAAAAGCGACCTTACTCCTAACACTCAGTCTAACCAACTTTGTCTTCTCCTTTGATGCACTGGTTCGAAGATGCACTACACCTTTCAAGCTGAAGTCTCTCTACCATCGTTGTCACGCGCCAAGATTTTCCATCAAATTGTGGTTGGGCTATCAGCAAGCAATTGTATTCATTATTTTTTTTAAACTTCTCACACTTTATATTCTTTCTTGTTTCAGTGTTGGCCATGAATAGACTGAAGTGACGGATTACAACTTCCAAACTAAACAATTATACCCATGCAAATCTTACTGCTACTGGCTCGCTGGACTACGACAAAAAGTGCCATATTTGATTGACCAGCATGACGTAACGGGTTGAGGCTTCATCGCCCATAACGTACGCAAAAAGCAGCGATTAGGAAAAAAGCATATGTCACCCAACTGCTGGCCTATTTACTATTTTGCGGCACCGGCACAGAGCCAGTTGGAGCATGGAAGTGGGAGTGAAACCCATTGAGGTAATAGTCTGCATGGAAACAGGCCCCCTGGGGACAGTTTCATGGATGGCCGTAGTACTTTGCTTGAAATTTCGGTTAAATCTATATTTGTTATTGTTCGCGGTTTTTTCATCTCTCTAATGGCTTCGAACTGCTAATCAGTTCAAAAAACCCATATGGGAACCTTTGTGCAAAACACGTAAAATGAACTATATTATGCAATCCCGTTGTAGAAGTTGACCAGCCCACATATTTGTCCTGTGCCTAGCACTGTCAAGGAATACAACTTTCATTTAATTATTGATTTATTTAATGGCTTGTTTACTAAGTTGAATTCTCCATGGGAGCGGCCTGACATATGTTCGCAATTACTAAAATTCACAACAAACGTAGGAAAGAAGTGATGAACATGCTGCTTTGTTGTTGTGAGCTTCAGGATGGAGGGTAATGGGTAAATTAGAAGTAGGGCAATGGCAAATTAGATTACTGGTAAACTGGATTAGATTAGATTAGATTACTGATAAATTAGATTACTGCAAATTTGCTTGTTTTGCATCACAATACTGCGAAAACCCATAAGTGATAGCAGAATCCTGTGCGAAGTAGTTGAAAAATTCAGTTTAACGGAATTTTTTGGTTATTCATGTGGAATCTGCGGCTCAGTTCAATCGAATACATTATGTAAAGTATCTTCCTCAAAGTAAACCATGCCACCTAAAATGCTATGACGATGTGCTTGTTCAGTTACCATTTCCGCTCTTTAAATATTCACAGGCATACAGTGCTTCATATTTTGGTGATGGGATACACACTGTATATTTGTATGTCACCAAGTAAGTTTGAGTTAAACAAGCATTTGTTCATAGTTAATCCTGGGACTGGATGCCAAATGGACAGCTTCTCGTGTTACTAGCTTCTAATGTTGCCTTCCATGATGGGAGGAAAACTAAGTATTTGGTGTTTGTTAACTGATACCGTGCTCAATATCTTCTGAGTATTGCGAACAACAGTTAGTACAATTGTTAGGAATTGATTATTTTGCTTAAGAGTGCCCTCTGTACGTGTTTAGGGTGAGACACGCAATCGGAAGTTCGGCGATGCCTTGCTTTGTGATGAACCCGTTTCACTAGAAACAAAACCGAAACAGATGTATTCATTGTGATGCTCGATGGAGCAACGGTGTTCACCGTGAAACTTTTCGCTTTATGATCTGGTTCCCGTTCGGATAGCATCACTAAAGGGAAGAACTCGATAGTGGATTGTAGTGTTGAGGATGGCTAATGCTTATTAGAAACGCCAATATATTCAGCGTTCTAGTACAGTGTAAATGAACGTTACCGGGGTTCATCAAGTGATGATAATTTAGTGATGCCACTCATTGCTGGGATATCCGTCCTTAAGCTTCGGAAACGAATTAAAACATAATTTAGTAAACTGGATCAGAGGTAGATCTTCTAGTAAGACAGGCTCTAAAGTCCAAATGCGATGCTTATTAACACCGTTGAGAGGACAAATGATCTCCAAGCTTTGATGCAGTTTACTAAACTTGGAACCCTTTACTCGTTTGAGAAGACAGTAAAGCACTACTGGGGGCGATAAGCATGCAGCTTTACTGTTACTAGCATATTTCACTTTACTCATTCGAATGAAACATCATCAGAGCAAATGATTTCAAAAGTCTAGCACATTCTGCATCGTGTGCGATAGAGAAAAGATTAGACCACTAAAAAGATGATAAGTTAAAGAGACGAGTGCATAATAAATGTGAGTCTTCTAGTCTATCCTGGGAGCAATGAAGCAGCACTAGTCATCTTCAGGCATCTTTAGTATAAAATATACCAAACATTTGAAACAGAGCATTAAATAATGAGCCATAGGTTTTCCAGGGGTTTACCAAATCGCTCATCTTCCGACAAAACATAGTCGAAAGCATCGGCATCGCTAATGCGTGGTTATGTCGGGACACTTTCATGAATGTGTGTTGCGTATCCGAAACTAGGATCAATGACTTTCATGAAGTTGTTGAATTAACTGCACCTTGCGTATCCTCTCAGTATTGGTTGCACACATCCGGAGACACCGATGCGGCAGCCTGTGGTCAAGCTGGGATAGGTACCGCACTCAGCTCCAAGGCTGAGTCATCGTTGGTTGATTGGATTCTGGTGAACAGCCGTTTGTGTGCAACTCGTTGTCGTCGTCGTCGTCGACCAAGGTTGATTCACGAACTAGTGCAAGACGCTGTTGAGTTTTTGGTTAACGCTTACGCTCCCAGTGACTGCAGTTCTGACGCTGCCAATGACATTCCACCACGAACTGTACGCACTACTACGTAGCGCTACCAGTTCAGATATCACATTACTTGCAGGGGATATGAATGCAAAAGTAGGTCGTCTGGACTTTTGGAAACTCAGCCAGGTGATGAATATGGGCTTAAGTCCGACCGTACGGACAACGGCGAGCGTCTTTTACAATTGTGTGCCGAGTACCAGCCGTTTATTAGTAGCACTGCTTTCAGCCACAGTGGGCGCCAATGTGTCACTATGCCTCCTCCTGTAGCTGGCCAGCAATATACGCAAATAGATCACATCGCCATAAGTTACAGGTGGCGTGGTTCCATACTGGATTGCCGCTGATTCTTGAGTACCTGCGTCGGATCAGATCATGCCTTGGTGCGTCGTCGCTTTTCCATGAAGTTTACGGTTGGGGGGTGGGTGCACACCAAGCGTCTGCCCCGATTGGCGACTATGAAGTTATCTCAGCCCTCGATCAGGCAAACCTACCAAGCTGCACTGCATACCGAACTTTCGCCACATTGTCCTAATGACACTGAGCCTCAGTGGAATAGAATCTCGATCGCCATACGCGATGCAGAAGCATTTGCTTGCGGTACTATCAATCGTCACCGCACCAGTCACTGGATATCCGAGAGGTCGGTGAACCTGTTGGAATCCAGGAGGAAACTCCCGGCTGCCTCTGAGCACAATATGACCAGACGGACTATTAGGCGTGAAGTAAAGCGGAGCCTGCGCATTAGCAAGGAAGCCTGGTAGACCAGCAGGACTCAGTAAATGGATGAGGTGGGAGCAGTAGGAAACTCTTCCAGCTGATCCGCGCCACTGGTCCCAGGAAACCAGACGTTAGTGAGACAACCAGAGACAGCGCAGGTGCGCTGATACACAATAAGGAGCACCGTATGGCTCGTTGGGCGGGACACTTTCAAGATCAGTTCAGCTGGCCCCTTGCTCCCGGACCTCTTCCTACTCAGGTGATGCAGGGTGAGCCATGGACGGTCAGTTTAGAGGCTCCACCGGAGGCTGAGGTCCGAAACCCGATCACGGCCCTCAATCGTTTTTTTCCGTTGGTGCGGATTTACTGCAACCGGCACTATTTAAGGACGGAAGTGAGGTCCCCAGAAAAACACTGACCTCGTTTTTCGAACATGTTTGGATGGAGGAAATCGTCCCGGTTAACTGGAGTGAATCAGTCATAGTGAATATACAAGAAAGGCAGTCGCATCGACTGTGCTAACCATAAGGGTATTAGCCTAACGCCCGTAGTGACATAATTACTGACCCAATTCTGGTACATCGCCTCACTGCGGAATGAGAATCCCGGATTAGGGAAGAGCAGGTAGGTTTCCGCCCAGGACGTGGCTGTATAGACCATATATCCACTTTGCGACAGGTGCTAGAGCAGTGCCACACATACCACAGGCCGATAATAGCTGTGTTCCTCGACTTTTCCAGTGCGTTAGATGCATTCTGTTCAAAATACTTAGCGAAAATGTGTTCTCATGAAATATGTGAACATTTCACGTGCTCTGTACTCGAAAATTACAGAGCGTGTCAGGATCTACGGTGACTTGTCGGATATCTTTCCGACAACAAGTGGCATTAGTAAGGGTTGTCCGATTTCCCAGTAATTGTTCAGTTTCGTCGTGGACTCCATTATAGAGTATTCCCTTGCAGATTCTTACAATGCAGGCATTGAGGTGCTGCATGATGACAGGCTAGTTGATCTTGATTACACGGAAGGAATCGTCTTGCTTTTTAACGATGATGGGGCGGCGCAATCAGCCCTGAGCAATCTGTGTAGGATGGTTCCATTATTTGGTATGCGCTTCGAACCTTCAAAACGCAAAGTATTGCTGCAGGACCACCAGCCACTTGATGAGCCGTTGACACTATATAGCGAGGAACTCAAGGTAGTTGATCAATTCACTTAACTTGGCAGCTGTATCAGCAACGATGGGTTTATAGCTACTGTAGTCAGTTCACGTATTGCAAAAGCCCGAGCTGTCTTGTTGAATCTGCGACATCTTTGGCGACAGTTAGGGGTCTCTCTCCGTTTAAAAAACCTTGTTTACAAGGCCACAGTGAGGGCAGTTCTGCTCCATGACAGTGAGACTTGGCCCCTTCGGTCTGAAGAGCTGAGGCGCCTCCAAGCCTTTGATCATCGCTGTTTGTGGAGTATTACTGGTGTCGGGTGGCACCAAAGAGTCCGCAAGGATGATGCGCGTAGGCGAATGCTAAGAAGTGATACTCACGCTAGTTCTCTAGAACAACAGGTAGCACTGAGTAAGTTGCCTTGGCTTGGACACGTACTACCTATGCCCATTCCCAAATTACCGAGAAGGGCCTTGTTTTGTCTGCCAGATGTGGGGTGGCGCAAGGCTCGAGGTGGACAAAGGTTGAGTTCGCAGCTGGAAATGAAGTCAATGAGGACCAAACTTGGTGCCATCTGTCCGTCTCGCCTTCCGAGCTAGATTCCACGTGACCCGCTTTGTGCATGACTCGAGACTTTACAGGGCATGACTCGCAACCGACACCACTGAGGTGTCCATTGTCATCTCCTAGTTGGACTGTCTGTTTAAAAGTGTTTGGTGCTGAGTTATCCGCGGGGTAATGGCTGATTATGACGTCTGGCAGTGAAAGCCACAAGGAAGTTGTATCGCCGCCTTATCTTTGCACGATATCCAGCTGTCTGTGATGGCATGTTGTGGACAAGGTGTAGGCGTATGGATGCTGAAGGTTTATTTAGGGCATTAATTTTTCCGGTAAGTCCCTTCTTCTGTCCCTCTTATTATTTTTCGTTGCGTAGGTCGTTATGTTTGTATGGCAACGAAGCACCAGGTCAAATGGCTGATGTACTGCTGTTGTTGATGAAATACGGTAATTTCCACAATTCAACCAAAGTGTGTTTGGGCTCTACTGATAACCCTACCATGGAAATGTTCCATGATGAAAGAGCACACAAATGGACCGCACACGGAAATTGCGGAGAGCGAAAAGCGCACAGACAAAAGCGGACACGAGGATTGCGGACACGGAAGAATGCGGACACGGAAGATTGCGGAGACGGAAGATTATACACACTAAACGTAGCACATATGAGCAATCTGGTCTCCTTGTCACAATTGCCCATATATATTATATTATTAAATATATTATATCATATATTATATTATTATATATATTATATTATATATTATAATATTATACATTATAATATATATTTATTTTATTTATTATATTATATTATATTATATATTATATATTTTAGGCAAAAGTCCTTTGCCTACCAAAGTTGCAAAATGACAATTATGGCATTCACACCCAAGGTGCTCATTAGTTCGACTGCTGAGAAGGTATCGTACTGCGCAGTGTCACAAAACCATCTACAGAACTACACAGACTAAGCATCGCTCGCCTACTGTAGTTAGTCGAGGTCTCAACGAATAGGCGACTGCAACTAACTGTGTCAGCAGGTCGAGTTAATGTTCTGCCTTCCCTTGCCATCCGTTCGAAGACGTTGAAATCGAAGTCAGATATTTTCATCGGAGCCAAAGCCTCATAAGAAATGTCAGCAACGTGGGTCTAAAGACTTCCTTTGAAACGGATGTCAGCCTAAAACGTCAACTCAAGCCTCTGGATGCAATTACCATTGCCCCGGTCGTTGATATAAGTGTAGTATGTGATGACTTTTGCGCTATATTTCCAAATGAAGGATCATGTAATACAGTACTCACATGCCACTGCACGTACGGTTGCAAAACATTCCAGGGAAATCAGTATACTTTACTTAATGCTCACATTAGGAATCTACGTTGTGAAAGAAAACGAGCTGCTGGACAGTCTTCCTGGTATTGACAACGGGACATTAAGACTTCCCTGCGTTACCTGAATGAACGTCACCATACAGCCGCTCATACAAGGTTGCATCCGGTGGGAATAATTGGGCACATCTCCAACACTTGGGCCGATCCTCTGATTGGGCTACATTTTTCAACTCCACCACCTAGTTTACCAAGACACAATGTATGAATGTGTTTCAAAAAAGCTAGACAAGCGCAATCGATAGAACTCTGGTAGGCACTTCTTAGCAGACCAATTTTTTGCTCTGGCTCAAGGCAGCATCCTCCAAGCAACCAACCGATACGGCAAACTGAGTCGTACATTGTAAGGGAACAATTCAGATGGCATCACTCAGCCAGCCTGCAAAATTGGAGATCACACTCCATTCCTTAAACAAGAGATTGTTCAGGACACAAACTGTTGCCAGCAAAAAATAGAAAAAACAATTAGTAACCGACCTCAGTGTTTGGCGCAAGCTTACATCCAATTCAGACATCCTCCTACCCACGACTGATCCCAGAAATACCAAACGCGTGGGACCTCAACTTTATGACTGAAATCCGGTTCCGCGCACAACTTACCAAAGACGAAGTCGCGATGAAGTTGATGGCCCTTATTCACAAATATAACAAACGGAAATGGACTACTTTTAATCGTGACTTCTACTTTCTACATACTTAAGAGTTGTCAGTACAGTCATTCCTCCAATTGAAATTGCAAGTGCTAAACGGTAGGTACCGGTTTTGTTTACGGCCGTTCATTTGAGAAGTCTCTTGATTCTGTGATGAAAAACTCTGACAAGCGAGCAGCTTACTTGGTACCTGGCAAATACCCAAGTAAGGACGCAACCCGTTATCTCGTAACACCGTAGCTTTAATTTGAGTCAGAAATGAGGGATGGTATGGAAGGCTGTGGAAATGTTTATGATTTCTCGTGTAGGCGCGAAGCGCACTGATATTCCCACAATCCTAGTACGCACGAATCACCAGTGCCATTTGAAAGTGTTACCACTTATGTAGGCAAAAAGTACGAGTGACTATTCATGCGTTGATCTGGACTGCGTTTTCATTAATGAAATGCGCAGGTGGAAAATTGCCCACTTAAGCAATGCGAGAACGGGCTAAGCACTAGTAAAATTGATTTCAAATTGAAAAAAACAGAACGTAGGTTGAAATGAAATGGTACAGGATTTGTTACTACAAGTACAATTTTGCGTTCAGCGCAAATAGCTTAGAGATAGATTTGACATTGACGAGAACGACAAGGGTAATTATTGATAACAAGCTTATCTTCGCACGTGTTTAAGCCGGTCTCCCGTTGATTCATAATCACAAACACAAGAAGCCACGGTAGCTTTCAACGCATCATATGCTTTCTTCCTAACCTCAAAGCAACCTACATGCGCATTGGCTAGTGTAAGTCTCTGGCATGCCAAGTCCCACTGTAGTCCAACAAACAAATGGCACAACGCTTAGATGACTGCAATGGAATAAGGAATTCAAAGCTCATAGAAAGTAGAAGTCACTGTTAAACTCCACACAATAATCTGCCTCGACGGAGAATCGAACCCCGGTCCCACGAATTTTTGGTCCGCAGCTCTACCACTGAGCTACCGAGAGATCAGTGGTAGAGCAGCGGACCGGAAATTCGTGGGACCAGGGTTCGATTCCCCGTCGAGGCAGATTATTGTGTGGAGTTTAATCGTGACTTCTACTTTCTACGAACCTTACGCTAATCACAAACATCCTTCAAGGAATTTAAAGCACTGTGAATTCCTCCGCAGCAACTGGTGGTTTCCGGTGACTTATCAAGAGCGGCATCGTGATGGTTCCACATTTGTAGTGGGTATAGCGGTTCTCGGTCTGCTGTCCCTTCAATGTAAGTAGAGAAGAAATAACTGAGCACCGCATTACATGATATTTCAGTTGGTAATGTGCTAGCAAGCTCACCAAAACTCCTCTCAATTCAGCAACGGAGACTAAGGAAAATGCTGTCAGCGACGTCAGCTGTAGTTGAATTTTGACATCTATTCCAAGAGCACTCTTTAAGCCGACTTTGCAGACTTTTGTATTGATACTTGGGCGCAGGTGGAACTAGCATCTGTCAATTACTTTGCCGGGAAATGCGAATCTTGCAGCGGTAATAGAAGTCTTCTCAAAAGCGACTAGCACCTTTGTTGGCATATATCCAGTAACTGTAGTTTCATTATTACAAACATTCTTGGATAGGTCTGCAATAGGATGTAAAGATAAGCGGGATAACTCTTGGCTACGTTGGCGTGCCACTTATACGGCAGATAAAACGTGTTCGGAACTTTATGAAAAGTGCCATCCCCGTATATGGTATCTGCGCACAATTCAAGATTAAGTACTTTATAAGCTAACAGGGAAATCCTTTTTGGTTCATCCATACCGAATCATGCAGAATTAGTCCAGAGTACTGCTCAAGAGTAGCAAAATTTATGCCTGTAGGACAAGGCAAATGACTGCTCTTTCGGTGACTCAGAAGAGTTCTTGCAATGGATGATTGTTTGAGAGAGTGGGCCAAATCTTCACTACTCAGTGCAGACAACACATTTCCTATAATGCTGCGAGGTATGGCACTAACTGGCATCATGTTCTGTTTCATTTGGCTTCATGCAGCTTTTGCTTCCGCTTTGTGAGGACATGAGTCATGACAATGCCTAATCGGCTGTTGCAAGATGACGCCGTCCCATGTATTTATCATTGGGTGATGCTTTACACCGGTTTTGCCTGCATCTTCAAGTTACCACTCCTTCGATAGTGTGGAAAGCAAGGCATTCAAACTCCAAGTATGTCAAAACTAAGTTGCCCTTCTTATTTCTGGAGTACTCCATGGGTAACGGTGCAGCAATCATAGTCCATCTCTCATTAAGCACCGGCATCCTGTGAGTGTCCAGATGCGGGACACAGTAACGGGCAGGACCGAGAACAGACGCTGTCAGTCATGATTCACACTGGTTTAGACATGCTTGAGTGGTCATAGTTTTCCATTCGTGCGGCTGTAACATTACTGCGAGGTAGACAATTTTGTGTAATCTTGTTAACAACTTTTACACCGTCAATATTAGTCAACGTTTGTCTGTATTCTTAAAGTCATTGGTAATGTGTTTATGTTACGGGGTAAGGTGGGTTGCGCCTTTACGGTTGGAATGGTTAAAGTGCTAAGCAGGCCTTTGCAAAGAGGAAACATACACCTCGATCTTAAGATCGGACCAAGTGTTAGATATGTGTCTAGTAATTCCATCCCGCCTCCCCGAATGCAACGTTGTATGAGCGACTGTGGTGTGACGCAAATTCCGAAACCGAAGATAAGTCTTATGGTTTCATAGTCAGTAGCAGCAACATGTCCAGCGCATCGTTTTACGCGACGTGAATTCCTAAAGTGTATTAATCAAAGTACATAAATAATACGTTCATATGTGACCATGTTAACAGCTTGCGAAAATGTGTTCACTTTTAGTGTGAGAAATCTTCCGTGTGCGAAATCTTCCGTGTACGCAATCTTCCGTGTTCGCATTCTTCCGTGTTCGTAAACATCGTGTCCGCAATCTTCGTCTCCGCTTTTAGGTTTGTGCGCTTTTTGCTGTCCCCAAATTTTATGTACGGTTCCTTCGTGTGCACTTTCTTCTGATTACCTCATGAAACCAAGGCTGTCCTTAAAGGAGACGAACGAAATGAGACCACCGTCAAGAAACGCAGTATGAGTGGCGAATAAGATGCATGACGTGATCCACCACCTGGTTGGCGTCAAAAGTTTGTTAACAGGGCTTTTAAATCGGTCACTGGTGTTTCCGATGGAATATCGTTCCTTCACAATCTACTAAAAATGTGACAGTTCTGCGCGAGTACAAATTGAAACGCTTTCAAATGAGTTACCAAGAAGGGACTTGGCAAAGCAAGAAGGCACCATGTCAATTGGCAAACTGACCCTGGAAGTTGTCCTATGAATGGGATTCAAATCTCAATAACGTTCTCCAGTAATGTGTTATCGCTGACAGTTAAATTGTGGACCTCATGACTTTTGTGTATCATATGAATTAATTAAATGCAAGTGCAATACTGTTGCAAGAAAGCGTATTGCATCCCGACATGAAAGATAAAGTACTTCAACTTGATGGCTATGGTCTCATCAGGTTCGGCCGCCCCGGTGATCTCAAAACTCCAGCAGAGGGGTCAACATCTGTGCTAACCAAGTGGCATAATTTGGTAACCATGGTATCCACGAGCTCAACGATCTCAAGTATATTTCACTTGGTCGCATGAAAACAGAAGATTCTGAGTGGCTTCCTTTCTGAGTTCAAAAACGCAGAAACACATTGTCGTTTCTTTCGAATCATTTTGCACTTAAGCCTGCTTCAGCGTTATTGACGGAATTTAAATGCGCGGTCTCTCATCCATTAAAGCACTTTGTTTTGTTGCTTGGTTAACCTTTCCAAATTTATCTGACGGGTAGATGAATCTTCATTTACCTTTAATAAAGAGTGCATCTCTTAGTAACGCAGTTCACTATATAACGCCACCGTTTACAACACACACTTTATTCAGCTAAACGGCAAACATTCCTCTTCTCTTCCGGCTGATTGCGGTAGTTCATGGAAGTTATCCGCTATGCTTTTCCTTTTATTATGACCTACTCAAAGGTTTATTTTACTATCCACACTCAGTTGCTGCAAACATGCTGATAGCGTTTACTTTGACATCATGGCTTCCAAAGTCGTTGCGCTTTAGACAATTCAACAACGCGTGCGGTCGGTTGTCATCCCGATTCTTTATCTTCTGCGCCTCTAAATGTTTGACGAAGCATTTGCCTTTTCTGCTGAAAGGCTGCGGACTATTTTAAATGTACTGATCTTTATATGTATGGATAATCCATCCTGGTCCATTCAACGTTAAATAGCTTAATACTTTTCCCTCGCGATATCTAGCCTAGGCTTCGCAGGTCCACAGAATATTCCTTGAAGGAAAAAAGCATTTGATTTTTGTCCCTAGACTCAAAATACTTTCGGTACTCCAAGAGTCCATCTTCAAACTGTTAGCGCTCTGCTATATTGGCTATAACGTCCTCCGGTTATTTTCCTTGGTTTTCTTCGCCTCACTTGTGCAGTCGATAAAACTTGTAGTCTAGCTGATGTTCACATCAGTTGAACAAGTGTGAACAAGTGTATTACGGGTAAAAAGGCAATGCTTAACAAATTCCGTGGAATTGAAATTTATGAGAAAATAAATATTCGTGGTAAAAGGAAGTGTATTGGTGGTCCCACCGTATTGATTGTGTCCAGACATGTTTAGAAGAGTCGATATATTCAAGTGATCCGCTGGTGGGAATGCTAAAAACACACTGTTTGGTTGTGTTATAGAGCCATTAGGCTAACACAGATTAGAAAATGAAATGCGAATGAGACAATGCTTTGTCAACTCATTTTTAGAATATCGTTAGGTTGTGAGCAGAGACGACGTAAGTTTGGAGAGTATTCCACGGCTTATACACTCGAAGGGAGAAGAAATTTCGACGGCATTCCGGTCGGCTGCACTATATTGCTAGTTTCAAAGAGTGACGTGTCATGTTGGTGTTATGGTTCAGTTCCAGCAACGCGCAGAAAGTATGGTTTGGGTTCTTCAGAATCTGGTAAACATTAGAAGGTCCCAACAACCTTCCATATCGAATGCTGCAGATTCTTAGGGACTTCATTCCAATGTTCTTGGTTTCCTTTCACTAAAGTATATAGAGTGCAACGAGATCCTGTTTCTGCCCCGGGTGCCACGACTGGACGACGTACTCCACGTGCGGCCACGCATAGGCAGTAAGCATTTGTGAGAATAAGGAGGAGTCAGACCGACCGAACTCTGCGAAGAAGGCCAAAGTATTGTTTACATTTTCTCGACGCCCCTGCCTGTTTTGAGCATCTGAGATCTTTCTGTATCAGTACAACAAAGTCACCCTTCCGAGGGTCCTTAGGTAACATGTAGTCTACAAGATTAGACGAGCTCACAGGCTGGTGACTCAGGTGGTTCACCTTGCACTTAGCTGTGTTCAGCTGGAGTAGGTATCTCGTTGACTATTCATGAAGGTTATCCAAGTCATCTCGGAGGAAAGAGTGATTTTCCTTGCTATTAATCGCTCGCGATAAGGAAGCGTCATTGGCGAAAAGTATGAAATTGAAGGAGAAAACTGTTGCCATGTAGTTACTAAATACCAGGAATAAGCGCAGTCCCAGAACTGAGGTTTGTAGAACACCGCATCCCACCTCAGTCAGATTGAAGAACGATCCACTAACGCGCACTTGAAGCCTTTGTTTGAGAAGAAAATTGACAATCCAACCAAGAACAGGATCTCTGATTGCATATCTCTGTAGTATTTAAAGCAGGGTACCGTGCTCCCGGCGGTGGAATGCTTTAGAGAAATCCAGATAGATGAGGCTGACTCCGATCTCACTATCAGCCACTTCCGTCAAATTACCTCGTATCATCAGCAGGTTGCTGATGCGTGACTGTTGTTGACGGAAACCATGCTGCTCTGGTACCAAGACGTTGCATTTCCAAGATATTCCACCATAGACACTGCGACAACCACTTCCATCAAATTGTACAGAACATGGAGGAGACTCACTATATAATAGTTTTCAGGGTCTGAACAGCTATCCCTTTAAAAATTTGGGTAATAATGCCATGCACCAACATAACATGGACTTGTTGTTCATGGAAGTGGCTTGGAATGAACTGACAAGGGCTCGGCCAGCTTAGTGGCTGCATCCTTTAGTGCTTTCGGGCGAATGTTGCTGGTTTATGGAAAGCTATGATCGCGCAATGACAACAACTTCCTTAGCAAATTTGCTGTGTTGAAAGTTAAATGCCTGAACCGTGGAGACGGTAAAGTGAATGACGGTATGTCATAGGGACAGGCTGCGGGCTCGAAATTTGGGGCGTACTGTAGCCGAAGTGCATTGGCTTCTTCGTCAGCGCTTTGTACCCTGCCGTCTGTTGTGTAAACTGGATGGTGGTCATGCTTTACTTCACGTAGGCTGTTGCCATGGATCTACACCAGTATTCTGTTTTCCAGAAAAGTTTCGGCTAGAAACTGTTGATGGGTAACTTTATGCTCACGGACAAGTGTACTCAAATGGTTTCGGGGGGAGGGTCAGGAAGTTATTCAAATACTCTGGATTAAATTTAGTTTTGTAGGCATGCTATGCTGTATCCAGTATTGCCGTGCATTTCCGATTCCTGACTCTGGAAATTGACGGAACGTTTGCAGAATGAAGTGGCTTGGTTTCCCATGCTCTTTTGACCATGTCACTGAGATTTGCAACGGACTATGTCCAAACGTCGTAAAGGGGACTGTTGTCCGAGAGTTCTCAAGCGAATATCTCGAGGAATTCGTTCAGGACGTGGTAGCATGTGACTGTATGAGTCAATTTCAGTTGTTCAGATAGATACTGTGCATGGCAAACACTGTTAAATGTTAGAACTACATGGTCTCTGAGAGTTAATTGATACTCCATCAATAACTTGGCCACGGACTTCTCATTTGCGAACACAAGGTCAACTACGGATGGTTAGTTTACTGTCCAGAATGTTGCGGGCGAGGTGACTTGATTTTATAAGTGAATAATAGCCATGGGTTCATGCTTTCGTAGTTGCTCATTTGTTCGCCGAGCTGGGAAATTTGTTTGGAAACGTTTCACCGCCAGGCGAGGCGGCATCATCAGTGCATCGAGATGTGGAGTGTAATCTCGCTGATTGAATTCTCGATCCACTCCATATCTCGACGCACTGATGATACCGCCTCGCATGGCGGTGAAACGTTTTCAAACAAATTTCCCAGCTCGGCGAACAAATGAGCAACTGCATTATCAACCCGAGCTACCAGTTTTTCGAAAATGCTGCTTTTAGCTGTTTATTGGGAGATGCCGATATCTGCAAATCGTGCACGTTGAAGTCACTGACGATGAGAATTTGGCTGTATCTATAGCGTGTTACCCTGTTCAAGGCACGTATCAAGCGGGAATCCATTTCCGGAGTGGACGTTGGGGCACGGTAAACGACAGCTACCAGACATGCGGTGTTGTGTCTTAGTCAGAGACGGCACCAGAGTGAGTCAGTATCAACAATTACTGTACATTGCAGATCATCGCTGCAGTACAAAAGAACACCACCTCCACTTAAGGGACCGTCTTTGCGGATGAGCGACATCCTTGCTATCTGGACCTCAGCATCAGAAACTTTCCGATGCAGCCAGGTTTCCGTAATGGATATTTGGTTCAAAGCATTCGCCACCTGACGTAGGCGAACTTCTATAAGTTTACTGAGGGGCCCGTAGATGTTAGTATGCGTACAAGAAATTTTCGCAGATTTCAGTAGTGTGTTGGAGATTGTGCCATTCATACGTGATATTTCGCCGACCAGTGAGTGGCCGGGGATTAATACTTTTTCGGTAAGTACTTGACGAATGGTTCGACGCCAGATTCATCTGCTGCTTACTTAATCACAAAACTAATCTACTTACAGCGCAATGCACTGGTAATTCACTTCATCAAAAGGTTTTTTGGGCTCATCAGACACACTACTGTGCAATGTGTTCTAGTATACTTTTAATCGCATTTCGTTCTTTGGTAACATGTCATTTCTGAGGAGGATTTTGTTGAATGTCTTCAGCCAAAGCTCAGATGGCAACATGAAACGAAACATGCGCCAGCTCTTCAGTAGCCGTGCAAACATATGTTTCGACTGTTGGACTACCTTCAAAGCTCATAGCGCCCCATCTGCTATAGTTCGGTGAGGTGCGTAGCCGTGAGACCGATTTTGCTAGCACGTCATCCAAGGAGAATGCAATACGAAGATATCACCATTGTTCCTTATCAAGAGTTGTTATTTCATGCTCATTGCATGCTTCAGTTTCAAGAACGACATAGACAAGTATAGTTCTTGCTGAAGTTTCTTTCCAGTGGCCTTCTAAGCTGCGGTTACTTCCACCACACTCGCCTCATGGGATATTTGGAAAGACACGGATAGAGCATTATTTATTGCTGGGTAGACCTGCCAACTGCAGAACTGATGCTACTTTAGTGATAGCGCATAGCATAACGCGCAGAAGTCTTGCCCCCCCCCGTTAATGCTTAGAGTTGGGTTGCCGCGTGATCCGCACTAAATGTACGGGTTTAAATACAGCGTTGAGTAGGTTACTAATGACGCCTCACTGGATGATGCTGTCTAAGTGCCTTCCTCTGATTTTGATCGACTTTGATCTTGGGACATTGGATCACAGTACGCTCAGTACAGATTGTGGTTCCTTAACATTTTTCTACCTGTCACTGGTAGTGATTGAAATACTCAGTGATGTACCGCAGGTAGCCGGTGGTGTTTGCACCAGCAGAACTCTGTTTAGCTTCTTACTTTCTGATCAAGTGGGGTTGCCGCTAATTTTAAAGGTCGGACCTTCTTGGAAGCAACCGTAACACAACATTTGATGGGCACTAAGTCGGAAGATTAAACAAAGCCTTGCGTGTAGTTGCTCTGATCGAGCTGAGAACCGTATTAGTAGGATGTGAGCCTCTTGTGGTTTTGGAACAGCAGTTGAATTGCTGTGCTATTGGTGTCGCTTTGTGTATGGTGTTATTAGCCGTTTTCCTCAGGGTTTAGGCAGCACTTGCTAGGGAGGCCTGGGTTGCACAGTCCGCTATGATTTCGGTATTCTCCATTTTCAAAAATGTTGGTTAATAGTTGGTTGTACATCTGAGATAATAGGAACCACACAGAACCATGGATAATCTGCTTAGTTTAACAATGTAGCTGAATAGATTTCACGCTGGCAGATTTTGATTGGAAAAAATTGCAAAAGTTGCGATACGTAATGCCCAGTTTGACAAGTTGGCACACGATCCACGTACTTCTTTAGACTGAGGCATTCTAAGCATCGCGTACATTGAGCGGATGCTGTGAACCATTCTGTGACCCATTCTCGATGGTCAACAGTTGTTCTCGTGTTGACAGCAAGGTCACACAGTGCACATCGTTGTTGTATGACTGACTGACTGTGACTGACTGTACTGACTCACATCTAGCGTGCCGGTGAAGCGAATCACACCAGGATTTCATAGATGAATTTTGTGGCTGAGCCTATGGGTTCCTCAAAGTGAATTTTTCGAGACTGATATGGGTTCGCTTCGGCGAAATGCAGCTGCTCCACACACTGCTGGAGTTGGACGAATTAGAGTTACGTAGAAAGTAGAAGCCACGATTAAACTTCGCATAATAATCTGCCTCGACGGGTAATCGAACCCCGGACTCACGGAATGATAGTTTGTTCGCACACAGTAGAAATGCTGTATCAACTGACCAAAATATGTTTCTGACGGTTGTACGTACGCACATTTTGCGCACAGATATCGGTGAAACGTTACCCAAAATGTATAATTCAAGTACATGTAGGATTCACTGGTATTGTTCTCGAGTAAAATCAAGATGAATAAGTATTGATCCAGTGGTGTGCGACAAAATGTGGATGAGTAAGAGCAAAAAAAACAAGAATGCACAAGTGCGTGACTATCATGCCCTGCAATCCTTGTACCAGTCGCTCACCAACGTCCGAAATGACAATGTACCTCGCTACACGATGGTGTGTTGAAAGCTGGATGCGTTCTTTCTATACTATCGAACTGTAATTTCATATTTTGACATTACCGTGTTAGCATGTTTACTTGCTGAACCAACGAAAGTCATCGGTGTAACGCGGAAATATATGCTCGACGAAGATGACTTGCGTGCTTTAACGCCGCAAAGTCACATTACCAGATGGGCGTGGAATTGCGGGTGAGATCTTTAGGGGGATACCTCGCTGTTGAAGCAAGTCGACAGCCAACGTTGCCACGAATGACCATTTAACTTAGAAGGAATCTTTGAGTATTCCTTTGCTCTTTAAAATCTGTTTCAGCTCTTGCTATATTTTAATGTATTCGAGCTGTGATTTCAACGGTGTAACAATATTATAAAATCCTGATCATGCTGGAGGGGCCATGTCTCGTGAAACTGAGAATATATCTTATTATATGCATAGTATTTTCATTTGTCTAATTTTGGCACTTGTTATGTTACCGTCTTAGTGTATCTGCATTCGATATTTAAAGATGTCGAGGATGCAGCCTTCTTGATGCATAAAAGATATGATTTAACTCGATCTGACTTGAGATCACCAAACTGAAAAACTGGTAGCGAACGTGCTATGCGCTTGAGCGTTTGTGGTCCCCAACACCACTCCGCGTGCTCAAACAGCTACTGACTAAATCATTAGTTAACAGTCTAACCGGTGATCTAGATAGGAATGCAGCTGGTTGTCCCAGACGCATCAACAAGTGCTATTTTGGAAATGAAGTCTTGTTGATTCGCAAACTCACGGGTCCCCAATTGTCTGCCATCCACTCTGGACAGGGAGATGCGTTGCAAGTCTCCGTATCTGAAGGCCTCGGTAATCCTGCATCATGACATCGCTGAGGATCAGCAACTTCCGCTTTAATCTGGTCGGCCACGACGACGTTTGTGTTCTGACGAAGATGGTAATCTGTGCGTCCCTTCGTTTCGTCCGTCGTCCGGTGATGAGTCTCCAACATGCACAGGACTTGTCTCCGGCGCACACCTCCTCCACAAGTAACTGAACACTATAGTCAAGGAGAGAAACATGCAAAGTTAGGTAGCATTGGGTTTAGACTTACCAATAAGCAAGTATGCAGTTAAACAGGCCTGACCGCGACACCAGTGAAAAAGCTGATTCTGCAGGGTAAGTAGACGTCTGGAGTTCACTGCAGGAGATCAACAGTGTTTTGTTACGTGGTCATCTGTCTTGTACGTTCAATGATGTGAATTGTTGTAGAATTACTGAGTAAGCAAATGTTTTCAAAATAAGCTACAGTATTGGCACTGTGCTCACAAAGACCCAAGAAAAGTTAAAGCAGGTCACTGTCCAGACCAGAGAGAAAACATTTCTGTACCGAAAAGGCAAATACTTTACAGGAAAACAACAGAATAAGAAAAGAAAACTACCGACTTATATGAAGACTAATTAATAAAAGATAGCTCTTATACCATAAAACAACTAAGCAACGTTAAGTCGCGCCTAGCTGTTGAAATCGGTGCTACTAATTATGATAGCAACAGCAAAATTGGACGTCAGTTACAGAAGATTGTCGAATAGAAGCAATGAACCCGTAAAGTACTCACCAACCAACGATTGGAAACTGTTTTCGGCTGCACAGTTTAGCTATCAGCAAACAACCTCTTTTCACGACAGGTTCAATTCAAATGTTTACTGCGTAGTTTGATGATTCAAAATTTTGTGTGTTTGGAAAAGGTGAAGATGTGGAAACCTTATACAAATTAGTCGGGGCCACGTCATGTATCACCGTTAGATCCATCCATTTGTCTATTACTAGTACCATACAATCGAGATAGTCGAAGCGATTCGATTACAAACCAAGGGATTTGGCAAAAGAATGCCTGATGTTCTATGTCAAAGACCGACTAATTTGGAATTCAAGGTATGTACATATCCATCACCGCTTCGCCTTTGACGTACCTCAGAGAGTAGTCAGTGTAAGCGATTAGTTTCCATTATTCCGCTTCAGTCTTGTGCAATTAGGCGTGTGAAACAATTGGGACCATCCATTAGGATAAGTGCTGTACCTGATGACCGCTGTCAGTTAAGTCACTGGTTCAGTCTGTTCATTTTTCCCTGGACTAGAAGTCAGTCCGATTTGGTCGAAGTAGGCTTTATATCTGACAGAACCACTTCTGACCGCATAGATCCTGTGCGCAAAACCGGATCCCGAGTGCCTTGACGGACTCCAGTGAAAGCCTACGGATTCGAGCTGATCGACCATCAGATAAATGATAGATAACCTGATGTGTGATCGAAGAGTCTGAAGATAGCTAGTAGAAACGTTTGGGACTGTCATGATCCGGTCAAACGAATGAAAATTGTGCGTTCAGAAAAGATTCTCTCTCTCGGATTATGACCTCGGACTAACGGGGGCATGCCAAGACTGCAACTGGGATCTAAATGATAATGACTCTCACGGGCTAATAAAACTAAACACATCGGACATACTCTTACAGGGGTACTAAAGGTTTTCAACTCACACAGCTGTAAAATTCTGGGAGGAATAATTGAGTACAACAGACAACGACGGCAACACTAAAAGTGAAGCTGACGGTCAAGTAAACTCGAAACGGACTAGAACGGACTATTGAGGCCAGATCTCAGTTTTGTATATAGCACGGTCCATTTGTGCTATTAGACAAGATAACTGATCGTCACTTACTCCATACGACTAGAGCAAAGGAGAAGCCGCAACGTGGCTTGAGTACTAAAAGGTGAAAGCAATTCCTATTATCCTGTCAACGCGAGTAAGTTAAAGGTAAACATCTGAGTTGGGTTACATTTATTGCTGCTATCCGCAACGAACTGTGTGGAACAAGTCATCTGATTAATGCACTAGCAGGATATCAATATTTAAGTAAAGGCAAATGTGACGAATTGTTCCCAGTTGCCAGTGTAGATCCAGTGCATATTGGAGACAATCACTTTCAGCGTTCTGCTGAAATTGGCGTCCAAAGATTAGACTAGTTATGGTATGTGCCTAGAGAAAACTGCAAAGTTCATTTTACAAAAGTACACAGTCCGCGCATGACACACTCACCCATTTAAAACAACCACCGAAGGATTGAAGGAGACCGACCGTTTCACCGAATGAAAATAAGTAACCATAGGCAGACTATTACGACTTCAACCAAAAGTTGTACCCTACATTTTCACATCCAAGGCAAAATGTAATAGATGTAGAAGCTCTTATAATGTTCGCCACTCTATCATTATTAGGTATATGGTTGGTGGCATTCGATTCCGGAGTTGCCCGTCACTGCGGCCTCCATAGGACAACCACAGGACGCCTGCGCCTACTGAGGGACCCGAGGTGACTTGCGCTACACCACCCACAATGCCAACTACACTGCCATATCCAATGTTAACCCGAAGGAATAAGACCGAGAGTCGTGCGGATGAGAGCTATATTTTATAAACTGAACCGACCCACATTTCTTCAAGATTAACAGCAGCAATATTCCTAGCTATCTTTGTTGGAGATCATGTGTACCAGACGTAGACAAGACGGTGGCTGGGCCGTAGTCCGCTCTTTAAGCCCAGAACGGTCACGAGAGCCGAGTAACCCGTTCCCCAAGCAAAGATTAGCAGTCTCCTGGAGCCAGTAATCGAGGTGCAGATTGTAAGCCAGATAAGCACAGTGTCAACATTCACATAAAGCGCAGCCACACTGGAGATATCAAACAACCAACACGAGATTTGAAGAAAAATGAACACGCAAAATTGATACGGAATATGCAGTATAATAACAGTACTGATCAAATCAAATAAAGTTAGATGATTTTATCCAAGTTAAGACAGTCAAGTGTAAGTGCAAGCCGGTGTAACATCAACCTCAGCATGAGGCACTATATATATATATATATAATATATATATATATACAGCAATATTTATTATACACGTTAGCTAGAGGTGGGAAACACCTCAGCTACTGTGCCGCAATGCATAAGAGAAAAAGGGAGAAAAAATGCAACTGGTGCAAGCCGGCTGAGCTACGGGTAACGGACTGACATTGTTCCGGTAAGCCAACAGCCGGCTACTATGCAGCAAAAATTACTATGTAAAATTATATAAGGCTAAATAGTGAGATCGTGGTTGGAGGCGGAGGCTAAGAGGTATGGGGTGGGACAAAGAAACTCACAACACGAACACCACTGAGATCGGCTCCTAGCCATTTCAACAAGTGTATCCAGCCAAACGTGTTCATCGTCTTTCGGATCCCAACCATGGACCCGAGGCGCTCCAACCGAGACCAGCTTCGAAGTGAGGGCGTTTTATTCCTATCGACCAAGTCATCGCTTGACCCCCCCCTCCTCTTCTTCCATCCACACCCCCGGCGCGCAAACAACGCATGTCGCGGGAGTCGTTGTGCATGCGTTAAACGTGGACGAGCCATCGGAGCCTGGTGCGTGAAATGACGGTGCTGAGCTGTTCATTTCCTTTTCTTGTGCCGTAAACAAGGCGTCGAACACGCTGGTTGCTAAGTCGATATTCCCACCAGATTTGATCTAAATTGCGAAGGCACCGGTTGTCGAACATAACTAGCCTCTTTATGTCCGCTGATCTAAGGGGCCAGGTTTCAAAACCGTACAGTAGGGTTAAACGTACCGCTGCATTGTACACTACCCTTCAGGGCGAGAGTGATGCCGCGCCGGCACCATAGGTGGCGAAAGTTAGCAAAACTCCTCGAGCTTTTCGTGTATGGTTCGTGATCTCATCTTCAGTCCCACGGGCGCTGATACAACTTCCCAAGTAGTTGGATTTTTAAACGCCTTCTAGCTGATTCATACCAATGGTCAGCGAAGGATGCGGTCCAGGCCAATCTTAGAGGAAAGCTTTGCATTTCGAGGGTGCGAAGCAAAGCTCGAAGTGACGGACAGTCAGTGCTAATGTGTCCAGTGCAGCTTGGCATGTTTGTGAGCTGTCACAGCTTAGGACAATATCATCAGCATAATCTAAATCAAGAAGTCGTTCTCCTGGGAGCATATCCATATCTTCTAAGTCCTGTCCTGTAAGCTCAATTTCCCTGACTTTATATATATATATATATATATATATATATATATATATCGATGGATATAAAACCAAGTAGGCTCATGGAGACTGATATTTTAGGGGTCAAATCCATCATCGTCAGTTCATCTAATAGATAGGGATTCACTATTCTCTCTGGTGCTGTTTCTTCTTCATTATGAAGCTGGAGGTATGGATCAAGATTACAGGAAAGCTTAAAATAGACCCTTCAAACCCCAGCTACCAAGGTTTCGACGTTTCCGCGATTATGAAACTTGCATGCGTTGGTGCTACAAACTACTCCGTGTCCATACTTTGGGCGATATCTTGAAACAAGTATGGCATACCATTTGATATTCACCGATTGTTCTTTTCAGCCACAGTGTGTTTTATGACTGGTAAAATATTCAACTTATGGGTGTCCGAAGTTGTCCAGAAAGTGAGTCCCTTAGTGAGTTATCGAACTGTGGCTGTGATAAAAGGGCTCAGTTTTCTTGTTTGTCCAGCTTTAAGACCTGTAAACCCTAGGCAACATAATACTTTAATGTGATCATATGATTTGACAGTTGGAAAGAAGTTATCTTAAGATTCTGAACAAAAGAAAGTAATAATGGCTATTTTAAAGTGTCTAAAACGTTCTCGCGAGGTCAACATCACTTTCATATAGTGAAAAGTTAGGGCAAGTTTTGAGAGGTTCCGTTTAATTAACTGTCGTCAGGTAGCCGTAACAATAAAGCGTAGTGTAGTCCAGAAACCGCCGGTTCGTATCCGCGTAGATGCGGAAACCTCGCGGTATACCCAGCCCACGCGCGACTGATGGTAGCCGTGTGGTATCGAAGGGTCTGTGCGATATGCCATCGAACTGCCGACACCTCAACACTTATTAACTATTGTAAGTCAATGGTGGAGATAGGGAGGAAGCTTAATGTAACGGCTAACCTAGGGATGTGGAAACTTTTATTAAGAAGAATGAATCAAGTCAGGCTTGGAAAGAAGTGCGCCATCTTAATACAGAAGATGCTAAGGAAGCACTCGTCCTGTTTCGGACGGAAATTGTGTGTTGTCCGCCTAAAATCACTGCACCTCGTGACACGTTCCGACCTCATTTGATCCTATCAGGTGGAGACGGCAGGCATAGAATCCTGGAGCATTGAAATATTCGCTGTAACTTCTAACTCTTTGCTACCGGGTAACGATTGGCAACGCTGGCCACAACGGTTGATGACTGATTGGAAGATCGTTTTGAAGCACTTGTATTTTCCTGCCAGACAACATCCAGTTGCTATTTGCTTCAGTTACGGCTTGGTGATCGGATGACCACGGTTCAGTATAGCGTGAATCGCGGTCCACGTTTAGATTTCGCGTCGCTCTGCTTTCACACAAGTGCTTCAAAATGACTCATCTAGTCACTCATCCTGTTGTTACACAATAGACAGTGGCCGATTCGTAGTACACTGGAGAAACTAAGTTCGTTGTTCTTTTTGTGTAAATCGCATCAATACAGTCTCAGCAGATAGTCGAGTTTTGAAGTACCCGCCATTTGTTCTGGATTACGACACGCAATCTCAATTGTGCCTTCGATTGACTTTAAACTCAGCTCGTGCCATTCCGATCACTAGAATCGTATCTGAACAAAGTGGGTGTTGTTTTTATCATCCATGCACTCCACCACCGACGGTTTCCTTCTGGTTTGAACTCATTAGGTAGAGATAACCTGAACTGGGAGTGAAATTCGGCACATTGTGGTCGGCAGCTATTGCCATAATCACTAAACCATTGAGATTCGCGAACACAGCTGAACACAGCGGGTAGAAATCGACAGTCGGGTTTTGGAGTACCCACCGTGTGTCTTGGACTGCGACACGCTATCTACACCTGATGAGTCCGAACCAGGAAGAAAAGGTCTGTCGTGGAGTGTAGGGATGGAAGAGGGCAACCCAAACAACTTCGGTAGGCTTTATGACTGGAGATGCAGTTGGAGAACTTTGTTTATTACAAGCCAGATGTATTTACAAATCTAGTAAAGCTCCAGACGGCCGTTTCATCCTTTTAAGACTCTTCATTAGCGTTTTTCCGGATTGGGCTATTTGTCTTATTTGCTCATTGCGAGAAAGACAATTACTTACCAAAATCCTTCTACTCAGTAGTGAACTTACTGCAGATAGTTTCCGGATCCCCTGAGCAGTAGGAACAGCGACAAATTATGTTTTTAAACCGGTAAATATCTTTTTCTGTAGAGAAGATGGAAATGAAGTATTTTGATAGATTTCTGAAAGATATTCCTCATAGCTGCACTCGGTCAGACAATTAATGCCCATCTCGAATGGCACCGGATGATCAATTCGCCCGTTGGGGAATCGGCAGTGTCGGGCGTTTCATACGCCCGATGGAGGTGATAGCGACCTTTCACTTTCGAGCGAGTGTTTAAGTGGTTTTAATGACTGCATCACGGGGGACGAACAACGAGGAGAATGATCGAGCAGCCGGCTGTGATACAGCGCGATTCACTAGAAAAATGTATCCATTTTCAAACTGTTCACTGGACACATCAGACTGTATGGTTTGCTCTACCTAAAAAATATCCTTCATCATTTGCTCAAAATGGTAGTGAGCGACCCAGGAACTGCGATCAGGTATATCGGTAGACGAACTAAAACTGTCAATCGGGTTGGTTGACAGAGTCCGACAAGAAGATGATAGCTGTCTGGCACAATAGCGACGGATACGCGGTTCAGCTATCTTATCGATCTGGGTCGGTTTAATAGATTGGATTAAGGAGCACAGAAGGATGTTTACCTAGCACCAGGAAGAATAGCCAATGAGTCCGCCACGCCTGAAATCTGCAGCTCATTAATGAATTAAGGTTACAAAAGTCTATAGAATGGATATAGGTCATTAGTAACGCGTAGATAAATCAGTCCTAACCATAACACGATTTTTGGTGTAACGATCACTAACTTCATCCCAACTGGTTGTATGCCACACTGGAATGCTCACTGCACACGGCTTGTTTGTGCATGGGAGTTGCACGACGTTGTTTGCGAACATTTGGGTTAGCTCAGTTCCTCTTTGTTCTCCGAATGGTCTTTCCGCAGTTTCGACGTGGATTGTCTGGTTGTTTTCTGCCAGAAAAATACGTGGACTGTAGCCCAGGTTGCTGTGGCACTCTTCCGGTACGGTTTGTTCCACTCGATACACGTGAGTGTTGGAAATTTGGTTCCGCTCCGTCGATTTTGATACAAGGTCTAAGGTGATGCGTTCACAGGGAACGGTAGCCGATCGAATTCCCGGACCGCAAGTAGTGGAACACTGCAAAAGAGAAACGGCAATAGCACTCAATGGAAACACAGCGGTTTCGACATATGCAAACTTCTCGGTCTCCGATGGATACAAGGTTATTCTCAAGCCATTTTATCATTTGGTGAATGCATCATCTCACCGCACGAACCAGCCACGGCGCATGTATCGCAAAGCTAACACATTATACAACGACCAACTTTATGCAACGAAGCGGCTATGGTATCCATAAAGCACGAATGAAGTTGAGAGGTAAGTACTGAGTGAAATATTGTTCGGTAACTCTCTCATCAGACAAACGTTTACAAATTATGGATTACATAATACGTGTAACGAATTGTGATAAAGGTTGATCTGGACAGCCGAATCGTTAAATCACTCTATCACTGAAGATAATATTTTAAATTCACACAAAATGGAATATTAACTGGGACCTAAATTAAATGATCGTAACACTAAGTGTGGACCAGGGTAGAAGTAAAGGCGTTAAAATTGCTTTTATATACACGTCCACTTAAGGGGGGTTCAGCAATGAAGAGAAGTCATAGGACTCCTCACGGGAATCACACATACATTGAGTAAATGATTATGAGATCAATTTCAGACTGCATGATTGTACCCGAGGAGATGCAACATGATGTAGAAATTAAATGACTTCGCTTTGCTCCAGTAAATCCACTTCGAGGTGTACTTGCGAATCCTTTGGAATTGGAGCTTCATAGTGAAATCCGCATATCGTGCAGCAAAAGAGCACGAGTAATATTAAGCACGCGTTCACCGAGTCAGTGGAGGTCTTACCATAATATACGCAGGCGATTCGTGGTAAAGGTCTGATCAGTGGAGTCTTTCAGGCGCTTGGGCAGGACATCAGAAACGATTTGTAACAAAAAAACTGTATAATTACTAAAATGCATTGACACAGTTAACTAGTGCGATCGGCCAGTATTGATTCCGATAGATTTTTCTGTCATAAGTTAAGATGATAATAACAATATTTAAACAAGATAATTTGAAGTCAATTATGTTGCGTATTCTACTCAGCGGTTTAGATACAGTGAATTGGCTAAGTTGGATAGCAAGAGAATCACGTTGTAACGTCACAGATGAAACGATAGCGGTCACATTGAAAGGCAGATTCTCTAAAGTCAGCAAAGAATTAGGGAGTGAAAATAGCATGGCAGCAGAGCATCGATCAACTGATAAGCATATCTGAAAGAACCACACCTTGAAAATGAGTGCCCCGCTTTCAGGTTGTCTTAAAGAAAATATAACGAGACGAAATTCCGGTACATCAACCTGATTCAAAGATTTACCCTAGCGGATGGCATAAAAGAAATGACAAAATCAAGGATTTCCCTGGTTTTGCAAAATACGTGATAGGATTGATTGGATTTACCGATGAGTTTTGCTAGGTGCCACTTATGAAATCAAAGAAGATCAATGTGAACCGGATGCGAACTGCTTGCAAGTAGATACGATTTATGAGTCCACTAATTTTAGCGACTGTTAGCAGTGAATACCAAGCTGATACTAACTCAAGGATCGGGGTAAGCGTTTTCATATATGTACTTGGTTTCTTCTCTGGTCCTGTACAACCGTCGTTTCAATTCTTGGGACAAAATGGTATGTACACTAGTTGTTGAGACAACGAACATTTATGGGTCACACCCAAACCCCTTCCATGTTTTACTTGGAGGAACATAAACTCTGAACGTTGGTTCTTCCTTTTCTACGACTTAGTATATTGTATCATAGCCGACATGACCACCCTTCAGTTAGTTTGTTCGTGTCATTCTACGCAATCGTGATGCTTTGTAAACCGACAAATCTCCTTCTCTCATTCTGACCTGCCGTCCGAGAGTTCACAGTCGTTCATGTTCTCCTCATAGGTTAGTAACTGAATACTCGTTGAACTTAATTTACCAATGATTTCGCTGGTACGTAGTAGACAATTATTTGGACAGCGCATCTTGTTGGTAGATTGGAACACTCGAGATCAAAATGGGTCAGGACATGTGCTAAGTAAAATGTGGCCAACTATAGATCGGTGGTTTATTACAGTGAGCGGAGATAATGATGATGTGGCTCTCTTCCGGCTTCAAACATATGACCCCACTAGGAGTGGTGCATGGTCTGCTGGGGGTGGGGGTTCGAGGTGATATTATAAACAGGCGCGGAACCTACCGGTATAATGCAACTATGATTACGCATCATATTGCCCTACTGTTTCATTTATTCCAAGTGGATTATAAGTGATTTAAAATTATAGCGTTATTCATAGCTCTTCCGGTTTGTTATATAAATTTAACAGGTGCGTAGCAACGTTCAGCTGTCTCGTTAGCCAAAGAAGCTGCGGGCGATTGGGTGATTGTCATACAGTCTACTGGAAAGTTCCTTCCAACCATCTATTGACTTGGTGCCTTGTACTCTGAAAATCTTACTCAACAAGAGGACCTGTAAAGAAGCAATACAGTCCTCAATAAACATGGAACTTATACAAGTTAAGAAGCACTGCTTTGCATGCTCCATTTAGCAGTGTGGTGGGTTTCCGAAAAATACTAGTGAAGAAATGCACTTAGTAATTTTGTTGCAATGGTCCTACACTGCACGTAGTTTAGCAGATCCATTAGGGGACAAAAAACAAATTCAAGGTATTTCCCAGATGTAGGACGGAGTGCTAAGTAACAAAATGTAAGTGATTCAGTGCGTCTTCCAACGGTCTTTTAAATATTGATACTGTCGGCGCAGAAACGACCGATTCGGAGACAGCGCTCTTCGAGTGACGCGTGAATAGGAAAAAACTCACGCGACATTAAGGCTGTACCTTTCTGTTCGTTGCAAGGGATGACCTCACAAGTTTGTGTTACTGCTGAGTTGCAGTAAAGAGCAGTACATGTGATTTGGTTTGCACGGAATTGACGGGGGCATTATCAGGCTGCCTAGTAATCGGTGATGCTGTCCACTGAATACTCCCAAAAGTTACACCCTCTGTTGTGTGGAAGAGTATGCATTTCAATGACATACACCGGAGCCTGACGCTGGCACTCCTGCAAAACAGTGAGATGGTGTTGCAGACATCAGGTCTGAATTGCTTATTCGACTTGGTGGTGGAATTACGCACTGAGCATCCGTAGGAGTGTAAGGATGTCCTTATGTACGAAGGTCCGTCTCATCAGCCCGACATGTTGGTTGCCAGCCTTCGATGCCTTTTCGGACTTCCGGGAACAACACAAGTTATCCAGAACCAGCACGCCCAGGTCGCGTTCGACAGAAGTTGTTGCAGTACTTGCGTTCTTAGCCTGTATTTGCAGGTGCGCTTGTGTCGTATAGAGCATACCCTGTATTTAGTCACGTTGAACTGCAGCAGATTTTGGCTGATCACTGATGTACCATGCCTAGGTCACACTGAGGCAAATTGTGTTCGGAATCCGCATGAATCCTGAGCAGTATATTGATGTCGTTGGCAAAAATAGGAAACCTGAAGCAATCGTTAGTGTATGGTTAGTAATAAATATCAAAATTATTCGTGGCCCTAGAACTGAGCTGTGAGGCACATCACACTCGACTGGTATAGAGCGAGATAAATAACTCCGAAATCTGACCACTAATTGTCGTTGAATGAGGAAGTGGGCGACCCGGATTAAGTGAAGTTTTCCAATACCTATTTTTCGGAGCTAGGAAATGAGAATCCGATGATTTAAATGATCGAGTGCCTTCGACAGATCCAAATAGTTCACGTCAACATCCCCTCCAGCGTCAGCTGCTCCGGTCCCACCAATGCATACGATTACAAATTTCATTAAGCGCGATCCCTGTCGATGGAAGCCCTATTGGTCGAAACCAACAAGGTTGCAATTTTCCAGATAACGCACCAATACATTGACGAGGATGGATCGCATTACCATAAATAGTACTGGAAGAAGGAATGCTGGGCGGTAGATTGAGGTCTTAGTTACGTTTTCGCCTTGGTGAAAAGGAGGTATTTTACAAATTTTTCCCATGGCAGGAATCTGGTTCGGGTCTGAACACAAGGAACTGAGCTAGAGTTTCTGCTAGTAGTCTTGTTGCTGTTCCCAGTACTTCTTGATGAATGGTACCCCCCCCCCCCGAGAGCTGTGGTTGCGCAGAGAAGTCAGCTTCTGTAATACAGCTTCAGCGGTGAAAGAGCTGTGGGTGAGTCCTGGTGGCGGGAGGAAGAATGCTGGAAGATTACTTGATGGCACGATACACTGAAAGATGGGAGCATATCGCCTCCGCAAAGCATTTGCTGTTTTTATAACAATTTGTGTTGGACCGTCACCCGTTCGGTGTAGAAGGTTTCCCTGCATCATCTTTCGAAGGCCATTGACATGTTGTACGGAAGTCTGTGGTTGGCTTGAAAGTTTTCGCCATGTTATGCTGTTACGCGAATCTGTATTCCCTGAGTAGTTGAGTGCAGTGGTTACGTTGGGTTTCGTTGTTATCCCAATTCTCTCTATACACCCGCCATGCTGCTTTGCATACTAGTATCCATTTCTGGGTTATACTCTATAAGAAAGAAACGGCTTTGGGTCCAAGGCAGACCTTCGTCTATGAAGCATTCGTAGGAAGTTGATTTAATTTGTTGACGAATTCGAGCCAGGCAACTTCCGGGAGGAACGACCAATTTCGGTGAAGAACGACCAATTTGACACTTCCAAGCTAGTGCGCACTACATCAGCGTACTCATTCCGATATTCTGCTTTGCAGATGGAGTTACGACAAATGACTGCATGGTCACTTCGATCCCCATGCAGTCTACAACCATTACATTAATCATGTGGTCGTCGCTGGTAAACACTAGATCCGACGCAGATGTCTGTTACCAGTTCTTAAACGAATGGGCAAAATGACGTGCTTATGAATTGGAACAGTGGTTACCAACTCTCGCAGATGGACTTTAAAGTTTTATCTTTTCCTAGCAGGGGTTTCTAAACAATGTAGGTAGAAATCGCCTATGATAAGGATATGATGTGCTTTTCCTTTGGTTTACATCTTAAAGCTATCGCATGGTGGTCGTTCATACTGCGTGTTGATTCCATGGGGTGGTACACCAACGCTATAAGGCAGGTGGCGCTACCATTTAATCGTAAGCGGCACTAAAGAGAATCCGCGAAGTGTGAGTCTGAATCCTTCACGACCTCGCACTGTAGGTCACTTAAGTAATACAGAATTATCTCTCCTCCTTTTGTAAGACTGTCATTTCGGATAAGTGATATGCCTGGCCGTAAAACTTGAGCGTTTGTCATACTAGCGTGTAACCATGCACCCGGGACATCGATGATCCCGCTTGGCTTAGAAACTTAGTGATGTTTCAGTTAGGCCAGCTTAATAAAAAGAGCTTGAGAACTGGTACAAAATCAGAACAGTTTCTCGGTTTCTAGGAGCTCACAGAGGACTAAAGGAGTCAGATGTGGAAGAATGCCGACAGATGTGATGTTGGCCGTTAGTCGTTTTTGATAGGATACTGACACGTAGTCGGCAACTTGGTATGGTCAAGGTACATCCCATTATTCGTCCGGGTCTACTGCAGTGTCGCATGACCTAGTGGTCAAATGTGGGTCTTGTGTATTCACCGGTAGATTTGCTTATTCAGATAAGTGCATATCTGGTCTTTTCAAGGATTCTACAGCTTTTAACAAAAATTCAGGCAAAAGCTTTTCCGATTTCTTTGCCAACGTACCAACACTTCAGTGGCTGTATATACTGACTGAACCAGGAGTTTTAAGAGCCTTAGACTGCATCCACTATAAGTTGGTGAGCGAGGTAACAGTTTGAGCGGTCGTGTCACAGTATTAGTCAAGGAAATTATTCCACGAATGAACCGCTGCTGTTCCAAATCGTGGCTTCTTTTTCCTTTAATTATCATGCGAAGGAAGCTCTGTCTCGCCACTGGTAATCCTGCTAGCTGTTTAATACCAAGATATTTATTCGCGTTTGTCGCATGCTCCACGGGACGTCAGAATAAATGCGTATCTACAGGATCCGTGTTGTAGGGCACTTGCATCAGTAAGACGTTTCTTTACATCTGTGGAGGATTCTAGTGTTGTGCAAAGAAGTATGGGTTCACCGTGGTGTGCAGAGTTCGGGGGATAAGCAATGAGTTCTAGGTTTGTGGGTTTGGCATTTACATCCTTCTAAATGCACTGTATGCTCCACTGGTCTTGGTTGTCAGGCTACTTACCCCGCAGCGTGATGAAGGTAGATCCAGGAATATTTGAGCACAAAACCTTTGGGCCGTTATTGTTAAACCCTTTGCTATCAAGCTCCAAGATCCGTTGACTGTTTGTCCTAGTTTCATGTCAAGTGATGATGGTCTACTGTTTACTTCTCTGTTCGAGTAAGCGTTGTTTGCAACGGAAGGGGCGCTAAGTGTGGCATCCCGTGTGATATTGGCAGCAAGCTCTGCATAGGTGACTGAATTCCTGGGGGACTTGAACTCAATCAGAGACCCTTGGGTTGCAAATGCAGAAGACCGGTGTACGGTTGCCTCATCCTTGTCAACGATAGAAGTTGTTGTTGAGACCGAAGAGATTTACTTGATTACACGTTTTGGGCGATGGCCGATTTTCGTGGTCCTGAGAATCGCTTGCCTATAGGAGCCGTTGTCTGTTTCGCCTGGCGTTCTTCAAAGTTGGATAGATAACAGCATTAAAACGTTGCCGATCTTGGTTCTTGTGAAGCAAATAGAGCAACATTCCTTTGCTTAGAGACCATTTCGCAACCCTGTTGCATACTCGCTTCCAGTAATATGATCTTAGCTTTCATTTCATGTGCAGCTTCTGCTGCTAACGGGTGGCACTTGTGGCCCAGGATATGTATACACTTAACTAATGGGATAGTCAAACATGCAGTAGAATCAGAAGACTTCTTAGGGGCTTTTTCGTTGGGAAAGGGTCGCACAGTTTGGACGGCGCTAATTGGAACATCTTGAGCACGCCAACCCTAATTTGATGAATCGAGTGCATTCTCTCGACCGACAGGCACGTTTTGCCTGGGCCTCTTTTGGATTCATATATACTTGCTTTATGCTAATCAGCATAGTGTTGTGACCTGACACAGTATACTGGTAAATTCTGTGTACTTTTCCGGCTTTATTTGAGGCCACGAGGCAGATAAGCGATGTAGTTATAAAGGTAAAGTGATGGCAGACTAGCGGACAATGATGCTCCGCTGGTCTGTATAATGGATTACGGCGACTCACTGGTTGACAGGGTCAAAAATAGTATAGATTGGCTTTGGGTCATCAAGCGATGTCAACTGAATGTTGGATGAGCAGAGATGTACTGGGAAATGCGAATTAGCTACTGCAAATAGTACTGGAGAAGAATGATTTTTGGCTAATTTAATCGTCTCAAGTACTTGAAACCGGAGTGGTGTTTCATCAAAAAATCCGTCCCAAACACAGACATGTATCAGATTTTGAAAGGATAAGAATAATGCGGATGGCAAGTATGTATTTTGTAGATATGATAAATCCGAGTAGGATGAAGGTATGTTCAATGAGGTGCAGCAAATTCGCGAGGAATGGTTAACAGACAGGTAACAGCGTCCATTCAGAGTGACCGGATGAGGGAACTTGAGAAGCACATGGAATTCGGCTGTAGCCAACCGCTATTTCTACGCTGGTTCCAAGATCAACGAATCTTACGCAGAGGAAGGTGTGCGCTTCCAAACGACGAATTTACATCGCAGACTCACGAATTTATAGGTACAATAAGCCCCATTAGAGTATGACAAAGTTTATCGCTTTTTTCTACAGTGGCCCACAATTTGATCAAATAACACTGACGGGCCAAAATTATTTATGCACAAGCGGCTACTCATTGATATTTCTTCAAAAATACCGTATATTCTAACATTTACCAGGGTTCATGTTGTTCAGAATTGTAAGCCCCTCGATTATTGCTCACTTGTGGTTAAGTACGACCAAACGAGTTGAACACTGTTGCAAAATGTTACTTTGGTATGATGCACCAAGTTGCCTGCTAAATCCTTTAAGTATGCGTAAAATAGCATGTCTTGTCCCGTTCCTTTTCTTTAGATCCAGATAACAGGTTTCTGAATGCATCCTCCATCATCAGAAACCTAGTGGTTCAGTTTTGACGACACGATCAATTTTTAATTTTCCTTCCTTGACTACATTTTTGACCTTAGTATTCAAGTGAACTAATGCATTTTTGGGTTAATGCGGCCGATGTGGATAGTGTAATAACCGAATTGTGTGTTCGACCTAATCACAAAACTCCTTAAGGGCTACTACTGTCCATAAGGTGGATGTCATACTCGACGGCGAGCCATTCGGGAGCCGGACTTGTGTGTAAAATGGTAACGACTTAGCGCGCCCATTTGAATCCTTCCATACCAACAAGTGGTATATCCTTGTATTTCCTCATCAGCTTTCCTTGTTTCAGGTCGACGGTGAAGTCACTGACTTGGGGAACGTCTGCACCCACTATGATTTGTTTTGCATCCGATGAAGAGATGGTTGAATTTCCGACCTCTGCTATCAGTCACATTCACTGCCAAAACTTCTATGCGTATATCGTAACCACCGACCGCCATCATCACCACGGTCCAAGAATAGGTTTTCACTCCATGGCCTTGACTGATTAAAGCAACCACAGTTCGTGTACCGCACCCTGTGGGATATTACCCAAGAGTGTCCCAACTTCCCACAAAAGAAGCATCGTCCCTTTGAATGTGTCTTCTGAAGGAAAATACCAATTGTCACTATATCTCGCGTAAACTGCTACAGGTCCTCCTCCACCCTATCTAGTCGCTCACTGTCTTTTGGTCTTCCATTCCCAATGTCACGACTGGCATGTGTACGAACGTTCTTGACGTGAGCAAGTTGCGACACGCCCGTTCTCTGGGTGGCGTTCACGTTCCGGGGTCGATCCAACATAATCGAAAGTAGACCATTAAGGAAGTGCTCCACCAACATTTGCTGCATTATCATGTCGTCCAATTCAGTCAGCGCCTGAATTCCATTGAAATTCACACTTAACTGTGGGGACGGCTATGTTGGGTGCACTGATCAAAATCAGGGTGTCCGAACAAGTGAGTACATTTCAAAATAGCTTCGCAAACGGATGGAAAACGTGACGGTTGCACCAGAGGAATCGATAAACAAACTTGTCTCCGCAACCACAAAGTATTTGATGAGCACCGGCTATCAGAAGCTCGGCTTCGATTCGAACATTTTAATGCAACTAAAAGAGCACTTTAATTTTAACATATTGAAGAACCGGTTTGTGCTAGTTGCAATGAAGAGTGAGTGCATGAGAAGGAACATGATAATATCTGCGTTATATGTTGTTTCTAGTTGATGGGTAGATTAACTCATATCTTTCGCTCCTAGTCAGATCAATGACTCACCGATGACTCATGAAAACAGGAACACATTGTTAGATTGGATAAGTAGGGTATATCTTTGGTCTTGTTTAATGCTACAAGGCTTTAATCCTCGCTGTTGCTCAGACTGATGGCCCCTGAAAAACGTGCGCACATCGGTAGGTTGGATAAACTAGCCTTATCCTTGGTCCTTTTTTAGTGCATTCAACCACCGTGCCCAGACGGATGAAATACATGAGTGCTTGCAGGTTGAACATTGATGCCCTTATGCTAAATCATTCAACTTATGTACATAATTCCATTCCCCTTCTGTTATCAAATCTCACCACGTGTGTGAAGCACGCTGTTCGTTCCCATTGAAGTGTTATCCGCTGGCGTGTCATCTCTGCCGTCAAAATTATTGTCATATACCAATGACATAAGTAATTTATTCAAACATTTCAATGTATTGAGTTTTACTGTTATTTTTCTCTCTTTTCGATAATATACCTGAAAGAAGGTGAACGTTTCTCGACTGTCTTCTATTTCGAAGCGTTGTTGGAACGAATTCCACATTGGAAGAACTAATGGTCTTTTACAACAATGGTTATAATTTCAGTTCGAAAATTTTGGTGCGTTATAATCCGACCAGTTTTGCTATATCTTGTCTCATCTGGTTAATATTATAGCTAGTACGCTGGCCAAGAAATTCGCTTTGCCAAATTGAAATGCATGGTTAAAACTTAAATCAATTGCAAAGAAAAAACTGGAGGGACACGATGGTTAGCATTAGTGAGTGGATGGTCATTTGTGCATAAAACAGTAGAGGAAATACACAACCTATTCAATCTGAGAGTAACTGAATCAGAACGGTTAGGAAGCTATGTTGGGCCGGCATTTAAGGCTAAAGATGTAAAAAGGCAATGAGCGATCCAGTCATTAATTAATACCTCTGTTAGCCTAACTTCTCCCCATCGGTAACAAAATGGTCGTTCACATGATTCTCGATTTGTCGGCTCCTCCCCAATAGTCCCGTATTGGCTCGCCTTTCGACAAAAGTCCAGATTCATATTCCAAGGTGGCCCGGCCCCTGAGCCCACGTCCTGCAGAAAATGGTGCAGTGTTGGATGCAATTTTACCTCGTTGAACTGACAGTAAACCTGTCTTGTCCGCATCCCGATGGGCTGAAGCTGCGGCCTTCCGTGAGCGTCACGTTGGTCCACGGTTCTACAAAGCACTTTCATTTCGTCTGTCATGAGCTCGCAATGGGACCAAGATGACGTGCTCCATTGAATACGCTCTTGACATGCCAGCAGTGACATACATGATTCTGACTGATCAAAAACTGTCAACTTTCCGATTTGACTTTGAAGACGGGCGTCTGATATATGCTCTTTTAGGATGCCTTGGGCAATTTGGTTTGATATGGCTCCTTCCGGAGCCGATGCTTGTTCATCCGAGTCTGTTAGCGAGAAGCATTCGGCTAAAGACCATTCGACGCCATTGTGCTCACGACAACGAATCTCACGACGTCGCTCACCGATTCCACAAGTGACCGAGCACTGCGGGAAAAACACAAAGCAGGTAACATGATTCCACTCGCCTTGGCATTGAGCATAACACGTTGAATTTCACTCACTGAAATCTTGAAGTAAAATGAAATTTATGTAGGGCAGGAAAGAATATTCCACCAGAGAAATTTATGCAATCGCTTAATGCATTTTATGGGGCTGAGAAGAAACCCCGCAAAGGTTGTTCATGAAATACTGCAAAAGGTGAAAATTCATTGCGGCTTAAAGGGAGCCGAAAAGAAACGAGTGACGGCAACTGAGATCCAAACGAGCTCAACATACTCGGATCTGTCCTAGGTCCCAACGGTAAAAAGCGCTCACTCGGCTCAAGTTTAGGTATTGGAATCCAAAATCTCATTGACAGAAGTAGTAATATCAAAAAGCCTCTATTCAAGATTTGCCATTCTGTTACGATTCGAATAATTCTATGGTAGATTACAAATAATAAATTAGCTAGTATTTTGACATATTATTTCAGATCAAGGAGTACTTAGCGATACAAAACATGAAGATAGAATAGGAAGATTATGGCCGATCCCAAACTGCTCTACTCATCACTCTACTATAGAGGCTCCAGTGAAATCCCCACACATTCGCTCTGATAACCGTGATGCTGCATAACTAATGCCGTTGTTAGCAACACAGACAAAAAAGCTATACCCAGAATGTTGCTTCACGTTACGATAAACAGGACAAGACCCATGATTCCATGATGACTCAAGATACCATTGTCCCATGTCGGGCAATTCCATAAAATGTTGAAGTTTCAGTTATATATTAGACAGCAGGTTTTCACAAACGTGTTAAATTGCTATGGTTAAAACAGTTAGTACGAATATTTTACTTGCTTGGATAAACTCGATAGCTTAACGGATGAAAAGATGCTTTGCAGTATTCTACAGCAACGTGCACAACAATGGTGCTACTAGCTCATGCTTGGTCGATATAGATTTCGGTTTAGTAGTATAATGTTGTGCATATGTACTTAAGCCTCACTGGTTCAGATGCATCGAGCATTCCATAAAAACCAGGATAGCACCATCGCCAACATTCAGCGAGAACATAATACGCACACTCGCAGATCGTGCTAACGCTTCATGTCATTTCTTTTAAGGAAAATGATCTAGCTCATACCCTACTGACACTGATGGATGCATGGCTTGCAACTATGATTTCTCGCGTATCTCTCTTGGCTTTCGGTTAGCTAGTGGTTCACAATTTTGATAAGTACATAGCAGGCTTGACCACCATGGGTCGAGGTTGTGGTCGTTGATCATGTCTAGCACGTGAAATCAGCGCGGGCGAATGGACGCCGATTTACCGCGCGGTAGGATGATCAATGAGTATTGTCAGAGCACGTACGGAATGCACAACTTGTTTGCCACGATCTCAAGGGAGATATTTCCGGCAAGATGACCGATAGATTAACAGCAGTTGCTCAGGCACTGGTTATGCCGCCCAGGGCAGTCGTTCGTTTTTCGAACCATTGACAGTAGTTAATTGCGTAGACTACGACATTTGCGAACAACCCTTTAATAGGGCGTTTCAGGAAACAACAACAGTAACCGAAAAATTTCAGAGTTCGGTTGTAAGTGTTGGCATTTGTTACTTGTTTTAATGCTCGTGCACAAAATTTGCAAACACACGTCGCTCGAAAACTATCAATAACCCCAATGAAAATTCGGTCTATCGGCTAGGTCCTTTCTTTGTGGAGACAATGGCCAAGTCCGTGAGCGCTTTCGGGTTACTAGCTGACCGAACTCTAAAATTTTTCGGTTGTTGTTGTTGTTTTCTGAAACGCCCTATTAAACGGCTGTTCGCAAATGTCGTAGTCTACGCAAGTAACTACTGTCAATGGTTCGAAAAACGAACGACTGCCCTGGGCGGCATAACCAGTGCCTGAGCAACTGCTGTTAATCTATCGGTCATCTTGCCGGAAATATCTCCCTTGAGATCGTGGCAAACATAAGTTGTGCATTCCGTATGTGCTCTGACAGTACTCATTGATCATCCTACCGCGCGGTAAATCGGCGTCCATTCGCCCGCGCTGATTTCACGTGCTAGACATGATCAACGACCACAACCTCGACCCATGGTGGTCAAGCCTGCTATGTACTTAACAAAATTGTGAACCACTAGCTAACCGAAAGCCAAGAGAGATACGCGAGAAATCATAGTTGCAAGCCATGCATCCGTATTTAGGTGTGAATCCATTTCGCAAGCTCTCTCGTGGTTGTACTACAATCCGGCAGCGAAACCGGTTATGCGGCGCGACCATGCGCACTATTTGCCCTTGGCGCCATAGTGTTCCCCCGAATGCAAAACTGGGTATTTCTAGCAGCGTGTAAAGTACACTCTGACCCTACATCACGATAACGTAATCATAACACTTGTCCACTTACCGGTGGCTTACTGTCCGCGCAATGATCTGCATATCAATTACTTTTGGTGCATCAATCCCTTTTGTATTTGTTGATGCCTTTCGATAAGTCTCAGTATTTCCGCAATTCACTTTGCAGTCATCCTAGTTCTCGGAATCTAGAAACCGTTTCTGCATTGTCTAAGGTTTTCAGTGAACGAGTAAGGCGTGATGAACATCAGTACGAAGTAGACAATACGCTACAAATAACGCTCGCACATATCTCATTAGACGTCAGTCCCATGTCATTGTCTAACATTGGACATCAGATTTCGCTGCAACTCCTATACAAATGTATAACTGTACGTAGGTGCATACATATTTCGCCAAGATTTTGAATTTCCTCGTATGCCTACTCGCTCCTAGTGGTATACGCTATACAACCATCTGTCTAAAATGATGAGCCGGAAATGTAATCAAAGCACCATTTTTTTAAACAATCAGGAAAATATACACGAATGTGTCGAATGGCATTACGACATCCCACGACACCGATCTCACTGGTCGCTGTTCGAGTAATGCATTCTAGAAACGGTAACCTCCATTTTAGTTGCGTCATGAGGTTCTGGGGATCCTCGGCCAGAAGTTCATCGTAATGCAAATGCATTTCATTCTTCACTCGGGCCATCACTACTTGCCAAATATTTTCAATGGGATTGAAGAACGGAGAGAATGGGCTCAATCTCAGAATGGTAACCCCCTGGTATACTTCGACTGATGTAAATGTTTCCAAAGGTGTGTGACATGATGCATTGTCACACACTACGACCAACTGCCGGAGCTCCACTTTCCGCTTCTGCTTGTTTAAAATGCCTCGCAACCATTCAAGAGATAGGGGGCCAGTGAATAAGCCTCTCCTTGTAGTCAACGAGACGTTTCTAACAATTATGAGTTCACCGATGCAATACAAATTCAGGGCTCTACCGTTGGCTGCTTTGACACAGGCCCTCACCTCTCTGGGCGCCCGACCATGAGCATGTTTGCAGTAAAGGTTGAAATTTGTTTCGTCGATCCATATGAAGAACTTCCTCTCACTTTCAAGTTCGAGAAACTTTTGCACAAACTTCATTTGCATCGCTTTATTTCGATGATTGTTCATTCCTTCTGGAGGCGGCGGCAAGATTGTATGCCCTGGGACACCAGCATCGTAGGAATTCGGGACTCAGGGGACCAAGCCTTTGTTATGCACTTTGGAACCTTGCACGAAGTTGAGGACAAGAACGAGCACGTTATAAAAACGAAACGCTAGATCACGATGTTTGCCTCTCCTCCGCCGCGGCTCAGTACTCTTCATCACGAAGTTGTATGCATAGGGTCCTACGCTCTAGCATTAACTAGGAAGGAGGGAACGCGGGCAGCTAACGATTCCCAAAAGACGAAATGGTCGTTTAGTGCACCTCTGGATGCATGCGGTGGCTGTCTGATTTAGCGTGGAGTTGAAGAAAATTTGACCCGAATCCCAGCTTCATTATTCTAACTACTATAAGCGGCAAGCGAACACACCAGCTCTCCATGGAGGATAGCTTCCAACACCCAAACGTCATTTCCTTAAGGTAGAGCTAATTTAGGATAAAAAAGAATACCTCGCATTTTAGTGAATTGTTTTCGCAGGTCAGAATATTTGGATACCACAGCGTGTGAGTTTGTTGAGAGGTTTAAACTTAAGCCGAAGTCATTAACAGTTGAACGACATCGGAGTTGGCTCACTAATGCCATGACTGATCCGACTTCATTATTAACATTGCAGCTACGCTTACAGCAACAAATTCCGCATCACGCTATCTTATGAAACTGGGGACATGCTAATGCTCACACATGAACCAGATCTGCGCCGGTAGTTGTAGAGGCGTAACCACTGATAAAATCAAGGGTGAACCTCTTCTACATATCTGTGAGCTAAATGACGTTGGTTGAAGCACGATAGCTTAAACAGATGAGCATTTAAACAGGATGTTTTACCCTGCATTGGATAACTAGGACGGATAGAATTAAAGATAAGTAGAGCAAATCTTTTTCGGTTAGATGAGAAAGATTAGTGGTTGATAACTTTAGAAATTCGTAGCGCTGCGGCTTTTACTGCGTTTGGTGGTGACAAGATGCTGTTATTTAGTTTGTTTGTAGTCTATGGCATTACATGAATCCTTCAGTGCGTTGACTGTTCTGAATGTAATGAGATCGGTGAGAAAGGTACAAACAGCCGAAGAAGAGACGAAATCGGGCAAATAGGCTATCATGCAATCCAGTGTCAAGTCCAGAATTATTACACCATCAAACCCATGCAGGCCTCATGTAGATATATTTCAGAAGTTTTGGTAAATTCTATATGAAAATTACCGGATCGGTAGTTGAGGATGTGTAAATAGTTTGCGACAAATTTACAAGGTCTAAATTTGGTAGCTTAAAATGCGTCCAATCGTCCTCATGCGCAGCAGGATATTTTAAGATGAAAGGATTTCCCAACCACCGATGTAGTTAGGTACTGCGGCTTTCTAAGCATTTGTCGATAGCACTTTTGGTGTAAATTTACTGCAAGTATGAAGTATGACATTTTTTGGGTGTTGAATTGTTAGATTAGGTAGTAACTAAACCTTTTCTTATCCAAGAGTGACCGGTGTAAATGGCTTCCAGTGCGAAGCAAGCGTATAGCTGTAACGTGGTAGAATCTTAAAGCGGAAATTCGAAAGGGGCTTACAATGCAACGGTTCAGATAAAGCGCTCTCCAAACCGATGTGGTCTTTTCCCCCATAGTTTACACATTTGAGACTACCGAAGTGTGTCAAGCAATCACAAATGGACGGTGAAATGAATCGGATTTTCTCGTTCCCAGCAACGCGCTAACCTGCCGGTTTCGTCCTGTTTTGGACGCTTCAGGTGGAAGATATCCTGGAGTGTGAGTGGAGCCCTGGACGTAGTGGTCGATGACCGACGTATTTAGTATAGTCGTTGAGCTCCGTTAGCAACGTTCTAATTGACGCGCAGGGGTTCATTTGTATTTTTTAGAGTATTCCTCGTGTGTTTCGGTGGCAATGTAGAAAGTGATGTATATCAACGCGCGAAGTGATTGCGAAGCCCTGGTTTACTTCATTGTAAGCCGTGGTCCCAACTGAGAAAGCGAGTCGGAATGCACTTAGAAACCTAACGATGGACAAGTTGACACATTTCTTGGCTTAAAATTACGGAGGCTGTCGGGCAACTTGGAAGACAGTGGTGTACTTTCTAATATTGAGTCTTAAGGGATCGGGCTTGTTATGCACAAACTGGTGTCTAACAAACCAACCGGAAACGCGCATTACTCAGTCCAGCTGGCAGCATTCTGTACCACAGCCTTATTTCACAGTTCTCAAGAATATCTATATCAAGAGGTTGCAAACTGATCGGCAATCGTTAAGTAAAGATTTATATTGAGCCCTGGAAAACCAGAAGAGGTAGATATGTACTGACCTCCTATCCATAGCTTCTAGCCTACCCGATAATCGCTCGACCAATCTTTCATGGCATAGAGCCGTAAGTTAAATGCTTTTTCTTTTTTAATCTGATTATTTTGTTCACCCTCCGAGAATGAGACATGTCGGAGTCCAGGGGTAATGGTTACTTAGCTTGTTGTGAAATGTGTAAATTCACGGTCGCTTCCACCGCAACATGAGCAGGTTGTTCAGTGTGTAAATCATTCACACTGAACAACTCAGAGTTCATCAAGCGATCAATAGACCCCACCTTGCCGAATGATGATTTCTTGCATAATTTCCCTATGCCCCAATGTCACAGTTTTGTTCTATGTTACCTATCCATAATAATAGAAGGTACTCAACCAAAAGTACATTATTTCTTTTGTTTGATGCAATTATCCATAGATTGCCCGCGTCGAACTCCCATTGTAACAGAGAAGGTGAATCATGGGAATCCTTCCACTCATCTGATTTGCCGTGTAATCAAGATAAAGCAAACTTACGTATAACTGCAAAGTTGGACTTGGAGAACCCGGATAAATAGTTTGCTAATTGTTCCCTATCATTGTACTCAGGCGCTTTTGTAGTCGGCTTACTGTTGCTAACGGTCCTATCGAAAAAATTATATAACCTCTGCATCTCAATATGCGTTAAGTGTGACGCGAACAATACAGGACCCAACTTCACTTTTGGCACTAGCTGCCTTAATTATCTAGTGAGAACACTCCTAACGAAGTCTAAGGGGCTTGCATGGTGAACTGACTCTCATTAACCAAGTCTCAGCATTGGTTTATAGAGAATGCCTGACTAAAAACAAGTAAATTTGGCATTACATGAAATACTGTGTGGTTACAGGTTTCCCGTAGCGAATACACAGGTGTGGGAATAGGATCTTACCGCGGTCCAGTTAGTTGCTATCCAAAACACCGGATTGCAGCTACCTTGGCATGGAATCTCGGTCGGCTCCTTAGGAGCATTTCCCAAACCAGCTCGAAGACATGCTCGTTCGCCAAGTTGTGCCGGTCGCCACAGGCCTTTTGATTTGTCCGGCTGTTCAGCAGGGACCACAAACTCTTCGCACACATGTACCGAAGGTTGTAAGCCTCTGCCACATCTGGCAGGGCATCTCAGTTCATCGCCGTTCTCCGAAGTATCTAATGGTTTAACGGACCATCGGACCCCGCAATAGTCTGCGCAGCGGCGGAACACTGGTGGCGGTCTGGGCATAGCGGAACACAAGTAGTCGGCCACAGGTCTGAAAAAATCGTGTTCCGAAAATGCCTGTCGAGCCGATACATCATTCACAAGTGGATAGCATTCAGCATGAGAAGTTGAGTTGCCTGGGTGGAGTGAATAATACGAGTTTGACCAGAAAGAGACATTGTATATGGAAAGCAAATACGATGTCTTCGAATGGCAGATAAAAACGCGCCATGCGGGAAGATGATAAGGAAAAGTTATCTTAAAGAGGTGAAGTTAAATTGTAGCATAGAGCAACAGCTTCGTTCATATACGCTATTTGAAAGCGGAAGTGGGCGCTTTTCTAATTAAGTTTTAAGTGTTAAACAATCTACTGCCCCAAGACACTTCAAAGGTAGACATTGGCTGCTCCGCATGAAAGCACTCTACTGCACGACGCGGTCAAAACTTATTTGCCCTCATGAGGTAGAGATAACAATGTACAATGAAAAATGATTTATCACGGGCTAAAAGGAAGTGCTTGTCACATCCCGTAGGATGGTTAGCGTGAAAATAATGAAATCAAATATTTGTGAGTCACCTACCGAGCACCTACCGCGATGAACGCATTGATAAATAACGTTAATGTAAAATAAAAGTCGAGTGTAAGCATACAGAACTACTCGGGGTGCAGTGATCATTGGGGTAATGTGTGAGGAAAGTGAAAAAAGGTCGCTCACTCATGCGCCGCCTTTTAGGTTCCATATGACACACAACTCCGTTAGGAAGGCATGATTAACGTAATCCACAGTGGTATGAAACCCTGGGGTCATTGGGATGTTGGATGAAAATTTAGCTCTATTAGTCGCCGTTACAACGGGAGGCGCTTAGCATAACGGTTAATTACTGATTGTAGGTTCAATTTGGAGCACTTGTTGTGTGAACGGATTGCGACGTGCAATCTCAGTATGGACTACCATTCGCATTGGAGTGAATCTTCACCCATTCGATCACTGGGACCTGGCTGATGGCTGAGGCTATAGCCAAAACCCTAAGGGACTATTATATCCAACTAATAAGATCAAAATAAGTTGGCAACCGGTGGTGGAGTGCGCTGTTTTCGGCAGAGTAACACCCAATCCAGCTGCTCCATCAGTTTCAGTTCCAGTGATCGAATTAACCAAAATTCACTCCATTGCGCTTCGTAGTCTATTCACACAACGAATATTTAAGTGTTCGACACGCGTCAGATTGTGACTCTTTCCACGTGCAGCAGCAGGAAGTGTGACAGTTATGGTCCCACAACAATCGGATCAGATATATCTTCGGGTTGCCTACACAATCAGGTACCAGCCCGCGTAAATAAATAACCGATCGAAATATTTCCCGTCCCTCCCAGACCCCCTTTTATATTCAGTGCACCCAAATAAATAACCCAACTAGTTATTTTTCACATTTTAGTAAAGGTTGAACTTATTCAAACCCGAACCGTTTTGTGTGACATTGTCCATGTAGATTGTGTAACAGTATCTTTCTTCCAAGCGTACGACAGTAATCGGTGTTCCGAGATGAATGGTTCTATATCCTGCAGGTCAGAGGTCTGAAGCGAAAACATTATATTTGAAAATAATTCATGTGAAGTACCAGACCGGTTTCCACAGTTCTTACACGCAAGAGAACAGGAGTGCTGCTATATATTCAAAAGGGTTTGGTACGTCAGTATTGCGAGCTTCTTAATAGCCGTGTCAACCCTGTGAAGAAAACGTTTCCCACCGTGAGACCGCAAGACTACTAGTAAACTCCACATCTGGGTAGGAGTAGTTATAATAACCGTGGTCCACTAACTGCATTGCGCGCAGATAGAGATAGAGGATGGTTAAATTTCGGTTATAGTATCGAATCGAAGTGACGTTTAGCTCCCATCCCAAACATTTACTGATAGATTGTGACTGCACGCTTTGGTGATTACAGTGAACAAGTTGAACAATTAAAAAGTCCAGACTTGGCTTGTTTTAGTAAGTCATTTTGGAACTATTAAATAGTACCTGTAATTTGAACCACTACTCCAGGCTTAATTAACGCGGGTAGCTCCTATTACGAAGCGAAGTGTTCGGTTGCAAAAGTACGCATCTAATTTGGGAAAACATGGTGCTGACATATGTAGGTAAATTTCTTTGATAAATGGACCCCTATTAGTAATCGTGATTAGAACAATAAAAAAATTAACATAGAATGCCGGAACATGAATCCCAACATCAGCAATAGAATCGAACTGAATGCCAAAATCTTTCGGCACCACGGCAAGATCCTTTGTTTGATGTCAACCTGAAATAAATCCAGGTGAGCTCTGTAGTTCACAAATAACAACCAACAGGCAACTGACGTTATTAGTGAGGTGGGAAAAGCAACACGGTGTTTTTCCCCAGAGGCAGCGAACTTGTTTTGACGTCGTTTGAAAAGCACTGTATGCTGATGTCTGCTTTTTTTAATCATTTACCATCATGTACAATCGATCTCCGGCTTGGTACGAAGCAGATGGTAATCACCGCTTGTAAATACCGAATAGTCTTGGTGATTAATAGTTGCCGATGCGGCGCGTGTTTGTAAGTAATACACATTCTCTGTAATCAGAAAATGCATCACAATTGCCATAGGAAGCCAACACTACAAAGTGCATTTACTGGGATCCATCAAAACAAATTTATTAGTGATGCTGTCTTCTTATGTATTCACAAAATTTGATGTCTGGCCAAGGATATATATATATATATATATGGCCTTGAAAGGAACTGTCCATGAGCAAGTCGCCTAAAGGTGAGAACGAGTTAAATTTCAAGAACAATTGCGAAGAAATTTCTTTTTGATAAATCTCGTCAGGTGCGTGCACTTATGAAGCAGATAAACAGAAGTTACAAAGAGCTATTACTAGCTATGCACAAATAAGAGGATGCCAGATGAGAGGTGGCGCAGGAAAACTGGGATCTAATTATGTGCACTAATCAATAACAGATTCAAACTAGTCACGATGGACCGGTGGCCTTGAAGCCGGCTACCTGCGTGAGGACCACAGCCGAATTCGCGCTTGCACGAGAGCCCACTGCTTTCATAATTCTGGCTGTAGGCGTTTTATAGCAATAGTTTCAGCTATATTCAAGAAGAGCTTTTGAGTCCCTTTGAGTATTGTTTCGGATAAACCAGGAAAAGCTTGCATGAGTCCTTAACACGGCGTTGATGTCCAGTGTTTATCAGGTGCTTACAGATTGAGCTCCTCTGGATTCCATGCTGAAAGAATGCAGGGCAATGCCTTGTTCTGCGTTTTGATAGACGTCGGGTGTGTTTGTAAGTTTTGCTTAGATGCTGCATACTTGTATGCGCCTGAAGAGATTTATCGAAAAAATTTCTTCGCAATTTTCTCTTGATGTCTGAATGGGTATTATTCATGACTTGAATTTCGCATTCATATTTCATGTCGCGAATATTCATAGCGGCATCTCATTTAGAGTAGTAAGCAGAGATAACCAGAGCTGCGAAGCAAAATTCCAACCTCGTGAAATGAAGCGAGGAAATGGGTCTGATACAAAGCGCCCCTAACCCGGAGGCAGCGACTTGGATTGAGGTGGACAATTGTCCGTATGCAGTGGTGATACAAACGCCTTTTAGTTTTCCGTATACGTACTTACTCCATGTGATGCGCTGATGGAGTTCACCTATTAAGCAACCAGACACGGCAATTGTTACCTCACTATATCAAATGGCTAAAAATGCCGCAATGCTGATTTGCTCAGTTTGCGGCTTATTCGGTAGTATAGAGCTTCTTTGTGGTACAATTCGGCTCTTGGTACTCCTGGAACAGTGACCATCTCAAGTGTTTCTTCAAACCGACGTGCATTACCGTTTCGAACGGTAGCTATAATCAATAATTAATAGACCTAACGGTCACATTTACACTATGAAGGGTGGTTTCGATCACAAATAATTTGAGCTTAAAGTATTATTAACGATGTGGCAGTAGTGGCTATTGGCTCGCGGTTGGGAAACTTAAATTATTTTAAATGGAAGTTTGCCTGGTGCATTTCAAATATAAGAGGTACGGAGGTATTACCAAGTTGATATTTGGTCCCACACTGCTTTGGGTGGTTAATGAGCTGGTCGATTCCGTGTTGGTCTTACGTCGATGTCGTACATGCGATCAGAAGCTGCAGCAAATACCAATGTGTATCACTGGAATGCGGTCGGCTATCAGCACGATCTAACTATGTATCACTAATTTCTCCATTTCTGATATCTATCACTCATTTTAATTGCAAATGACGGTTACATTTCATAGCATTTGGTCTGTTCGTACTTGCACCTGCATATTTTGGTTCGCTTCTAACTTGGTCAGACCGCAGGCATTACAAAAATTAGTTGATGGTGAAGACGACGGGGCTGACAGAGGAAGTTCGGAATTCTTATTTAAATGATCAGCGGTTTGGTTATTAGTAATACAGCAAATGACGTGCAAGAAAACAACAGGTCAGCCAGAAATCACAACTAAGTGCAAGGTCACTGCTCCAGGTAGGAGGAACGGGAAACTAAATAGCTACAGGATGTGAATAAGGAAATCAAACTGCGGTATGGTTTCTAGGGGAAAAGATAGACTGCTACCAGTCAGTCTGCGATGGAACGTAGGTTAGCCAAGGCCAAGTAGCCCATTTATCAGTTTATTAGCAAACAGCCGCACCCCCACTCTTCATCAGCATACTTGAAGACGGCGGAGAAAAGAACATCATGTGTTGGCAGAGGATGGCAGTCAAGAAACACGTATGCGTTATTAAACAGTTTTTGACATCCAAGAGACTCACCAGCGCAAGTGTTGCATCCTGTAGGCAATTCGCTTATTCGCCAGACGAAGTGAACTTTTGGTCTGTCGTCAAGTTCCGGACGCCTTTCATGCTCATCTCTGTCCGAGGAACCACCGGAGCTTGGCTGTATCAGTGGTTCCAACTTGACTTTCGGGTGGCCTTTGGATCTACCGATGCGCTTATTCTCTCGCTGTGCAGCAATACGAGCTTCTTCCTCAGCAATGAAATACAATGGATTGTGTCTCTGAGATTTGTCAACGTAATATCTGTATTCAATCGTAGGTAGGGGTCTTGATGTCTGTGAATTTTCCACACGGATCTATGAAGGGGAGATGTGGTGAACTCAGTGGCAGAAAATTAAGCTACATGATGGAACATATTCCCCGCTCAAAATCGCTATAATACTGGAAAACGAGGCAATCTTGGAGAAGGTTTTGTAGCGATGTTTGTAAAATGGGTGTTCTCATGAAAACATCTGCTGTCACGGTGTACTTATGTCAACCCGGAATTTCGTTACACTGGCCTCAGTTTTCAAATACAGATCAGAATAATTTCACAAAATGAGGCAATAAAGTTGGTTCTTTCTACAAAATTTTGGAATCAGTGGCACTGTGACTTGCTCAGCAATCGGATAGGCATGCTAGAATAGGCTGGAGGGTACTGATTCACCGTAACAACCACCCCGGTGGGTATAGGTCTGAGGAAGACAAGAAAGAAACAGCACCAGGCTCTTCGTCTTTCATTCATGTGAGACGCACTGAAGCAGTCTACATCGTCCGATTGTCGGGCTAGAGAGCCGCAGCAATGTGCGTTATTAGCAACGGAAAATTAATGGCCGATGTTCGTAAATGGATAGTTTTCGCAGCTGCTATTCGTGCACTGAGTGTCTAAACCCTTCGCGGCAGGTGAAAGAATGTTGCGGTGACTAGCAGTACGAAAAGCACCGGAAATACAGCAGGCTGCTGGAATTACAAGGTGTCTTATGCAGTATATGTTTCAACGCAGCGCCATTACGAATGAGGCAGATAATTTGGATTTTTCACTATCCCAAATAGCATGAAACATGATATCATCATAGTAACCCGAGAACACTTTTGCGCACTACAGGATTCCGAAATTTCTACAACGGAAGCGCAACTCATGGCGGTGGCGGCTGGCATACACATTTCAAAGATGACTTCAAATTCTCATTTTTCGAGGTCCTATCAATATGTGACACTGAAGATTCTAGTTGGAATCGGACTAGCGATGGTTAATTTTACCTCCTGCTTGGTTGTCAAGACACCATACATATGTGGTAGCCGGGTCAGCTCAAATTTGTAAATAAATAGCTGAATTATCTGCCTGTCATAATGGAAATATCAAAGAGTTAAGCACGTAACCTTTAGGGAGACAAAAGTAAACGGATCCTTCTGAATACCTCGTCTTCATTAGCAATACACAAATGTCCATAATTTTAATCTTCACGTATCTTTTCCATCGCGACGAGACTGGAAATTAAAGTGGTGCGAAAATTTCCGTGCTTCGATCATCCATTGAGCGAGGCTGGCTGATGCCTTTGCCCCTTCAGAGCCACTGTTACCATAAATGTTAACCTGGTTAGCTCAATCTCCTGGTGCTACAACCTGGGGGTTGGAATGAGGATGGCTTCTTACTAAGTAAAGCCGACTATTTGTAGCCCAGAGCCAGAACTTCAATGCCTTGCAGTTGGAAAAGTTTAGTACTGGCTGTCAGTCATTTCCGGTTTGATTTGCACCTTCGAAATGCAAAGTCCTTCCCCAAGAATGGCAACGACCCACTCATGAACTGAACGTTGACAGTGAGAATTTAAGAGTCTTCAAGAAATCCAAGTACCTGGACAGCTATATCAGCGCCAGTGGAACGGAAGATGAGATCAAAAACCGTATAGCAGAAGCTCGATGCACTTTGGCTAATCTCAATCACCCGCGACGCTAACACGACATCACCGTCAGTCTGAAGAGCAGATTTTGCAAAACAGCGGTGAGTTCAACCCTCAGGTACGGTTGTGAAACATGGCCAATCATCCTTGTTACATTCCACCATCTCTGCTTCCGCAGCTTATCTCATGTCTCATGGGAACACTGCGTGCGCAATGGAGGTGTTCAGCTTCTTGTATTTGGTGTAGGAAAAGCGAATGAACCGCGCAGCACCAGCAGCAGCATCACGCTCTAGGTTCCGATGGCTAGATCACGTGTCACACATGCCAGCAGGCCGACTCCTGCGATGTGTGTTGTTTGTATGATCGGTGTGTCAATGAAAGAAGGGGAGGGGAAGCCTTGGTTCAGAGGAATAAAAACCAATACCTCGAAGTTGTCCTCGGTTGGTGTCTCCCGACCACCGGCCGAGGTCCGGAGGACGATGAACACGTTTGGTTGGATGCACTAGTTGACAAGGCGAACAGCCGTATTCAACCGGTTTGCGCTGTGCTTTTCTTTGTCCCTTGTCAGGGGCTTGATGCATAATATGTTAATAAGCAGTGGTTGTTTTTGCATCTAATAATGCTTTAATCCCGTTTGTTGTATACATTTTGTAGTACGGTATAATGGTTGTGGTTTGCTCCTCACCTTGCAGCAAATGTGTAATGAGGATGACTATTTATTTTCTAACAGCATATCTAACCGAGACCAGCTGCAAGAACCCGCTACCGTTCTGGTTAACAGATCACACAGTAAAACTAATATAATCAATTTTACGGAGATGTAGTTAGCATTGAGAGATTCGCAAATGGTTCATTTACTGCAATCCGAATCATGCTATGCATCAACTATAACACTTATTCCAGTGATATGATTGGTCGACTTGAATGTTCTTCAGGCGCCGGTCCTTGGCACTTCCAAATAAAGTCTGAAAACTGGAATACCTAGTTGAAAACATTATATTCCTATTTCCAAAACGTTTGCTTATATCCTCGCAGAAATTTGCACATGTTTAATTCGAACACTTTAATTACAAAACGCTTTAAGTTTTCATTTCGAACCACTGGCCTATCCTTGACTCTTTAGGGTTAAATAATTCATCCTTTGCCGATTAGCAAACTGCAACGATGTGTTACTTCCGCATACCGCCAACGTCTTCCAATTTCCGTCCTTTCTCATTACGATTACAAACCTATTCTTAGGTTGATTACTGTCTTTAATTTGAAGTACAGAATAACGGTAACAATAAATTGCAGTGTATTTTCTCTGCCCATACCATGAGTACAATATAGGTTCATTGGCTTACAGTTTTCCTATGTAGTCTTGTGCGATTCTCTAGTTTATGCTTCATATAGTCTTTACACATACTATAACATCCTAAACTATTGCCTAAATCTGCTCTCTGAGTTCCAAATTCAGTGGGAATTGAACTAACCAATTACTGGTGTTCTCACAGATGCCAACTGCGTAATTTAAGATACTACTCCTTAATTTTAAAATGTTTAAAAGATTCTACCTACACTAATGCTTATGCGCAAAGTCTTGCTTGACTTAGGAAATCAGATCGCTGCACGGTGTGTGTTAGATGAGCAAAAAGTAAGCTCCAATAACATATCCCATACCCTCTATTAATTGAGCAGACTTAGAGTTGTGGCCAAAGCCGACCATATTAATTCCCTAATGCCTCAGCACAAAGCTGTAGTTAAACGTTTAGTTACACTCGACTGCCAGCAAGCATTTTCATTAGTCCTTACTGGTGTCATCGCATCAGTCCAAACTGTTTTCTCGAATTTTAGAGGAGATCATTCACATACCAGTAATTTTGACTTATGATTACTCGGGTAATCCTATAGCACTAGTTGGTACATCATGCTGGCTGCGATGAATCCCTTCTAGCTTGCGTTTACTATTGTCCTGATAAGCAGTTTATCCTTCTAGGTACATATGGTCCTTTAATAAACGGGAGGCATTCAGCCGCAGTAACAAGCCACAAGCATGCGTTTGATAAGATATTAACAATCACCACCCTCCATCATCCACACGCCAAGTAACTACAGATAAATGGAAGGAAAAGCAAGGAAAATTATGTGTTTGTTTTCTCTCATGTAATTGTACTTAAAAATTCGAACAGATTAAGAAGGTAAGATCTTTTCAGACATGCCACTTTTATTTCCTAGATAGTGTAACTTTATCAGAACATAAAGAAAGATTTTGACTGAGTCTATGACTGTGATTCGTTGATCAGTCCCATAACGTTTGTAAACTCAGATCAACTGTTGCCATGACTCCAATCATTACTAACTCAGCACAACTGGTTCGCTTAAATAGCGAGGAATCATTTCGAAAATCAGCGGCTAATGACGCTGTCTAAAACAGCGTTTTAGCTTCCCTAGTTTTGATGCTGTATGTTAACTACGTGTTCAACTTCATCATTTGGGAAAAATCTGCGTCCTTCCATGACGTCAAAATCCGTTTTCCTGCTTGATAAAGCCAAATTAGACGAAGATTGCGTTAGTACACCCAACGACTCTATGAAACTTGAAAGCGGGTGAAACCCATAGAAAATGAAATGAATACTTTGGAATACAGCGTTATTCGATATCTTTGTACTGCAACCATTAACCCACAAGTGGCGCACGAAGTGCTTTCACACGTCACTTGATCTACCGCACTACTCATGCCCATTGTTTAGCGTCGAATAAGCGAGCCATAGCTCAAAATTGCTGGTGCTCCCGCTGGCGGCATCTATAAACCCATGAAGGTTTTGGAATTTAGATCAACGCTTAATGGAATTTTGTTGACCACCAATAAAACACTGCCAAATGGTATCCAGTAATATATAAAAACATTGAATAAGTACGGCTTATAGTATCTTTCTAGCTCAGCCAGCACGGTTGATGCGAGTATCCTGGAGTCCTTGGTCTGTGTAGAATAAAAACAAACATCGTTTTCTCATTCCAAGGGTAGAAAATGCTAGTCTGAGCACCGATTGTTCCGCTTGCTATCGGTTATGGCCTATAACTTGTCCAATCCATCTACGAAAGTTCATACTAATGATCGCTGTAGATTCTTCCTTCGTATATATAGAATTGCATGAAACAGATTGTCAGCAAACACGAGAGAACAGTTCAGGAGTGCAATTTTGGGAACTTGTAAACAGTATAATCTAGGTATCAGAATTCTCAAACATGGACCTAGCCAGTCCCAGCAATTGCAGTCGCAATCTCTCTCACCTTGTATTCAGACCAGATTTACTCTCACAGCACACGTACGTTTAAGCTCACTCAATCCAGCTGAACTATCGCCGTTTACTGCAATCTGTCTTCCTATCTAGCTTATGCATGTCACAATTTACCTCCACATTACACTTTTTGCACTGTTCCCGCAGAAACATTCGAGCGCAAGTTTCCGGATCCCGAGTCGCACAGCAATCTTTGTGAACACAAAAGAAACTCAACTCCGAGATCTACACGAGAAGTCATCAACCTCAACTATTTACTGTTAAGAAAAGAGGGTATGGACATTTTGTGCCCCTGATTGTTCAATCGCTTTGTTTGCACTCAGAGCGAATTCATAGCAAAATATCCAGCCGCTTAAAGCTGCCTGGCAAGCCCCTTGACGCAAGAAAACTTGCTATGGACGTGTACACATCGAAAAACTCAGTTCAATGTGCAAGGGACAGATAGACAGCCGACGTGTTTGCCCAGCATGCATAGCCATTGACTGGAAGGTACAGATCGACAGATGCGCGATGCGATGGACTGCAACGACCGATCAAGAGAAACCTACGCAAAAGCTAGTTAAAAAGCCGTATCTGACTTTCCTCTCATGCCAGAGAAAGGAAGAACCAGAATCCAGTGTTGCGATTGCGTTAGCAAGTTTCATCCTAAGCCTTTTAAGCTCGCTTCTATAATGGGTCATATTCAATCCGCGTCCTCCGGGGAAATTTCGTGGAACGAGCCAAAACAGGTGAAATATGACTTAGGAGAATCAATCAAATCAACAACAGCAGTACATCAGCCATTTGAACTGATGCTTCGCTGCCACACAACCATGAGGTCCTATGAAATAAAGAATAAGAAGAGGGAGAGAAGGGGGACTTACCTGAAAACCTTAATGCCCTAATCAAACGTTCAGAGCCAAGGCGCCTACACCTTGTGTAGACAACATACCGTCACAAACAGTTGTCTATCGTGCAAAGATAAGGCGGCATCGGCGAGACAGCTTCATTGCGACTTTCACTGCCACGCGTCATAATCAGCCATTACCCCGCTGATAACTCAGTACCTAACACGACTCAGAAGAATGTACGTAGTAATCCTCAATCAGGGCCGTCCTTTTACGCGGCGTTCCAGAACCTGGAGATGATGAGCGCGAAAGGATCATCTACGACCAGCAGTAGTGTCGCTACATTCATCAGATCTTCCCTTAGGAATGTCGTTTCGCAATCGCTATTCAGGCTACGAGTATCGCCATGTTACAAGATAGGTGGTTTAAATATTGTAAAGGTGGTGCCTTAATAAAGGCGCATGTCAACATGGGTATTGGAGTAGTGTTATGCTGCTCGCAACAGACTGAGCTACGGATCAAAGCAATGTAGAAAAAAACTGTAGAAATTTAATTGAACCGCTTCTAGGCAACTGTTCTGGTAACATCATTCATATGGCGAAAGAAGGTGATGAACACACCCTATAAGCTACATGGAAAGGGTTGAGCAAAGAGAAAATGGTGGTATCTCTGCATCTTTCACCCATATATATTTCCTCACAGCATCATCATAAACGATTGGTGGCCATTCTTTCAGCTATCGGTGGAGCATCACACATAAAACACACTTCCCTCGACTAAGAGAGAGAGAGAGAGTTCTTGGAGGTACACCAAGGCCCTAGGTAGCCAGAGAAAACTAATTGAATTGCGGGTACCTCAAACACCATATGCTTGGGACCGCATATTCGTAACTGAAACTCGGTCGCACTCAGAATCAGTTCATTAGTCCACAATATTTCGATACTGTTTGCTGGGAAATAACTATAACTTCACAAGACCCACAGGATGGCGAGTACAAAATCAAAACGAAATCAAATCGTTCTGGCAAGAAACATGAAATATCAGCAGTCTAGACATTGCAGTTAGTTCTACTAATGTGTAACGTTTATTACTTGCATGCACATAAAGTAGCATTTCGAGTGTCATTATGTTTGGTGCGATCACCTAATGTGCTTGCAATTCATTCCAATGTGAACAGATTCTAAGAGAATAAAAATAATTCACAATGTAAAAGGAATGGTTGGGTTAATACTTTCGGGTCATGACCTCCGCATCGGCTGTTGGTAGATGGGGTCCCCAGTTAATTACATGAATGACGATTTTGAGTTAATATTTTGTATGTAAGAGTGATATCTCCGAGAAGCTTGTATCCTGAGGAGTACATATCGGTTAAACAACTACACATTCCATAACTGAGTTCGGGTAGTCTATGTGTTGCGTTGGTGGCTCTTCTTTGAACCTGTTACAAAAGAACGTCTAATCAACCCTCGACGCGCGGCCCAAACGGAATACACAACGTAGGAAAAAATATAGAGAGTAACCCCCAGAAGTACTACCGTCGTCCAAACCCCCCAAGATTTCGCGTCAAAAGTCCAAGGATTAAGGTCCTCACATTTGCTGCTCTTGAAAATTGAAGCGAACTGCTGAGACTTTCTTGAACGAGGATACCCAACTCTTTTCCACTAGTCACGTGTTATGGTGGTTGTTGACCTAATAAAGATCTGTTATTGCAGATTTCTTGCTAAGTCAGCGGGTTGTATTTTGCAGGTTTTAGTGGGAGATGGTACATTACTGACCATCAGTAAATTCGGTCTAGATCGTTCTGGAGATAGGCACAGTCAGATGTTGTGCAAATTGCTCTCTATAAGTTTGCATCATCTGCAAATATTTGCTAATAGGTCATTAATATAGACTAAAACTGGATGGCTGATAACTGTCCTTGTGGCACACCACTGGAGATACACAAGCTTTCGGAGTGGGTATCGGCAACTCCGAATTCGATTATTCTTTCGTGCAGGTAACCCACCAACCAAATGAACATGGAACCGTTGGTACTATAGGCAGTAAACTTTCGGAGAACTAAATGACTGACTCCACTGAATGCATCAGAAAAGTCCAAGAAAATCAAATGTAGGGGTATCTTTGTCAGCTGCCATAGTCCATGAGGCCCGAGCGAGAAGCAGATTTGTGATACAAGATTGTTTATATCTGTAACCATGTTAGAGATTAGAAATGCTCTGCAGACTTTCAAAATATCGAGTTAGTTCCTCGGCGACTATCGTTTTCATCATAGGAAGGACAGCAATAATTCGGTAACTATCGGGATTCCACCGTTTATCTCCTTTGTATATCAAGGAGATAGTTCCGTTATTTTTACCCAGATGAAGTGTATGGAACTTATTTTATCCGTTTGGATTTATATAAAGCGTCCGATTGGGTAGATGCCTACATCCCTATCTAAAAAACGTAAACTTACGTTATTGGGAGCTCTGTCGTTGGATGGATAGGAAATTGCCTCCTTCAGCGGCGTCTACAGGTTTAGGTTCGGGGCTCCTTTTCTGATCCTATTAATGTGGACTATGGCGTTCTACATGGGTTAGTGCTGAGGTGGCGCTTATTTTTAGTTATCATAAACAATCTTGCGCATGAGATTGAGTTGAATGTCTGGCTTTTTGCCAATGGTATCAACATGCGGAGGATGTTCGGTACTCAGGAAGATCACGATTTGCAGTTAGACTATTGAATGGTCCCACATCCTTTCCAGCTAGGTAAGTGTCAAACCGTGTAAACACATCACAAGCACAGTAACGCACATAAGCTTGGAGACCCCATGTTGAAGACTACCTCACTAGAGCGTGAGCTGGGAATGGTGATGCAAGACGACCATGGCTGTTCGGTGAAGTCCTTAAAGGCGACTAAAACCGCGAACCAACAAGTTGGTCTGCTACGGAGGGCATGCGGGCGGTTCGACCCCACCATTTTCCACTGAATGCTCAACGCATATGTGAGGTCCCATGTAGAGTATGGGATTCAGGCTTGAGAATCCTATTTAAAAGGAGATCTGCTTACAATGGGCACACCACAGCGAATGGTAGCCAAAGAAAGTACGTGATTGTTGCACATTCCATACCATTTGCGACTGAAAGTCCTACTAGTGTGCGGCGGAAGTTGTCGCCGTCTACAAAGCGACCCAATTCTAGCGTAGCATATTTTTTAAATCATGGTCACGCTTGCCTCCACATTCCGAAACTTAGCCGCAACAAAAGATTGTATGGTCACAAGCTGAAACTGGATGCTCAATACAGTCGACTGGAGTGCCGCCAGAATTACTTTTATGAGTATTCGTCGGGTGTAGAACACTGTTACGGCTTTTGTTATTCCTACGCCCATGTTACACTTGTTTAAAAATGATTGAATGATGAAGTGCACCACACGTATTACTCGATTTCAACACCGCTCATCAAGTGGTGGCAAATCGCAGAATGAAATACGCTTATCAACTGCCACTAAATCGGGGTAGACGGATATACTTGTGTGTTAACGTGGATATTACGGTCAGTCCACAGATGTGCGTTTAATCTTACTGTCAAATGTTTGAACTTCTGTAATTCCCAAAACCATCCCCCGGACCTGCCAAGTTTTGTTTTTACTACCCGCAGTATACTATTGTCCCATGATACTGTTGAGACAGTATATTCTAGGTATCATAAAGGCCTACGCCATCTCGTCTAGCTTTTTCTCTATAGACGCCTGGATTCATCAGCTATGATAGGTATGTTAAATATTGCTATCTCTAGCGATGTATAATGACATAACTGAAGTGAGTAAAGATAGCTGCTACTTTATATCGGTCAGTCAGTCGATTGATGTAGACTTCCCTACCGACTTATCTCCAAGGTTTTCGCAAATGTACAGCAAACAGAATCCTGGATTACGTATTTGGCCGACTAGCAACCTACTCGGCGCCACGAGACAACGGGGCACCTACTTTGGCTCATCTGTAGACCACAACGAGATCTCCTACATGAAATGACTAGCGCATAGACTGACATATCGACATGTCGGAAAGCGATGAACCAGGGTTGTTCAGACTCAGCAGTAATCTGCAATGCACTGTACTCGTGATGGATTATCTGGAGCTCTAGACTAAAGCAGTGTTTTTGAAGGTGTGGTCCGCGGACACGTAGAGGTCCGCGAGATTTCCCGAAATGTTATAATTCAGTTAGAATATTTTGGACGTAGACATTCTAGTTTGCAGTTTAATGACAAAACTGCAGTGAAAAGTTGTCAAATAATATCTGACAGTCTGTATTAGCCGAGTGATTGTCTAATGTAAAGCAAAAGCCTTCTAAAAAAGAACCTGGGTTTGGCAGAAGTTTTAAAAATCAGTGGACGAAGCCGTCAAATGTCACAAAGGTAGAGTGGTGATCTCCTGTAATGCAACTGGTTGAGGCCGGGTGTATCATTTTTCGTCCATACAAGCGCGCACAACTCAGAATTCGCCCTTTATTACAATTATTGCGGAAGTCGCTAGCCTCCGAAAGGGGTCCATTGGAAACAGAAGCCCATCAGTGTGATTCCACTTAGGGAAGCCCAGAAAGAAAGCATGGAAATTTCGGTGTTTGATGAGTGTGCTTTGTTCTAAAGTGACTATGCTATTTACTTTCTTTGATACGCAGCAAAGTTCGACTAAATAAAGTAATCAAATTTAAGACGTTTTGCAATTCTTTTGTTTAATCAGTTGTTTACATTTTAGCATTTGTACATATATCATAATGACAAACCGTTAGCTGAGGACAAGGACATTGATAAATGTGTCGCCGAAACATTCATAATCAAATTTTAATGTAGTAGTAGTAGTTGGCATCCGATTTTGCTCTTCAGGGAGGGTTTCACAAAGTGCTGCTGCCTGATTTCTGGTGTAAAACAAAAGACATATACTCTGGCATAGCAAGGATTCCTGTTGCCATTGCTTTTCCCATTTATCACAATTTTTATGTGTGGAGGTGCATTTTGCATTACACACAAAGCAAAGTACCGCAATAGACTTAAAGCTCAACCAGACATTAGGTCGCGGTTCACATCAATAACATCAAACATCAAAGAAGTCAGCAGTGCATGTCAGAAACCATTGTATCCTTCTAATAAGGGACTGAGGTACATTCTTTTATACCGACTCTCTACATCTTTTTTGTTTTTACTAACTTAAACGAAAACCAGTGTTTATTCAGTGTAAAGTGATGGACGTTTTCGGACACTCCGTCTCATTCTCGGTTTGCTAAAGCTTAGTGCTGAAATTAAAGATATCTCAGGTGGTCCGCCGGACGCACTTCTCTTAAAAAGTGGTCCATAGCCCAAAACGTTCGAGAACCGCTGGACTAAAGAGATCTTGGATTTTAATATAAGTATTTGAACACGAAACGTAGAGAAAAAGTGATGTACAGGCCTTCGATATCCGATAGATAAAGGAGTTAGCCTACATCTACTATAGAAGTGTGCACATCCGCTTTGTTTTTCATCGTGAGCTTGGAATGATTCATTGTGGTGAGCACCTTTCCAGCGCACTGGATACCACTAATACTTTGATTCACTACTTGTCGCTCCCCACTTAAGAACCAGTCGCGCCTGTATGGAAGTATATTATTTAATGGGTTCCGTATTATTGCAACAAAAATAACTTCTTAGTTTTCTGAGATCTTGATGTAACGGAGTTTTAAGCTTTTTATGCAAAATATTGACGTTACTGAAACTTCACCCGAAGCCCCTTGTTGGATCGTAGAGTACCCGCCGTGTGTCTGAATTGTGACGCGCAATTTTAACTGCGGCGACCGTTTATTTTAAAGCAAACCTCTGCTATTTGGAGCACTGAGAACGCATTCGAAGTGGACAGATTCGGAGCTGATCTCACCCCACCCAGCACGCAGACCGGTTTTGCCATACTTTTGACACTTCATTTAGTGAGCGCCCGAGCTGGTAGTAGAATTTGGCACACAGTGGTTGGCGGCTATCACCGACAGCAGCGCCAGCAAAGTTTGACAAAGAGGTTAGAAGTTGATTGCCGGGTTTTGGAGTACTTGCTGCCATTCCGGTCACTGGGACCGTATCTGAAGTGAAGAGTCTGTACTCCACGACCGACCGGTTTCATCTTGATTTGGACTCGTCGAGTAGAGATAGTCTGAGCTGGGAGTGGAACTCAATACATAGTGGTTGGCGGTTAACGCCTTGGTCATTGAGCTCCACAAGTAGCGCTCGACACAGCCGTTAGAAGTTAATTGTCAAGTTTGGAGCACCTGTGGTTTTCTTGGATTGCGACACGTAGTCTTACTTGAGGCGTTGGTTGACACTGAAGTCAGCCTTTACTATTTCGATCACCGTGATCTCATCGGAAGTGGTGGCTAGTTAGTACTGAAGCAGATCGGCAATTCTACTTAGGCAATATCGAACGATTAGCACAATACTTCTACGACTCACATTCGTTGTCACACGATAAGCTGTTTTATTTAGAAGGAAATTTTGCAGGACGAGACTTTTTCACATATTGAAGTGTGACAATACGCTCAGGAAGACGTGTGCCTTGTTTGCCTCAAGAAATACACAAATGGGATGGGTAAATCGTCTTCAGTAAGACAAAGAGTCAACAAATTCATAACTGTGCAACAAACTATGTCTTCACCCTTGGGCTGTGCCCCGAAAAACGATGCTGTATCGGAGGAGACCATAAGTACGCTAGAGCTTACTAAGGTGTGAAAGCAAATTCTAGCAGGGATCTTGTGGACTGTCAATGCAAAGAAACGCAAAACGGTGCAAGGCAGTTGCTTCTTGCCTACGCTTGAGTGGATTGAAACCGGCTGTAATCGTGTTTGCTAAGCACTCCAGATAATGTGACAATGAAGGTGTTGGATCCGATGGGTACAGCTGCACCATGTATCAAAATAAATTCTGATTTAATTCGTGATTTGGTAGGGCAAGCGGAAAGAAGCGATTGAGTAATCTCTGTCTATCGTAATTTTTATTTTACCGGCGGATTGCAGTCAATCAGTAGTACGACTCTGAAGCGATCTCATATTGGTAAAGCTCGCCAGATCCATCGGATCTTGGTATACTCAAAGCTAAGCGGAAATTGACGCGGCCAAGTCGATCATGTGCGGAATTTACAGTAAGCCCCAAGTTGTTTCGATATATAACCAAAAGTATGGGCCAGACCCACTTGGATTACCGGCCGCGAGTAACCACCGTTACGTAAAGAGAAACTCGCTTTCTGTGTTTGCAATTCGCAATCAATTATTTTGTGTGTCTGGGCATCACCCCGCTAAAGATGGTCCCACGGCATTCCAATGAGTACACATCTACCGGTTCCAAGCAGACGCCCGTCAATTCTACGGCCTTAACTTGCTTCTAATATACATGAACTCCTACTACAAAGTACGAGTTCATTTTCAAGGAAACATCTGCACATGTTCCAGGATGTGTTATTGTAGACCGCGCAAAGCTACGTAAAAGACTTTTCACAATCGGTTAAAAATGGCTGGCGCGTACGCAATTAAAGTAATTCAAAGCTTCGTTGTATCTCAACGAGCTTACTGTTGGCACACCACAACATCACAACTTTCATTCTTAAAGTTGTTCTTCAAAATTTTCATAATCAGACCATGTGAGATATGGCATAATTTGTTTACTGTCAGGAATTTTTACTGTTTACTGTCCACTGTAAGGAATTTGAGCTATTTTTCACTAACAACTTGGTTGGTAACATTCATTATTAGATTTAACTCAAGCTGAAATTCTTTCATCTTGGATGGACTCAGTTACGTTTAACTATTCCAAGACTTCTGTTGATCCTAAGTGGTACACTACTTTCATTTCGGTAGCCATGGTGAGTATCAGGCGAGCGCATTGAAAGGTGAACAGTTTCAAAAAATTGAGTGGGCCTGCGACAAGCCACGTAAAAAGTTGATGAAATCAGTCCGTCATCATGACGCGGGTTGCTACCCGGCCGGCGGTAGCACGACTGGCACGCAGGAACCTGGTGAAATAGTAAGTCATTATGACACATGTTGCTACATGACAGACCTTATTGAGTGCGACTACAGCTGACCAGTGCGGACCGCTAGCAGGTTTGAATCCGCCTAGACAAGCGTCGTGTCAGCTCAGAAAAGTGCAGAGCTGATGGCATGTGACCTACAAAATGAACCGTATTCTGTTCCTAATACACTTCGTTCTGGCAGGCCTTGCTTTTTGTTTTGTACTCGACTGGGTCTGCGGCGCTGAGTGCAGGGGCAAGGGCAGCATTACGACAGATAATTACGTCATATTCATAAAATGCACCAGATCGTAACTGCTTTTTTTCTTATACATTCACAGTCAGAGAACTGAAGAGTGAAGGTACTCCGCTAAGTGCGGTCAACATCGGTCAAGGGGGAAATTTCAGACGACAAAGTTGCCCACAGGCACTCAGTGCAATGTTTTAATGGCTAGCAACAATGTAGTTTAGATAAAACGAATTCCACGTACAACTCACCACAATGTTCACATCCTTCTGCAAACGTCCGGTTATCGAGACCACTTCCTCGGCTTTTCGACTACCACTGTAATAGAGTTCCGCTCCGGCGAATGGTTCTCTTGTCTCCCCGCGACGAATTTGCGTTTTCAATTCTTCAAAAATCACTGAAATCCAACAAAAGTTGTTAAATGGTGCCTTTTAAAAGTGTGCAAACTTTTGTTCAGCATATTTGTGATGAACGCAATGAGGAATTCAGCATATGTTTTTGTGAATGTCCGTAATAGCGACCTACAAGAAAATGCGGGGTTTTAACAAGTTAGACCAGGTATACATTGGAAGAGGACTGATATCAGTTTGCTTATTGTTATGCTTGTGTATCCGAGTTTGTTCTCCATTCCATGTCTTATCAGCTCTCGCAGCGTTACTCAGCCTAATTCGCACCATAGACAAATTTGTGTCGTAATAACTGATCCATGGAACTGAACTAAAATCCAAACGAAGTGGCATATGTTGGTGTTGGGTGCATATATTCTGAAAAGTGGTTCATGGCTGACAAAACTGTTTGATAAGTTCCGTCACAGTGTCGGACTTAACTCTTGGGATCTCCTGAGGGTCTTCAAATGGACTACACTGTACATTAGTAGACTGACTACGAACAATTATTTTATAGGGTTTAAGAAGCCCTGCCTTACAAGCACAGTATATAAAAGACGATTGGATGGTGCACTCATCCACTTACACTTTGTTACTTAACACCACGTCTCCATCCTACACCTTGAGTATCCCATGGAATTATTTGTTGTTAACTGTGGGTGTTGTGAATCTAATAGGATCGTAGGACTACAGTGGAGCAAACGATAAGTCCTCATTTTCACATTTAAATTATTAGCTATTTTATTATCCCTACCACCATTATTGTTATGTTGATATCTCCACCAACTATCCAACGGGACTTGTAAAGCAACGCTTCCTAACCCGCATAAATTCATAGTTCATTGTTCATTGTATGGCCTGGTAGGGTTAGGAAGGAAAAAGTGCCACGTTCACTACCGTAAGGAAGACTTTTTGTTTGTAATCCACTAGCTCCACACTCCGCAGTTTTCCAGCAACAATAGATGACAAATAATAAATCCAAGATATTTTCAAGTAGTAGAACGGAGAGCCAGTGCCTGGTAAAGTAATGTGAGTGGCTGAGTGCTTCACCCATTCTACTTTTAAACATGTCGTTGCAGAAACGACAGGTTTGAGGGTAGGGTTGCGCAGGTGACATGCGAATAGAAGAGAACCTTCTGCGGCACTCCAGGTGACTGTACTGTTCTACAAATTTCAAGGGATAAACTCTCAAATTCGCGTTACTGCTGAGTTGTAGTAAAAAGTGGTACACATGATTTGGATCGTGCAGAATTAACTATTCCCCGTCCTCGGCGATACAGTCTGTTGAATACTCCCAAACGGTTCACTCTCTCTGTTGTGTGGAAGATTGCGTATTCCAACGAAGTACTCGGAAGCCTGACATTGGCGCTGCTCGGGTGCAGTGAGGTCCTGTTGTAGCTAAGGATGTCATGCTTGGATTGTGCATTCGACATGGTGGCGCGAATACATACTGAGCATCTGTCGGAAAACCAAGTTGTATTTCTTTACGAACGCCATCCTGGCAGCCCGGCGTGTTGGTTACAGTCTTTGGACATCTGTTCGGATTATATGAAACAATCCAATTTACCATAAACCAACACGCTCAGGTCATATGCGGCTGAAGATCGCTGAAGTATTTGCGTTCCTAGCCTGCAGGCGTAGGTGCTCTAGCGTATTACGGAAAATAGTTTGAATTTGCTCACTTACAGGAAATTGCGAATTGCCCATTGATGTACCATATTTAGATCATGCGGAAACAAACGATAGTCGGTATTCACCCGAATCCTAATCCAAATTTTGATGTTGTTGGCCAACAGTAGGAAGAATGTAGTCATTGTCTGCGTGAAGTGATTAATAAATACCAAAACTACTGTATCCCTATAACAGAGGCTTGGGGCACAGAACACTCCACTTGTGTGGGATAAGATAAAGATCTCCTAATTCTGATGACCGTGCTTTTGAAGGAGAAAGTTGGCGATGTATCACAAGAGAGGTTCAGAAGTGCCCTAATCCTAAAGTTTGGAAAGGAAAATCCGATGATCTAGGTTAGTGAATGCTGTCGAATAAACTAGGTGGATCAGGTCAAAGTAATCTCCAGCTTCCCTTGACTTGGTTTAACTACTCTCTTAGTGATCATATGGACCTAAACGCAACTAGGTCTTCCTAAATTTTGTACGTTTCTCCAAGCAACTCCAGTACTTAGCGCAGTTACGTTTTTTCATTAAATTGCCTACTGGAAATCGATTCAGTCGCGACAGGCAACTCACATTGTTAAATTAGCAGAGAATTTTCATTTCAGTTCAGCTGAATAACTGTGATCCGAGGAAGAAGTGCGGTGGATCCAGTTGTCAGAATTCTCGTTGCAAGAATAACATTAAACAGAAAGCGAGGAATGGAGCCAAGGAAGAAGTGAGTAAAATTAGTTGCGATGGAATGACAATTAACAGCCAAATGCCTAAACCGAATGCAGGAATGCCACTGACTGTGCGACTGTGCTATTCCTGATAGGTTATCCAACAATTGGTGTGGACCATCCCGAATACCCTATCCACGAAGTTCGCAGGCATCAGACTGATCAATTCTCTCGGTCAGCCTCTTCATGCCTTTATGTCACCTCATGGACTGGTCACCTCGCGGTTTCCAACAAGTTTGTGCAGTGACAACGTACAGTGTATGCATAGGAAGACGGTCAACAACCATACATAGGACAACCTAGTCAACGTTGCCGGTCACGCTTCCAAAAGCACTCTATACCATTTCCCGGCCAAGTTGTCCACTTGGGCAGCAGAAATAATCTGAGGGGGCATTCAAAATGAGTCTACTCATTTGTCAGTGGTCAGGCCAGGTGTCAACTCGTCCTGTTGCTCTATCATCGCCTAATACTAAATACGTCCATTCGGCCGTGCATGTGCTCCCCGGTCGCCAAATGGAATATGCATGCGTTGGTGCAACAACACTGTTCACGACCAACTGGACGAGGCAAGTCACGGACTTTGGTATCCGAAGGCAACAACAGGCGTTATGCACAGGAGACACTGATAAGTGTCGTGAAATCCTGTGCTATGTTGCAAGGTTAGTATGGGACTGACGTAACACGGAAACAGCAAATTCCTCCTCCTTGCTACTTGGAGAGGTCTGTATTTTTGAATGCGTCCTCTTGTTACAACGCGATGACACAGTATCACGATCCCCAATAGCAAGGATGAGGAATTTGCTGTTTCCGTGTTACGTCAGTCCCACACTAACCTTGCAACATAGCACAGGATTTCACGACACTTATCAGTGTCTCCTGTGCATAACGCCTGTTGTTGCCTTCGGATACCAAAGTCCGTGACTTGCCTCGTCCAGTTGGTCGTGAACAGTGTTGTTGCACCAACGCATGCATATTCCATTTGGCGACCGGGGAGCACATGCACGGCCGAATGGACGTATTTAGTATTAGGCGATGATAGAGCAATAGGACGAGTTGACACCTGGCCTGACCACTGACAAATGAGTAGACTCATTTTGAATGCCCCCTCAGATTATTTCTGTTGCCCAAGTGGACAACTTGGCCGGGAAATGGTATAGTGTGGCTCCAGAGAGTCTCTTGCTAGACACTAATTGGTGTACATCGGCGTTGCTCAACCGGTCTTCCCATCAGGTGTGAGCAATACACTGCAAGAAGCGGTGATGAATGACGACCACTTTTTAATGACTTCATTGCGAACTGTCCTCTTCTCTGATTCATACGATCACATCGGTTTTATCGCAAGGTTATAAACCACCTTTTATTGTCCAGTCATCTCCATAGGTGTGTGACCCCGTTAAAAGTCACACCTGCCTCGTTGGGACATGCAGTTACTTCCTCTGCGACGTGACCTTCAGAGGTAACACAACTACCGAGGTTTGTGGACCGATCTAACACTTCCAGTGTTTGTGCAGTGATAGGTAAAACTGGCGGCGAGTACATTCAGTCCAATAACAGTACATTGTACTCTGATACCGCAAAGCACATGTAAAAGTGCGAGGAGCTACGTGTTAGTCTATTCGGTAGTGCCTGCATAGCCACTGCGTCGAATCGAAATTGAGCACAGAGTTTTAGACAATACACTTGTTACTCGTTATCGCTGCAGTCCATGATCGATTTCTCCAGTAACTTAACCCAGTTGGTAAGAAACTTTTTGAAGTAGATTATAACTCCACAATTGTTACTAGACACTCCAAATCTTAAGTATACTCGTTTTCAGTGCTATCCGCCATGGAGTTTGCAGTTGAGATGCATAATCTTTTGCTATTTTTGAGACCGAATAAGTAACATATGTAATCTTTGTTTCCAGAATATGCTTGACAAATTTCGCTTACACCAGATGTGATGTCAAGTAAGGGTTTGACCAGTCCGGTAGGATAGTTAGGATAAAAATTACAAAATAAAATATAGGATTTATAATCCCACTAAGGTACTTGTGTCAGAGAATTTATGGTTGGGCCTTTCTAGCTCCCCAAAACGAATGCCTCGTCAAGCATGTCCGATAAACAAGAGGCAGCAAGAATGGAATGATATGTGACGTGAAGTACCTAAAAAGCAAGAAAGCACAAGGCACTGTAAGCTTCAGAACATGATCAGACATTGAACAGACTTACGTAGCATGAAATCATCGTATGAATCAGACGAGTAAGGAGTCGTTCTGGGTGATTCTTTGCGCACAAACGCGTTGGTCACACCACGTGGAATTCGAACAGCTGTGATAAGACCTAAAACATGGAGAAAGAAATGATGACTGGTTTGTGAATACAAGGGTATCTACACCTATAGTAACCACCGTAATCAATAATATGAAGACTAATTGATGGTACAGAAATGGTGAAGATGTTGAATTCATCTGCACTAAACGTGTGTGGGTACAGAGCAAACGCTCGGCGCTGAGCTCCTTCGCTCCGTAGGTGCAATGCTTAACTGGGGTATACCAATAAATCGTTCGAAGCAAACATGCGGCCTTTGTTGTAGACAACGTTTTTCTCAATGATGTCGAAATCATTTGAATTTTCAAAACGTTCGCCCACAAATTAACTAATGGGATAAGGAAGGAGAGGATAGGTAAGGCGTAAGAAAACAATGAATAGTTGGTCGCCAATACTGAGGAATGTGCAGGATTCTTTGCTTGGGGCCTATCAGCGTACCTTACGCTTCTCAGGCTAAAACAAACCAGTGTTCTACCTTTTGATATGCCTCGTAGGGCAGGTATATCGGCTGAAGTGATGGTGTGGATTGACGACTTCAGATAGCCCATTCAACACACCGTTCCAGTGTTGGTGTCGTAGAGATGGCTGTTGTCTATGCCCATTTATCCTGAAGCTGCCCCTTTCCGTTCTGCGACAGTGTTGTCACAACATCAACAAGTCCATATCAAACACATCTGCGCTAGTCGGTTTTGGCAAATGGCGAGGAGACACGTGTGTGTGTTTGTGTGTGTGTGTGTGTGTGTGTGTGAAAACGTGTTCAGTTTCACTGCGCTGGTGAGCTAACACATGTACTGGAGGTTGCTCAGTTCATAATCTACGAAACTGACTGATCATTAATGTGGATGTGATTTCCCAATGGTTCGACTTCGCGTATCCCTACAACTTGAAAAGGTCATTGTTAAGATGCGATTCACGGTCCGTTACTCAGCGCACATAAGGAAATAAGTAGAGCATTTCGTACCACTAAGAGTAAGGTCAGAAGGCTCTGGATGATACAGGGGTATGGGGAAGTTGCTCTCGATGGGTGTGTATAGAATTTAGATTTGAATTTATATTTGCCTTATTAAACTAAATTTGCTAGTCACTTGGGTAAGCAATTTTGTGGTCTTCAGAGAATACAGAGTGGCATGTGGTTTTAACCGTTGAGTTTGATTTATCATTACAGTAATATATGGCCTTAACATATATATATGTCTAGCAATACCATTTGTGAAATATTGTTTGGATTGCGCCTCCCATTGATCTGATGAGGAGTTGTGATAAACAGCAGCGCATTCTCAATATATAAACATGATGAGAGAACACAACGGGTTCGCCAATCAAGCTCGTGGTTTGCATGTTGGCATTACGCATGATTGAGGAGCTGGGATGCGCTAAATCATATCTAATAACCAAGTTACGCTGGCCGCCAAAGTGAAAGGTATGTCACCTGGTCCAGTGTCGGTTCGAGGAAATGAAGGTCAGACGTTGGCGTGTCGTAGAGGGAAGGGGAGTAAACTCCTACTAGCATCAAATATGTCGATATTAAGCGCTGCTATTGCAACTTACGTTTCGCTTCCTGGCTGAACTTACTGAATAGGAAAATCTTATTACTTTATGCAGTAACAAGTCTATAGTAATGGAGTGTTGGGTGTTGAAGTAAGGTGTTATATGCACAGAGACCCAACAGCTGCTTCTGAATCCCAGGGAATGCCTTATCCATCAAAATAGAAGTAGTTCCAGGCTATCTCCCTCACTGACAACAAAACCTTCAAAAGCAACAAATTAGCCCTCTTCATTCAGTGAAACTATAGCGATAGTTAGGAAAACTAAAGAATGGCCAATTCTTTATTTCTTCACCGGATGCGCATTAAATTTTGCGACCACACATTTGACTTGAAACGACATCAGTATACCAGAAACGGCTGATGCACTGCGTTATTAGTAAAGAACCGGTAATTTGATAACGAAGTTCGTCTGTTAGATAGAGCAAGTGATCCGGATTTGCATGTGGATGCTTGTTTAGACCTAGCGTCATACTTCATTCTCCCTCCAAAAACAGGTGGTGAAACAGACCAGAGCGACGGTTTCACACAACTGGACCCAAAATAAATGAACAAGTAGTTCTTATCTACCTTACAGACCTCTCAGAAATCTGGAAACGACAATCAAATAAATTTCCTTCACATCGGTCAGCATTTGCGCCATCATGAGTTAGCCCGAGGTAGCGCAAAATGACTAGTTCAACCAGTTCCGTGTGGAAGTGAGTGGTTGTTTAAATTTAGGTGGTTTCAATTTGTGTAGATTCACGTGACTCTAGAAAACCTTCGATTACGACGAGTGGAAGAGTTTGAATTTAAGGTGCTACATCAAAAAGATTGCATGTCAGGACACGACACGAGTGAGAAGAACAGAGAAACCTCTTTATCTTCTCTAGTTCACAGCAAGCATAAATAGTGCTTTGGGAGCTGCAGCGAAATAATACCTATTATCAGGACTCTTCCGCGGAGGTTGTCAAATTTTGCAAACCCGAATATCGTTTACGTTGATTGGCGTACCGTAGGGTTTTGGTAGGCGATTGATGAAAATATGAGCTTAGTAAATTAAATCCGTGTTTTCATGACGATTTTTGCACGTTATGAACTACAAAACGCCTTTTTGCTATCCTCTCATAAGGGTGGTTGTTTGATGGGACTCTACGTTTATGTATCAGTAGCGATGGAAGTCAATAAGGATATGCCTTTTAAATCGTTGAAAATGGTTGAGGTTTATGATCTTCAGAACCCCTTTAAGGGTAAATATCCACCTGAATTTACTGGTTAACAGCTTATGCTTGTGAATAAATTTAATTATCAGTATCATTCGCAGAAGGTGAAGGTCGGTTTGTTGTTCTTAAGGATCACTTTTAGTTTCACGTTCCTTACAGCGCCACACTCTAATGTTGTGCACACGTTTGTTTCTCTGGAGTAGCTGATCAAAGGTGGCGTAAAATTTTGCGTTTGTTATTGACTATACGAATGTAAACAGGGTGTACTTACATGATTAGTTAACTTTAATTGAAATGTTGTACTCAACGAACACAATTACAAAAACGCAGCAATTCGCTTTAAATTACCTCGTGGATGTACTCCAATTGACTCAACCGAGTCCCCATTGAAGATACCGTTCACTTCGACACATGAGCTGTTGTCGCCGCCACAAACACGACACCGATCGAATCGCTGAGTCGATCCGAGCACACCATCACATCCAGTTTTCTTTAGAATGGGCAAAGCGGAAGGTTCACTTTAAGATGCCGGTAGGAATGTCATTTAATATTCACACGCGTAATTCAAACGTACATAATCTCATTATCAGAGGGAACAAAAAGATAAAAACACACTTTATGATTTGTTATTTTTAACTCTTTCATTACCAATCACAACACACTTGTACGAATTAAGGGTTTCGTTGCATTCATCATAAAACCGGATACAAACCTCTGATGACAGTCAGTTTGCCACCATGCTCCTCGTTTTAAGTCTAGGAGGTTAATGTCAAAATACTAAAAGTGCGATAACCAATGAATATTCAGTTTAGCCTGAGATCAACTCAACTGGAAATTGACTGTTGTCAGTAGTTGTGTTGGATACACCGTTTCACAACGCGCCATATAGCTAAGATGCTACTAGAAGTGACTGCAAAGACTAGATCTTCGTGAACTACATTTCCATAGTACTTCTTAGCAGTGGTGTTAGCTGCTTTCTATAAGACGCAAGAGTAACGAAATACAGTGAAACATCGTACAAAGTCTTGTAATGTTCCGATTTTTACAGTTACCAATCATTTAAAAATGTAATAAAACAACAAAAGCAAGGTAGAATCATACAATGGGGAACGCAAAGATCCGAATGAGATGTAAGTGCGCTGAATAAAAACTAAAAGCATTTTATAAAAGTATTATATCCTGGAGGTATTGCTGACAATTCTTAAGTTCCTGTCTTTACTTGTTTTCGGGTGCTTAGGGTGCTTAATGTCTAATAATGAATGTTAAGTTACGAAGAATACTTGCGGGAAAAAGGGCATGACGACAACAGAAATCCGGGTTGATATGGTTGAGATAATTGGTTAGGATTCTCATCCATGTTCCACTACTGAGAAGTGGGCTACGAGTATCAAGACGGACAGGAAGAACATTGAAAATGACCCACGTTCTGGGTGCTTAAAATCTTTGGTGTGTGATGACCAGTTGGAAGCAGTTCAGCGAATGATACCGAATAACAAAAGGTTATCTTTTCTTTAGATAGCAATGATTATGGGTATAAGATGCGGCCCATCGCAGAACGACTTAAAGAAAATATTTGAGACGAGAAGGCAGATTAAGATATGAGTGCCAAGAATGTTGACACTCGATCAGAATCTGGACAGATAAGAAAACTCAAGACATTTTGGGTCTGTTCGTGACAAATCTGGTAATTTTTTAAAAGATTTGTTAGTCAGCATGAAACTTGGTGTCATCACTTTGAGTTGGATTCACAGATTCAGAGAGAACAATGGAAGCTCAGTGGTTCTTCTCACCCAAATTTTTCTACCAAGTGGCGTACGCGAAAAAGGTTATGACCTCTGACAACGAAAGTGTAATCATGATGGACTTCTTGCTGACCAGCACAGGAGAGTATTGCGATTCAGACTAAGAACTAAGACAACCAATAAAGATACCGATAGGAAGGCTTGTATCAGGAGTCATTTTGCAGCATAACGCGTCTATTCAAACTTCCCAAGTGGCGTTGTTAGAAGCAGCTATCTGTAGTCCTGAATCGCTGACATACCTCGTTTATTAACTGGAGCTGGCTCTATCAAACTGTAGTCTGATCCCTAAACCTACGTTTCATTGCTGGTGTTAAATATTTGTCAAAATGATGAGTCGTATGGTGATGCCAAAGCACTTTTACGGGAAAGTCTTCGACCTTCTTACACAAAGGAATAGCAATGCAAGAATACCATTGGACAAATTGCATTCAAGTGTTTAGAGATCATGCTGAAGAGTGACAAAGAATGATGGGTGGGTCATTTTGAAATGCACGTTATATGAATAGATTGCAACGAACCAACTCCATGTAGGCAATAATTCACATTGAGGTTAACCTTGGTCAATTCGATCCCTAGCATGGTAGCTGGTGAAGTAGAAAAGAATTGGGTGTGACTGTTATCTGATGAGATAAAGAAAGTTCAAAACGTACCAGGCCGACAAAATTTAATTCCCGTCTACTTCCTCATCATCGGTTCTAGGAATCGAATGAACCAAGGACCTTTTTAGTGTGACTCGCGGTCCACATTGAGATTGTGCTTCGCGATCCAACCACACAACATGCATTTTAAAATGACCCTCCAATCAGTCATTAACTGCTGTGCCAAACATTGTCTGTCTTGAGCTCCAGCTGGTGACCAGAGGGGCGGAGGTTTCGGTTAAAATCCAAATAGTCTCGGATTTAAGGCTTGTTTTCTGTCTGATGAGACCGAATAAGCCCGAAACGCGTCGTGGAATGCAGAGATTTTGGGCTATCAACACGCAAGTTTTTTATGCTTGACAAGGACTGACTTGAATGGCTGGCTTCATTTTATGTAGGACTGAAAAATTTCTGATCCGCCCTCATCACCTGTTATACCAGAAAGATTGCTACTTGGAAAAAATCAATTCAAAGATGGATCATTATGTCAACGTGTTATCGGTTTACAAAGTGCACCCCGAAAACAACCCTTGACTGGTCTCTTCATCAGAATAGATAAGGTTCGCTGGTTTCCTTTATAAGCAAAAAATAATTTTGAAGGCAAGTTACTTGTTATCCGGATATTAACGTGTGGCTTTGTGTGGAATATTCATGAACGTGTCTCCTGTGAACCATTTTTGAAATACTGTTGTATCATGTAGTGCAAAAAACGTCGTCATCCCAAACGGGTGCACCAAGTTTCAAGATAGCAGCGTTCTTCAGTTATAGGTATGTATGCTGTGTTCACTGACATCAGCGAATGACCTTGTGTGACACTCACTGCACAACAGTCGCGTTGTCTCCCCACAGCGGGTCGCAGTGCACTTGAGTGTCCACAACCAGACTTCTGTAAATTCCGGGATACACGATGTGAACACTGGGGAATGCTAAAGGCCTCTGTTGATGTTTCGCGCGATTGAATTGATATCTACTTCAGGACCACACACGTTGTTTCTGCATTCTTCTGATGCCTACGCGAAATTTAAATCGGGCCATTTCTCCAAATTTTGTAATTTAAAAACTTAAAAGTCCCCACCCTATCGGACGGTATCTATTCATCCGGATAACAAACAAACGATGCATCCGGTAAGCATCTCGTTGGTCTAAACTGAACGAATCTGGTAGCCTCTTGAACATTTAGTAAGCTGGAAGAAAATTTATCTTTTTAATGCATGCTACAAGCCATAAACAAAAGCACCGAAATGCAGTCTAACAGTATTACGATTGTGTCATTGTATTCAAGTGTCACACAAGTAATGCATCGCATCACGCAGATCAATCGATATTTGATGGTTACAGCATTTTATTGAAATAGTAAATTATACACTTGCAAGAAAAATCACATAGCATTATGATTGCTGTACACGCAATCCATCAGCTAATCCCCTTGTACACTTATCGCACCAGTGTAATGTATTAATCAAACTCGTAAAATCGTGCCAGGGTAATAATTCTACAAGTGAAAGATATTTCATCCATAAGCATTGGTGGATTGACTCAGCAAATTAGCTTGCGTTCAGAGACCCGTTATCCGGTTACTTTAGCATGGTGGATATGAAGAAAAAGCTGAGAATAACACGTGATTGGCTTAAGCTATCTTAGTATTTCATGCAAGGGTCAGTGTGACAGAGGATTATGGTAGATTGAAGCCATGGTTGAATTAGGTTTTATATACATGTAGATGTTACAGCCCAAGGGCATGCGATGTTTCACTGTCTTTGTGCTGTGTCCGGTATGGGGTCAGTGAGCTTTTTAGACATTGATCTCGTAATGAAAAATTACCGGTGCGGTGCTTGTTCATCAGCACATTTACTTCAGCACACAGATAAATTGAATAGCACACACAAGGCTTCTTAAGCAATTTTTTGGTGAATGTTCAAGTATAGCTTGATACACACGTCGGTCGGGGTTGAAAGTCCGGAAATCTGCCCAACGCAGTTGACGTGGAGAGCGGTGTACCACGAGGCTACACGCTATGACGTCGTTTACTCTTAGTTTACACAAAGACAAAATGCTTCCGAGTTCCCGTTCTTCTCAGATGACATTAAGCTAAGGCGAGGGATAAGAGAACCGACGATCAGAAAAGCTACATCATGGTCTTGACGCGATTTCAAACTCTTCAGTTCAGAATACTCTACCGCTCAACGTAGACAGAGATCGCGCTGTTTGATTACGCCATAAGCATGACTGCATTTATAGGCTTGGGTCACATATTTTGGAAACCAGTTCCCATAGAACGCGACCTATGTGCGCTTATTCAACTGTTCCAAACTGTCTGAGGTAGCTGAGAAAAGGGCAATCAGCACCTCGGTCTTCTGCGGAGGGTATTCGGGGGATTTAACCTACCAATATTTCTGACAATGAGCCCCTCTTACATGCGCCCTCACGTTGAGCACGCTATAGTTGTTTGAAGCGCGACCTAGATGTGCTAGATTCACCCTAATGCAGGACAACAATGGACGCAGAGTGACTTACTAGCAAAAGCTGAGGTTACTAGACGTTTGCAGCGGACGCTAACTAATTCTACGCGGTGATCTCATACTGAGTGGCCCTAATCACGTATGCCATCATTTACTGAGACTCAGCCACAAAACCAAGCCCAGATGTTTTTACCTGAAACTGAATGAATAATACAGTCATCTGGAGTAGCCATCTAGAGGTTGCCAATCTTGGAAGTCTCTCGCAAACTCTGTTATCTCATCCTTCACTTTAAATATCTTCAAAAAATCGAGTAAACCTTGCCTTTAGTTTCCAAAACCACGTTACTTGAGCTGTGCTACTTTGAAATATCCGAATCATGCCATTCCACCGGATTTGTGTCACACTAACCCAAGGAAAGTTACATGAGTGAGCGTGCATTTTTCGGATCTTTTCCAGTTAAACTCCGCCACCCAAAAAATGATTATGAAAAGGGAGGATATGGAACTTGAACTTTTACTCTATATTGAAGAGGGTGAAATTGAGACAAGTCATTAATAATTTGCATGAAAAGGTCCATTTTTCGGTGTATTTGCCTCCAAATGAACTCACACAGGTAGCTGTCCACGAAAAATCGGTGTGTGCCGCATTGGCGCTTATTCTGCATCTTGTAAATGTGCCAGAGAGATTCGATGGTTTGTGTGTGAGCTTCAGTCGTTGGATCCACAAAGTTTTCGGTATGATTAACCGTTTGATGAGTATAACTCATGCCAATCATCGATACAATGCCCTGGTATGATGCGCACATATCGGAAATGATAATTGAGCCGGGAGCTTTGCAGGCCTGGATTGTGTCCAGCAGAGTGGCTGCAGTTCGATCTGGCACTGCATACAAACACACTTCTTTAGTCTCCCGGCAAATCCCTCCGAAAATCCACTGCTGGGGAAGGACTCGCCCTGCATGGTTTTTACGACGTGATATTAGGGTTTCATCGATCTCGACATGCAGACCTGGGCCGCCGACAATCGTTGGAGTCTGCAAAAGCTGCCAGGCGCAAATTTCACGCAGAAAGTTCTTCCAGTCGACAGCGGTCGCGTGGCCAATAGATAACTCCTCTGAGCAGAATTTGATTGTTGTCAGATTTTTGGACCAGCAATAAATGAATAGGATTATTTTCCTGAAATCCATTCTAGACCGCTGAAGCCAAGTTCCATTTCGAAGACCGATTTCTTGCCGATACTGTCGGGCATCACACCTTCACTTGTCAGAAACAGTTGAAAGTGTCATTTGGTGTCTTCGTCTGCGTATACGTTGATGATGAATCACTCCATGGCTTTGCAAAAAACGTATTGCTGTTTCCTTGTCATGAACGACCGCCGAAAGCGTCAGAAAGTTCATGTCAGGTTTTACGTGCGAACGTAGAAACTTTTTGGACAAAAATGACCTTAGAAGCGGATAAGGAGTGTTTTTATGGGGCACGTTCACATGCATTACGTACACTGGAGCTGGCAAACAGCGGCGGGGCTTAACTTTTTGCGCGTGCTCTTTTTGCATTAGTGGCGGGGCTTAACTGGAAAAGATCCCTTTTTTCCCATAAAATAGGTCAGCTGTTACTGCCCACATGTTGTATGCCTGGATTCGGTTCTCAGTTTGCATTTTCCTTAAACAACAGCGCACTGGCTCGATAGACACTTAAACAAATGACCCATATATCTGTTAAGTTTGCAGCCTTCACCCTAGCCATCCTATGGAACTTGTCAAGTGCTTACCTTTTACCCTTGATAAACCATTGCTCATTGTTCACTGGAGGAAGCACATGAACGACGAATCCTGGCCTCGTTCTGTTGATTCGCGAACCTAATACGCCAGACGATCCGGTGCCTTAAATTTACGACATCGTCCTCCACCCCCTGACGGTGAACTTCACTATCATTCACTGCTCTATTGTGGTTCATATGCATGAGGCCGTCTAATATGCGTGGCCGCCTGTCTGACACACACACTCTCACATTAACCTATGTTGTCGTCAGTCTTGCCTGTTTCATGTGACGACATCTGATCAATACGCGGTCCGGTGCAATGAAAGTCTTTGATCTGACGGATTTAAACCCATTAACCGCGATCATAACACTGGCAACGGAGATAACTGGTCATTCACAGCTAACCCAAGTACTAGAACCGCAGCAAGATTACAACAACCAGCAACAGCAGGCTATGCTTCAACAAGAACAAAGCAGACGTTGTTATTCCAAGCACTCAGTGAGAAACTGTCATCCGTAAATCTAATACCCACCACAGTGAAAACTGAGTCCACTTCAGCTGGAGCTTTGGCAAACGGAATGCAAACTTTCACTATGGCGCAGAGAACGGCATCACATTCGACACCTGATACAGGCGGTATAAAGACATCTTCCTGGTTGACGTGATCACGCTGGATAATGGGGCCAAAATAGGGCTGTTGCCACGGAAGCTGGGCGCAAATGTACACAACCTGTACTGCAATTTCATTCTACGGAGACATTCCCGCGAGTTCAATCTCCAGGAGACGGTAGACGGTCTTACTTTTATTTTTGGCGAAAGGTCCTTAATTTCCGGCATGCGTTATCAGTGTTTGAATCTGGTTAAGAATCTATCCGGGGATTATGTTTCATACGCGGGCAAAATGAACAATTCATGTGAACCTTTCAGGCTCAGACAACTTACGCATGATCAGTTCAAGTCTTTCATTATTGCATCTGGCTTGACCACTGCAGCTGAGGTCGAAATCAGAACGAGTCTGTTACCTAAACTGGACTCATCTCCAAATTTCAACATTCAGAAGATCACCGAGGAGTCTCATGGTTCGGTCAACTTAAATATTGACTCAGAAATGTTGTGGTCGAGACATCTAATGTCAGATTTCGAAGGCTGATAGGATTTCTATCCGAACAACGACAGATATCTAGAATATCGCACAACAGAAACCATTCCGTGTTTGTTGGAATTGTGATGAGTAGCGTTTTTCCATAAACAGTCCGTTCATCAATCACCAGTGCAGTGCATGCCATAAAGATGTGCAGGCCAGAAAGAAACGCATTGCCGATCAACTACACGACGTCCTCATCGAGGGGATCAGTCAGGACTGTTTAAACGACGCGGTATCAAATGGGAGTCTAATGTGGATTATGCAACTGCACAGGAAGGATTTCTTTCACTTTGTAAGTTTGTCACTAATAATGGCCATTCAGTGCGCCTACAGCTGGACACCGCATCTAACATTACCATCATCTCCAGTCCGACATGTTCGGCTATCGGTAGACGGATACTGTGCAATGCGGAAAATACGGCAAGGAGTGCGTCGAACCGTATCCTACAACTATATAGTAAATTCTCCCATGGATATATCTGCAGAAACGGTAAGCAAACCGGGGTCTGTCACGTTTCTGACAACCCTGTATTAAACATACTTGGTATGGATTAAATAACTGCGTTGAATTTGTGGAGTGTTCCTCTTGACTCTGTGTGCGATCAAACAGAGGAAGGTCTATCCAGTCTGGATATGTCATCACAGTGCAATGCAGCCCTGAATTCTACAATCGCAGAAGATTTGGAGAACCGATTCCGAGCAGTGTTCAACCCCACACTTGGCTGTTGCACCAAGTTCATGGCATCCCCGTATTTAAAAAGATGACGCAAAGCCGGTTTTTTCAACCCAAAAGACCGTTGCCGTAGGCGTCTCTTAATTCAGGTGACTATGAATTGGATCTCTTGTTGCAATCATGAGTGATTTCTAAAGTGGAATACTCAGACTGGGCAGCGCCCATAGTGATAGCGAGAAAAGGCCTATATGAAAATCATTCAATTGGACTGAACACAGCACTGAATCTCCATCAATACCCGCTGCCAACACCGTAGTATCTTTGATAAACGCAACGGCGGTTGCATTTTCACAAAAATGGATCTCTCGGATGCCTATCTTCAAGTGGTATTCGATGATGACGCGCGGCATGTTCTTACAAGTAACACTCACCGTAGTCTGTATGGTTACAATTAACTACCGTTGAGAGTGAACGCTGCTCCGGGACTATTCCAAGAACTAATAGATTTCATGCTAGCGGACATAACATTGGCTTATGTATACTTGAATGACATTATTGTTGCACCAACAGAACCCAGCATAGCTGCCAGCTCTTCCAGGTAATAGGACGCCTACGGGAATATGATTTGACTGTGATAACTGATAATGTTCCTAAACTAAAATACTTTGGCTTCATTGTGGATCGTGATGGGCGAAGCCCTTGTGTTAAAGAAATGTGCGTCATATAGCAACTACCTGCACCACAAGATATACCTACACTGAAATCGTTCCTTGGCAAAGTGAGTTATTATAGTGTATTTATTCCTTATACACCCTGACTTCGCGTGCCAGTGATTTATTTGCTGGGTAAAAGTCGTCATTGGTTTTGGTCATCGCAATGTGAGGAAGTATTTAGGATCCTCAAGAAGCCTCTTTTGTCAGACTTAATGCTGGCCCATTATGGAGGACGGTAGTCGACCATGGCGCAGTTGCATAAGCTGCGGGCTAGTTGGCACAAGCCACTTGCAGTCATGGGTTCGATCCTCCGTAGAGGACCGAAGGATGCGCACCACCGACGAGCCCCAATAGGGCGAAACGGCCGTCTGGTGCTTTTCCGGGTAGGTAGTTGACTTCTCTGGATTGTCGGCTGACTGCGACGAACAAAAGTATTCACAAAAATCCTTCAACTCATAAGCAACCGAAGTGCCACTGGAGTAGAACCATCTGCCGCCACCATTTCACAGCACCTATCGGACGCCAATCGAGAAAAGTCCCTTACAAGGCCCCGCTATCCCGTTTCCATGGCAACATTCAACGTTCGCACTCCAAGACAAACAGGTCAACAGGCTGCATTCGCACTCACTTTGGACACCCTGGTTATTGATGTGTGTTGCGTGTCCAAAACTAGGGTTAATGACCCTGACGCGGGTACTGAATTAACTGTACCTGGCTTATCCTCTCGATATTGGTTGCATGCATCCGGAGACGCCGATGCAGCTCTCACAGGTAAAGCTGGTTTAGGTATCATTCTAAGCTCCAAAGTTGTGCCACCGTTGTTTGATTGGATTCCGTTGAACAGCCATTTATGTGCAACCCGTTTGACGACATCAGCTAAGGTTGATTCACGGAATAGTACAAAACGCCGTTTGTTTATGATTTCCGCACATGCTTCCACCGACTGCAGTTCTAATGCTGTCAAGGACACATTCTATCACGAACTGAACACGCTACTACGCAGTGCTACTAGTTCAGATATTATAGTATTTGTAGTAGATATGAACGCACAAGTAGGGCATCTGAGCTCTTCAGAAGCTCAGCTGGGTGGCAATTGAGGGCTTAACTCCGAACGGACTGATAACGGTGAGCGTCTGCTGCAACTGTGTGCAAAGTACCAGTTGTTTCTCAGTAGCACTGCTTTTAGACACAGTGGGCGCCGAAGTGCCACTTGGCGTCCTCCTGTAGCTGGCCAGCGATGGACCCAAATTGACCACATTGCCATAAGTTACAGATGGCGGGGTTCCATCCTGTATTGACACTCGTACTGGAGTACCTGTGTCGACTCTGATCATGCCTTGGTACGCTGTCGTTTCTCCATGAACTTTGCCGGGAGGCGCACCAAGCATCCCATACGATTGACAACTGAGAAATTGTCTCAGCTCTCGGTCATGTACCCTAAACAAGATGCACTGCATACCGAACTCTCGCTGTATTGTCCTAATGACATTGAGCTTCAGTGAAATAGGATCTCGGCCGCCGTGCACGAAGCAGGAGCATCTGATTGTGGCACTGTCAATGGTCACCGCACCAGTCACTGTATATTCGAGAGGTCGGTGAACCAGTTGGAATCCAGGAGGAAACTTCTGGCTGTCTCTGAGCACAATATGACCAGACGGGCTATTAGGCGTGAAGTAAAGCGTAGCCTGCGCGCTAGCAAGAAAGCCTAGTAGACCAGTAGGACGCAGTAAAAGGACGAGGTGGGAGCAGTAGGAAACTCTTTCAGCTGATCTGCGCCACTGGTCCCAGGAAACCAGGCGTTAATAAGGCAATCAGAGACGGTGCGGGTGCGCTGATATACAATAAGGAGCGCCGTATGGCTCGTTGGGCGGAACACTTTCAAGATCAGTTCGGCTGGTCCCCTGCTGCCGGACCTCTTCCTACTCAGGTGATGCAGAACGAACCATGGACGGTTAGTTTAGAGCCTCCGTCGGGGGCCGAGGTCCGAAACGCGATCACAGTCCTTAATCGTTTTCCTGCCGCTGGCCCTGATTCCCTTGCACCCCTACTATTTAAGGATGGAGGTGATGTTCTCTGCAAAGCACTGACCTCCCTATTCAAATGTATCCGAAAGGAAGAGAATGTCCTGGCTAATTGGAGCGAGTCGATTATAGTGGCAATATACAAGAAGGGCAGTCGCGCAGACTGTGCTAACCACAGGGGTATTAGCCTAACGCCAGTTGTGTCAAAGTTATTGGCCTCGATTATTGTTCGTCGCCTCACTGCGGAACGGGAATCTCGGATTAGGGAAGAGCAGGCCGGTTTCGGCCCAGGACGTGGCCGTATAGACCATATATTCACTTTGCGTCAGGTGCTAGAGCAGTGCCACGCATACTATAGACCGATAATAGCTGTGTTCCTCGATTTCAAGTGTGTCGATCGATCGATTCTGTTCGAAATATTTGCACGAAAAGGTGTTCCCACGAAATACGTGAATATCCTTCGTGCTCTATACTCAAACACTACAGGCCGCGTCAGGGTATACAGCTGCCTATCCGCTAGTTTTCCGATCACAAGTGGAGTTCGTCAAGGTTGTCCGATTTCTCCGTTTTTGTTCAATTTCGTCGTGGATTCTATCATGGAGTGTTCCCTTGCGGAATCTCACGATGTAAGTGTTTAAGTGCTGCCTGGAAAAAGGTTAGTTGATCTAGATTATGCGGACGATATCGTCTTGCTTTTCGACGATGTTGGGACGGCATAATCAATGCTAAATCGCCTGTCTACTGTGGTCCCATTATTTCGTATGTTCTTCGCACCAAAATGTAAACTATTCCTGCAGGAAAACCAAACACTTAGTGACCCCTTGAAACTTGCTAACGAAAAACTCGAGGTGGTTGATCATTTCACTTATCTTGGCAGTTGCATCAGCAATGATAATCGCGTAGAAACTGACGACAGCTTACACATTGCAAAAGCCAGAGCTGCCTTCTTGAACCTGTGGCATCTTTGGTGACAGAAGGGCAATTCCCTCCGTCTGAAAGCCCGGGTATACAAGGCCACAGTGAGGGCCGTTCTGCTCTATGGTAGTGAGAGTTGGCCCCTTAGGTCTGAAGATCTGAGACGCCTTCAAGTATTTGACCATCCTTGTCTGCGAAGCATTGCTGGAGTCGGATGGCACCAGCGTGTCCGCAACCATGGTGTGCGTAGGCGAGTACTAGGTGGTGATAATCATGCTAGCTCCCTGGAACAACAGATAGCACTGAATAAGTTGCGTTGGCTCGCGCACGTGATACGTATGTCTGGTCGCCACTTACCTAGGAGGGCCTTGTTTAGTCTGCCGGGTGCAGGGTGGCGCAAGGCTCGAGGTGGACAGAAGTTGAATTGACAGCGGGAAATGAAGTCACTGACGACCAAACTGGGTGCCGTTGGACCGTCTCGCCTTCAGGGCTGGAGTCCACTGACTCGCCTTGTGCTTGGCTCGAGACTTTACAGGACATGGTTCGCAATCGAAACCAGTGGAGCATCTGCTGCCGTCTCCTAATCGGGTTGCCTGTTTAAAGTGTGTTTGGTGCTGAGTTATCTGCGGGGTAACGGCTGATTATAACGCGTGGCAGTGAAAGACGCAAGCAAGCTGTCTCGCCGATGCTGCCTTATCTTTGCACGATAGGCAGCTGCTTGCGACGGTATGTTATCTACACAAGGTGTAGGCGCCCTGACCCGGAATATTTGCTTCGAGCACTAAGGTTTTCAAGTAAGTCCCCCTTCTCTCCCTCTTATTACTCTTTATTTCATAGGTCCTCATGGTTGTGTGGCAGCAAAGCACCAGTTCAAATGGCTGATGTACTGCTGTTGATGATGATGATTATTCATTTGATAGATTTATTTCCGATGAATTTGCGGTTTTCTGTCAGCGTAATAGCATAAGGCACTACCGGTCGCCTCCGAGGCATTCCCAATCAAACGGGCAAGCAGTAAGTTTCGTGGATACCTTCAAAGGTTTATTACTAAAACTGTGGGGGAAGAACCGATAGAAGAGATCATACAGCTGTTCGTGTTAACTTATCGGACTACGCTTAATCCCGCTGCACAAACGTTAGATCCTCAGCGGAAGCCATGTTCGGGTGTGATGTGCGTCTTCCAGTTGATGCGATGCGTCTAGGGTTACGCAACGACCGCTCGACTAAGGCGTGGGCGGTAGTTTTATAACAGGAGAGCCGGTGTACGTGTTGGACACAAGACCGAACCAGCAGACCTGGCAAATGCAGTGATACTAAAAATAAAAGGCACTGTGCTGTACGAGGTGTCTATCGGATCGCTGTCTCTCGTGCAGCGCCTTAATCATTTAAGCAGACGGAGAGAACACACAAGCTCTTTTATTTTCTAGTTGCCGTTCGAGATACTGCTGAACACTTTGGAACTACCAAAACTGTGGAGCTCAGTGAGCCGACGGAAATGCGCACATGGCCATACTACGGAGTCACTCGGAGACTTATACGGACAAGTAAACCGATCCGACATTTACTGGTGAATCTAGCATTTCATTTGTACGAGTCTGGAGAACGTGTTTCCAAAGGGGGAGATGTTTCGCCAGGGGATGCGGTACCTTAAAAGTAGAACGTCTTCCCACATCCCTGACCATGAACCGCACCCTCACTCACTGCTCTACTGTGGTTCATATGCATAAGGCCGCCGACTATGTGAGGCGGCCACTCTGACACTCACCTTAATCGACATTGTCGGATGTCTTGTGACTTGACATCTGGTCAATACGTTGTCCGGTGCGGTGAAAGTATTTGTTCTGAAGGCTCTACGCCCCAATAACTGTGATTTTAACATAAGCTATAATTTAGTGAGTTTCGGCTAATCCTCAGAATTTTAAGTTCACCCGTATGGCACTAATAATTCATTCCTACATCCTTACCCACTCACGGAAGTTACAGACCACAGCAGCTACCTGACCTTGACCACCACTACAAATCAAAATACTTCGGCATTTTGAAAATCCTGATTTGGGGCTTCATACAAATTTTTGATTATTTGTCATATTATAATCTCTAACTGTTGGATCTAATATAGCCATTAGATTATAGATGTAAAGCCCGTCATTATTGAGACGCTGTTAACCATCGGTTCTCACCATGGCACAGTCGATGAATTGGAGCGGCATTCTGTTATAACACAAACCATTAACTGGTTCCAAACAGATTTTGCAGAATTGCGAATACCCTGCATTGTTTCCGTCAATTGCGATTTGGCTACGATAATACAGTAAGCAGACCAAATCAATTACTTGGGAATTGGGTGAGTCGTAGAGGTAAGAACATGTCCAGTCGACAATCCTGATCGTGAAATGAAACGTGGAATGGTGTTATGCGATTTGGATGCAGTGACTAATCGGTAGGTTATCAAACACTGAGAGGAAGTTGCGCACACTCTGACCTTTCCAACTATTTATTTCAGAGCTTCTGCAAGCACCGCTAATGTGAGGGTCCATCAATCCCATTCACCAGAAACGAAGAGTAGTGCGTAATTGCTAGGTCTTGCCCACGCACAGCACTGTACTCTAACACAGGTTTCATATTCTTTTACACTCATCGGGTAGAGATAACGACTGCAAAATTCGCCCAAATTTAGTTCACCAATTATGCTCATTCAGCTATTAGAAACACTTAATGCAACAGCTCACTGACTTGACTCCCGGGTCTCCTCTTTCCAAGAACACTTTCAAAAGCACTTTGTGCACCTTTCTCAGCAGTACCTGGGCTACAAGCCACAATTCTCGGAAATGATCCCTACTGAGCATCGGAAAGCTGCGAATAACTAACAATTTGTCCTGACGTTGTGCTAAATCGGCCGGATAAAGTGTCGGGTTGGGTACTGATGGAGAAGATGCATGCCATTTTGCATGCTACGACACAATTCGGACTTGATCTGTTACAAAAGGACAGCAAGATACCAGATGAAACTAAACACGTCAAATCACTAAAAGAGCTAAAGCATGGTAAATATTGATGGTTGCATGCTCGAGAGGTTAATCCGTGTGGATCGCATCCACCTCGCCTGTACGGATTACCGAAAGTGCATTAGCTAAAGGTACCACTGCGTCCGATCATCGATATGTCTGGCTCCTAAGTATAGTCAGTAGCTAAATGGCTTGTAGGATTGCTTGAGCAGCTACGCAAAGAACTACCAGTCCATACTGTGAGTGATTCACCTGAATTTGTTAGAGAATTGGAAGACTTCAAGGTGAAAGGCAAATTGATGCTTTCTTTCTACGTAGAAATACTTTTCGCAAATGTTCCTTTGATTGAAAATGTGAAATTTATTTGTGACTACGTTGCCGATAATAACATTGCCACTGGAATCACTGTGCGAAAGTTAAAAGAACTAATCCTACGCTATACCTTTAACAAGCAGTGTTTATTCGACAGAAAGTACCGTCGACCGATCATCATCATCATCATACACGTTAGCTAGAGGTGGGGAACACCTCAGCTACTGTGCCGCAATACATAGAAAAAAGGAAAAAAAGGCAACTGGTGCAAGCTGGCTGAGCTACAGGTAACGGATGGGCATCGTTCCGGTAAGCTACCAGCCGGCTGCCGTACACCCAAAAAAATTATTATGCAAAATTATATAAGGCTAAATAATGAGATCGTGGTTGAAGGGGGAGGCTAAGAGGGATGGGGTGGAACAAAAAACTCACAGCACGAACGCCACTGAGGTCGGCTCCTTGCCATATCAGCAAGTGTGTCTAAACAAACGTGTTCATCGTCTTTCGGACCCCAACCAGGGAGCCGAGACGCTCCAACCGAGGCCAGCTCAGAAGTGAGGGCCTTCATTCCTCCGGACCAAGTCATCGCTTGGCCACCCCTTCTCTTCTTCCATCCACACCCCCGACGCGCAAACAACACACGTCGCGGAAGTCGATGGGCTGGCATGCGTAACACGTGGCCGAGCCATCGGAGCCTGATGCGTGAAATAACGGTGCTGAGTGGTTCATTTTCTTTTCCTGTGCCATAAACAAGGCGTCGAACACGCTCGTTGCTCACGCGGTGTTCCCACCAAATGTGAGCTAAATTACGAAGGCACCGGTGGTCGAACGTAACTAACCTCTTCAGGTCCGCTGCTTTAAGCGGCCAGGTTTCACAACCGTACAGTAGGGTCGAACGTACTGCTGCATTGTACACTCTACCCTTCAGGGAGAGAGTGATGTCGCGCCGGCGCCATAAGTGGCGAAGATTAGCAAAAGCGCCCCGAGCTTTTGCTATACGATTCGTGATTTCATCTTCAATCCCACGGGCGCTGATACAACTTCCCAGGTAGTTGAATTTTTGAACGACTTCTAGCTGATCCCCACCAACGGTCAACGTAGGAGGCGGTCCAGACCAAACTTGGAGATACGCTTTGCACTTCGACGGGGCGAAGCAAAGCCCGAAGTGATGGACAGCTAGTGCTAATCTGTCCAGTGCCGCTTGGAACGTTTGTGAGCTGTCACAGATCAGGGCAATATCATCAGCATACTCTAAGTCAAGAAGTCGTTCGCCTGGGAGTAGCTCCACACCATCTAAATCGTGTCCTGTGAACGCGATTTCCATGACTTCGTCAACAGCGAAGTTGAAGAGGAAAGGTGACCGCGGGCATCCTTGTCTCACGCCGCTGGAGATATTTAAGGGCGATGACAACTTGCCGTAAGCCCTCACTCTGCCCGAGCTACCCGCATATAATGCTCGGATAATATTCACATATTCCTCAGGTACATCTTTCCTGAGTAAACAGTCCCAAAGTGCATGTGTATCCACCGAATCGAATGCACCTTTGATATCGAGGAACACAATAATGGTGGGGCGCCAATATATGTGACGGTGCTCCAACAACTGACGCAAAGTGAAGATGTGGTCAGTGCAGCCACGACCTCGACGAAATCCAGCTTGCTCTTCGCGAATCTGGCTTTCACGAGTGCCAGTCAGCCTGTGAAGGATGACAGAGGCAAGCAATTTTGAGGCGATGCAGATCAGACTGATTCCTCTATGGCTGCCGCATTCCGATCGTGAGCCTCCTTTGAAAATTGGGACTATGATGGAGCGGCTCCAATCGGTTGGGACAGTTTGCTGCCCCCACATTCTCACTAATAACTCGTGTAAATCATCCACAAGAGCAGGTCTCCCGAATTTGAAGAGGGCTGGAGGAAGGTCATCAGGTCCCGCGGCTTTATTTAACTTCAACAGTTTGATCTCACGTTCGACTACTGAGCGAGAGGGTGGATCCAAAGAAACAGCACACGGAGCAGGGCGATCACTGGTCGGCGAGAAATCTAAAAATTCCGACCGATTAAATTGCCTTTCAAAGTGCTCAGCCCAACGTTCCAGGCGTTTTGATAAGTTGTGGATAGGCTGTCCACTCTCGTCACGTATAGTTTCACTAACACCAGGTCTCCTGCTGCCCGTTTCCCGTATAATACGGAATAACTCACGATGGTTACCAAGGGCAGCGGCCATTTCCATCTCTGTTGCACGACGAGACCACCAGGATTCGCGGTCTCTCTTCAGGCTAGCACGGTGATTCGCCCGGAGCTCTTTGCGAGTTTCATTGTGTTCGCTTCCAGCCGGAATATACCGGCGAGTATCGATAAGTTCCAGAGACTGTGAAGAGACCCAATGTTCATATTGACGATTAGATACACCACATGAGAATTTGCCTGCTGCTAGTAAGGCCTGTTGCATATGAGACCAGTGAGCTTCAATTGCATCCAGTGAGCGTTTATCCAACTCGGATGACAGCATAATTTGATAGGCGTTCAGAACAGCTGGCTTCACCAGTTGGCCGGTGTCAATGCGCTCACAGCGTTTTCGTGGTCGTCCGCCAAAGCGCATCCGCAGGTCAGCACATACAAGTGCATGATCGGTGTCCACATATGTGCTCCAAATCGAGTGACAGTTCTGGATGCAGCCTCTCCAGCGGTAACTGATAGCAATGTGATCGATTTGCGTCCACAGCTGGTTCGATGCTGGTGGGCGCCAAGTCACCCTCCGGCGGGTGCTGTGTCGGAAATTAGTGCTCGCAAGAAATAAGCGAGCATCCTCACACAAATGAAGTAACCGCTCACCGTTATCATTACGGGAGCCTATACCATGTTGGCCGCCCAGATGCAGCTCATCTGTGGATAATTTTCCAACTTCAGCGTTCAGATCCCCAGCCAGCACTACAGTGTCCGAGCTTCTTCTGTGGCGAAGGAGTTCGTTCAGTTGGCGATGGAAGTCGTCTTTTACCGAGTCATCGCTACAGTTTGTCGGTGCATAGGCAGCGATAACGAATAGACACCTGTTAGTCCCACGCGACTTCGAAGTTTTGAACGAGCCAGCCAATCGGACCGCACACATCCGGCTACTGATTGGAATCCAATCAACAAGAGCAGTTTCAGACCGGGAACTCAGGGCAATACCAACACCGGCTTGGCCGGTGCTCGAAGCTGCATCGTCACCGGATAGGCGCAATGAGAAAGTGCTGCTAGTGTCACCTGAAGAGGATCGCAGGGTGAGTACAGAGCTCGAGTCTTGCAGGCGGGTCTCCGATAAGCAGCAGATATCGATCGAGAGGGTCTCTAATGTTCGGGCAAGTGCTGCCTGTTGACCGATCTGAAGCAGTGTGCGAACATTGAGGCATGCCAGTCTGAAGGAGGATCGAGGGCTCCAAATGGAAGCCGATGAACTGGAATGGGCCGCTTGCTTGGACATGGGCCTGTTGACAGTGCAGGAATGACGCTCTGCGTTCACCTGTGAGTTGAAACTAAAAGACAAGCGACTATTGAAGCAAGGTGGGGGAGGGCCGAGTATTGGGGGGGTGAAAACAGGGGGATAAAAGTGAAGCTGGAACGGGACGATAAGGGTGAAAAAGCGCAAGAAGGGGAATAAGAAGATGGGAAGGCTTGAGCAGTAGCATCCAAACCCCTATCCACCCTGCTCGATGCAGCAGATAGGGCACCGCTGACTATCCTCTACGGTGGCCAGAGCATCAGAAATTTGTTTGAGGAAAGATTTATTGTATTGCGTGGGAAGGATACTGTCAGGTTGCCCAGGCCTAGACAGGAGAACGATTATGGTTCACAACCAAAGCCTTTGGTTCCAAAACCTGGCCGCAAGGCAGCGGGTTTGGCACTGGACTACAAGGAGTCCGTTTTAAGGAATAAGGAGCCACCCTCATCCCAACCCCCAACCTGGAGGACCAGGAGGCTGATTTTGTCTGGCCTCTAACCAATGACCAATCTGGTACGAGTGGCTCTGAAGGTGCAAAAGCACCACCCAGTATGGCTCAATGGATCACTGAGGCACCCAAACCATCGCGCCACGTTAAGGTCCAGCCTCATTGCGATGGACCATCGACCGATAGATGGATTTGAAATGGGATAATCGTTAAGGTCGCTTCTTACCGACTACTTGCTCTCAAAAGTCGAGCCTAAGTCTATCCGGCACCATATCAGTCCTCTTCACCTCTATCGCCGGTACATGGGTGACACGTTCATCGTGTGTAACTCCCACGTTGATCTCGCTCACTTACTGGACAAGCTTAACCACATGCATCCATCAGTATAGTTCACTTCCGAGCTTGAGAATGACGGTGAACTTTCGTTTTTGAATGTTTTGTTGCGATGTCGAACCGACGGTTCACTCGAGAGAACAGTCTTTCGTAAGACAACTTGGGTGGGTCGGTACACACGCATGTGCTTAGTTTGGTATCCATTAAGTATGAAAGAAACCTTGTGCGTTGTCTGTACAATCGGGCTGCAAAAATTTGCAGTTCAGAAACGATAGATGTTAAAATTAAATTTATGCATAAGAGGCTGCAGAGCAACGGGTATCCCGCTGCGTTTATAAAAAAGCATTCCGCTTTTTTGATCAAATTAAAGTGATACCGACTGCAAGAAAGAAGGATGCTTACCTCTCATTTCCTTACAAAGGAGATATCCTTTTCGATTTACTGGATAGGAGAATATCACTGACGGTGAACAAAACATATCCGGCCGTTAAAATTCATGTCTTTATCGAAACTGTTCCGCTCATCACCCAACGCCTCAAAGATAGAATTCCGGTTCGTTCTGAATCACTTGTTCTATATCAATCCATCTGCACATGTAGGGCGAGGTACCTTGGGCACACGACCAGGCGTCTATCTAGGCGGATAGCGGAGCACTGCACTGCCGCTTCATAATATATGATTAAGAATGTCCGCAACTCGATCCTCGAACATTTGCTTAGTACCGGCCAGCAGCTTCTGACTAATGACGCCTTCAAGGTAGTCTAAACGGCACCGAGGCGCGACCCCAAAGGAATCGAAAAGCGCTTATTGGTCACTGCTGAACCCATTGCAATCAAGACACTTCAGCCGGATTTGTGCAAGCAGAGAAAACTGGTACAATCTATTATGTTCCATTAGCGGTAATGTCGGACAGAGGTTACGACTGAGAGTGAGCATTGTATACCTACCGGCCAACGCGTCTGTGCTTTGTGCGTGTGTGCGTGGTGTATTCGCGCGACTCGGCTGCCGGCGGTTTTGAGGGAACTATTGATTGACTTCGTTGAGTCAATCAATAGCAACCCGAGTACGGTTCCTTGTTGGTTTTACCTCTCTGGTAATTGTATTTTCCCGAAGTTAATTGCCAAAAAGTGTTCTCTTCGCTAGTGGCATGCTTCTAATAACCCAAATTTTTCTGATCACTGTCACAGTGACCAAAATCGACCAAGTTTTCTTCCAAATTGATTCTCGGTCGAAAATGAAGTTGCGTATCACAAACAATTTCCACAGCGAGTGATCCACATTGACCCATCCAAGCAGTCATTAACCACTGTGACATGTGACATCAAGCTAGACACGCCCTGGTTCAGAGGCAGTGGATTCGACTATCATCCCAAAGGTCGCAGGTTCGAGTCGCAGTCCTGCCACCACTTGCTTATGAATGCAAATAAACCCTAGACCCGTCATGCAGAGCGATGTTGTGAGTGGGCAGCACCCGAAATTTATCTATTCTAGATACGGTCCCGGTAATCTAACTAATCAAAAATATCTACAAGGGGGTATTGTGTCCAGATTGCGGTTGAGTGATACGATCCATTGGCACAAAGTATGATTCAAAATCACCCTCACTCCAAAGAGCCGCTGGCTTGCAGCAGTTCGAAAGAATAGTCGTTTTAAAGTTTGGAATAAAGAACACGGTCCCGCTTTCCACAGTTGGTTAATAGGTTGCGTTATCCCGATCCAGCGGATCAATAGTTAGGGTAGCCTTCCAAATGTTTGGTTTAAACAGAAGGTGAAGCTAGATTTATAAACCATTCAATGAATTTCACCTAAACTTGACACCATTAGTAACTGGAATCAATGGTCGAAGAGTTATGGTACCAGCACACCTAGGAGCTGATAGCAAATTTTGAGGAAACCAAAACAATACGATATATAAAATATATCTACATAGTAGACGGCTGTGTTATAAAAGTTAAACAAATTAAGAAGCATAAATTCAACAGAAGAGAACGCTGTACCATTCAACAACGCCAACCTAAATGGCACTCACCCAACATTGTCCTTTGATACAAATGTCATCACGCAGGGCATAGCACGGTGTGCCGTCTGGTATGCTCAAGCGATGATGCACAGACTGCCCATTTTCCAGGCAAGTTAGACTGCACGCTGTGGCTTCGCCCACTAAAAGGTAACCAAATACATTTGAAAGAAAACAATAAAGAGATGGGACATTGTAATGATGGATTGGCAACTGCTTCACCGGTGCATACAGAGAATATCGCTTGAGAAGAAGAGGACAGGCAAAACTTCTGAGTAGGACGTTTAGAAAAAATGCATCCAGTCGGATGTTTCTGATAATAAGTTCAGCTTGTATTGTAACTAGGTGTTGACTTTAGCTCATTAGCCATGTGTGGGAAAAGCTACTGTGTGACGGTGAGTTGCATTCGTCTTCACTGGACTGGTGACACAAACAGCGTATGCTAAACCTGCAACTATTAATTAATCTAACCTTGTAGGATTGAATTATTAGAATCGAGCAAGAAGCGCCCAATTGACTTTGATGATGTGGATGAAGAGAGCGGTGCATCAACAGCACTTGGGGACATCAGTTCGGATTTCCTAGTAACTGTTATGTGTTTGGCCCGGAACATGTAATCCCAGCCGCACCTGAACAGCGCAAAAGGTAATAGGATGCTCAGGTAAGGCTGAAAAATTTTTAACAGGTGATGGATCCAGTGATTCGAATGGTCGAAGTCGATGCCAAGTTGAAACGTTGGTGGGATCTTAATTTGGCCGTTGCCTTTTACCCAAACAACATTTTTTACATTATCTGTGGTAGATATAACTGTATTGCGAGAATAAACTAACAGATATTTTGGTCAGTCAACTTCATGGTCACTGAGATCAATCTCATATGATCATCTTTTGAGTACAAACCCTGAGATATCGCGCATACTGCCCGATCCATTGTCTTTGGACACAAAATGTTACGCCAATTAAAACGTGTAAGGGTGACGTATTATTGATCCGTGATACGATCGTTGCTCGATCGAGTTATTACAGAGCAACTTTCTATTTTCCCACCCATCTGTGAAATTTCGCATTCTTGCTGGTGTGCTTTTATTACATTTAAAGTTGTTAATGCAAAATGCTGGAAACTCCCCCATTTGGGTACCTAAAGCGTATGCTTATTGATTGAATTCAAACAAACATTGCTTGTTGCAGGTCCAATTCATCTAGCGATCTCCACGCAAAGCACAATGCGACAAGCGTTGCTCACGGGACTCAATGGAACTAGAGAGCACTGGTTTATAACGGGTAAAAAGCACAGGCTTAACATGTTCCGTAGGTTGGTAATAGAAGAAATTGAGATTTATACATTACATAAGCGGACCAAATAAAATATTGTGATCATTAATTGTCATAACAAGTAAAAGCAGGTTGCTCACCCCTCTGCATAAATATACGTGCGGTACTGTAGATCAGAATTCCAAAGTGGCTAGTTAACCAGAATAAATGCAGAATATCCGTTTAGGTAGCAAAGTGTAGTGTTTAATTTGATATCCAATCGTTTTTGAAAACAGCTAATGTGGGAGCACGGACAACTGAGCTTGGAAGGGCCTGCCAGGTTGGCAGACCCGAAGGGTGAAGTAATTCCGACGCTAATCGAGACGACTGTGTTGTTGACTAAGTTTCAGACTATTGCCTCTGAGGTTGGCGTTCGGGTTGAGTTTAGATAGGTGGTGACATACATGATTGGGGTCGCTCAGTATCTGGTAGACAAATTTAAGTTCTCCACGTAGCCGCCTGTAGCGTCCACTGAACACTCCGAGTGTCTTCAGTCGTTGCTGGTACGGAAGGTGGCCTAGTGAGAGAATCGCCTGCCAGATCGTTGATATGCGAGCCTCATGTCAAGATTTGTGTATCTATGTCCGAAGAGCTCAAGCGTGGACACTGGTCATGGCGCAGCCATGTTTGTGGTGCGCATCCCGGAATAGCCCACGACGTGGCCTACTAGGCCTTGAACATGTTAAGCCTAGTCAAGCGTCACTCATATTTCTGATTTGCGTGGGTCTAGATAAAATCGAATCTGTTAAACTCCTTAACTTATAAAATACGCCAAGTTAGATGTCAAAAAGTAATTAAGAAGAAATATCTTGTCAAAAATCTGGTCAGGTAATTACGATTATGTGATGTATAATCACTCTAATAGAAACAATTCCTAATGGTCAAGCGAGTTGTCCTGTATGCTTTGGAAGGAGGACGGTGGAAACCAGCGACATTTTGAATACACTGCCATAGACCATCATGCCTGAACTTAGCTGACCAAGCTATGGCCACGTTAAGATTAAACTGCACAAGTGCACGCTGTTTACACGGTTCGGGCTTTAGCTGCTTGATTGCAGTTTTTCTGCCGTGGCTAGTAGGAGGTTTCTGGGTGCTATTGAACTGCGTTTTGTTGCAATACACCGCCTCGTAAGTATCTTTCGTTTGTATTTGGTGTTCACTGTCTATTAGAAGTTCCAGGATGGGTCTGTGAACATTACTGATCGTACCACACAGTACAGAGGCGGGCAGTGTTCCGTTACCCGCTTAGACATATTACTAATCTTTTGACCAACGGACTTTGCATGTGAACTGATATAAAACAAATGATTCGGACTGAAGCATAATTCTGTTTTAGGCGGTCGGTGATAAGCGGAACAGTTTCGGCAAGAATGTGAACGCTAACGTTTGGTTCAGCATGGAAGTCAATGTTCAACTCAAGAGCTCGAGCTATGATTGCCTGATGTGATTTAGGAAAAAAGGATTTCTTCGCAGTTCCCCTTCTGACTGTTAAACCCTGTCTGTTTTGTAATAATACGATACATTTTGTCTGTTTAAACTTAACACCAAATGACTTGATAAACACAAGGAAATGTTAGGAGCAAAATCTAATTCAGAATTAAGAAGCCATCGAAAGAGCATCTGCGATCAGTATTTATGCTGCCGTTTGTTTGCGCGATGAAATCATCAGCCATCTATGACCAGTAATAGCACATGCTCAAATACGTTTTGTTATTTCTCATGTAACCCTTTCCTGATGCTAGTTTGGCCAATCCAAGCCGATTTTTCTGTCCGTATCTTCCTCAAAATCCTTGTGGTTTGCTTTGCCCGAAATACCAATAGATTAAAGCTTGTTGGAACAATCTCCCCACTACTCCCGTTTTGCTTTCGGCTACTGGAATATATATACGAAGAGTTCTCTTAGTGGTTGGAATGCATTACACATCGCTCTGACGAACATCTAAGAATGAAGTACTAATGTCCCTTACTTCTCTTTGACGGTGTGAGTCAACGAGGTGAAGACTTGTACATAGTTAGAAACCTTACACCGCAACGCCCTGCTGTGCAGCTACAGGTGAGCTGAAACGTTCAAAACTAATTTCTAATCTACACAAAAAACTAATTTCTGTCAAGCGGGGGATAAAGCTGTTCTGCTACTCAACTTCCGTAATTGCTTCTGACGCTTTCTGATTTCGTGTGCATAAGCCTGGGTAAGTACCATATGGTATAGCCCCTATGCCAACATATATTTGCTGTCATATTATTTCGCCTTTTATCTACAATGAGCTATACACCCTCTGGTTGACAGGTTTAGCAAGTAACACGCCCCTAGTTGCATCTATTGCATTTGGCCAATTAAGCATGTGTTAACTAAAAGGCTGCCCGCGACATGATACATTATATTCATGACCAGTGGTTCACAAAGGAATGAGCATCAATTTAGTCAATTTATTGCATTATTTTATCTGAAAGCATCCAAATCCAGATGCAAGTTCACACCTAGAAGGTACGTCAGCGAAAACGCCTGAGACCGGAGTCCGTTAAAGTAGGGAAAAAGATTCCGGCGAGTTTATAACAGACAGTGAGAAGAGCTAATGACAAATCGATCAATAAATGATCAAAGTGTGCAAATACCAAGTAAAGTTAGGGACGAGCTATGTCGTTACATTCAGTGGCATTGTAGGAAGTTCGTAGCGCTTTCACAGAAACACCGATTTCCTTTTCGAACTACCCCACTTCAATGGTTAATCTCTGTCGCGGGGTAATTGTATAGTTAAACATAAGGACATAATACATACCATAACAGACGCTACATCGGATAAGGTCAGTAGGGATTTTGACGGAAGTTAAATTCGCTTGATTGTAATAATGTGCAATAGTACCAGAGAAATAACAGCCGATGGACTTACACTTTGGTACATACGCCTCAAGCTGAGTTCCATATTGACGCCCAACCTGATCGCACAGCTTCTGTCGAATGTCGAAATTCTGCTCGCATGGCTATGAAGGGTAGATAACAAGAACAGAAATAAATGGGGTATTGAACAAATAGGGAAAATATTAGCGTCGCTTAAGTTACTTTGGTCAAGTTGAATATGTCTTTACTAGGAGTGGAATTGTGGTGAGCGGACGCAAGTGAGCGTCTGCTGATTCCATGACCCCGATTTCGCTTGACGGATAGCTTCGATTCCCATTTGTAAGGAGACTATCTAAACAGTTTGAATAATACGTGTTAATTAAGAAGCACTAGAGTCCACGAACACCTAAACGACTCGCCTGGAGTCGTTAAAACGTTTGGATTCGTCCATTGAGCCTGATACTGTACTGAAGTATCTGAATATCTATACCGACCTACGCAAGTTCCTACTGTAGCGACGTACATGTAACTTAGATTGTGAATAGAAAATTGGTGCACATTCAGGATCATCAAACTCAGATGCTAGGCCTCAGTGTTATTATCCAGTCCGCCCAACCGTCACCGTTTTCGGTCGATTTACCCGACACCATCCTTGTAGATTTGAAATCTTTCATTTAGGAAATATTGTGTACTATCTGATTGATCGCTCCGGTAAGTATGCTTTAAAATGTATCGTTAGTCACTAGATATAATCGGCCATTTGACCATCTTGTCACCCTGGATCGAAAGAAATCGAGTGTAGCGAAATCACCAGAACATTCCACGAATACAGAAGAGGCGCTTTGGGATACTGATTTGTTTGCCAAACCAAGTACTCCGCTTGTAGACTTTTCGCCACCGTTATAGTGGCACCTTCGTCGCGCACTGACATGCAACTTTAATCCCGGATCGGCTCGGAGGCTAGCAGATCCACGAAGCTACATATCATTGGGTACTGAGGACCTCATCTCGACTGATGACGCAGCGTTTGTAACCGAGGAAATCATCACTGGTACAGTAGATCTGAGTTAGAAATACTCCGAGTTGCTGTAGTGTTTACCTGCAGAACAATATAATTTTCCCGATTTTTGACAAGATGATGTCTCTGCGTCACTCTAGCACCTTAAAATGCTTAAAACTGCTATATTGAGAAAAAATGTTCAAATCCGCATATGTTCGAATTTCAGTTTCAAACAAATGGTTTCTAAAATACGTAAAACGAGTGCCAAAGAATGAGTTCATTTTAGGGCACAAAAATCTACACCACAAAAAGCTCAGTACTCTCAGGTGCACAGACGTTGTTGGGTCGGAAAAACCCATCGGCAGCGTTAAGAAGACTGGCTAAAGGAAACTGCTGAAGGGTTCGACAGGACACAAGCCCCCAGTTTACCCTGCCGGCCTCATTAAAACTGACAGCTGGGAGTACAGGTTCACATACTATCTGCAAATGCAGTTACGTAGGTAGCCGTGCGGAGGATAACAGTACCTGTGTGCTTCCTTGTAACTGTAGAGGAGGGGTCAGCGCCACACTTCCAGACGAAGGTCAGTGTGTGCAAATAAATTAAATTTTCACTCAGCCTAACTCACGAAAGGTTGGACTGCAACCCTTTAACACAGTTGGCAATAGCAAAATGACTCTGTGTAGCGTCGCATTCAGTTGTGGAAGTACACGCACCACAGATTGAAACAGGTTCTGGAACCAGCAAACTGTTTACTAATGCACACACAGCGAAATTGGGACGTAAGTGCACGCCAACTGAATGAAACAGTAGTGTGCACCCAGATACAGTTTACTTAACTAGCATCTTTGCGATTACCTAATTAGGGCTTCAAATGTGCTTGTCCCACTGCCAAATGAGCAAGTGAATTCAAGTCATACGCATTCGACACATAATCAAAGTGAACTACAGGTACAATACGTTTCATATGGAAATTTTGAAACTCGCAGGATATAAAATCCAAGCTTCTAAAGGGTGGATAATCATTTGTGTGTTTTAACCATGTTCCACTATAGGACGTAGATCAATTAAAGATCGCAACCCATTGTATGTCTCAAAACAAAATCACTGCGCTGGAATTGACAGTTTTAAGTGCATCCCATCATGTGTTATGGTATGACCCGGTGGATCAGGCCAATATTTTTCCGTGGTTGTCAGGTATTCTACTAGGAAAGTTATTCCATAGTGAAGGTACGAAATGCTCCTTTGTGACCGCGTATGTCCAAAATTTGCTTGATTCAAGTAAATAGAGTATAACCCAGTTAATTACCTGTAAGTTGGCACCCACCACAGTTAGCCTAAATGCTTCCTTGGAAATTCAATCTGCCTGCTTGTTTCTGGATTCCAACTGAAAGGTGTATTATTTCAGTTACCAACTCACCAGGCAAGGCAAAGATGTCTGGGTAATCAAAAATTCGAAATCATTTTCCACTTAGGAGTAGTCACGATGAAGGGAAAGGGCTAAATGTGCAACGTGTTTTGATCGCTGAAAGTGGCTCCATTGTTCCTTAGTTAAATTGCCAAAATGGTGAGGAAAGGTTCACAATTAGGAGAAGAAAATGTGTCCACAATGTACTTCTGTTGGTTGCATAATAAAGCGATGATCGAAAGATGCCTGACCAGAGCATAGTTTCATACGCGAATATATGATTCGTTAAAAAATTTCCCGTCGCTGGGAAATTTCGCTTTGATATCTGGAGTAGCCAGACACAATGGTCATCTAGTGCTGCAAAACTTCCAATATCTGCGCTTTGTATAAGACCAGACTATGAATGCCAAATAGTGTGTTTTATATCACCTGACTCAAACAGACCGTGCTGCGCCGTAGCGGAAATTCCGTGGATGCTGTGGCAAAGGGGACGAGGTGAAAATGCGATCGTGTATACATTGTGAAAATGATGACACACCTTTCGGGCATACACAGTCAGAACAATAGAAGATGCATTGCATAGATTTCAGGAGTATGAGGGAAAGCCGAGTAAGTTGGAAAATTTATACCATTGTGTCGCAGCAGGTGGACGTGAGGAATAGTTTAACGACGACAATGGCACCACCACAGGATTCACGTGGGTGTACCTTGAGGATATACGTGAGTTATGCGATGTAATACGAGGAGAAACTGCGCGCCTGACGACGTGGAACTAGTAAAGAAGAAACAACTGGAAGTAGTAGTGAGAATGTGTGCCCTTTGGCTGCAAATTGACAGTTTTTCGGGTTGTGTAAATGTGGGATCAAGCTTCACGAAAGTTCGCACTTGTGCAAGGGAATCTGGTCAAACAGGGAACGTGGCCAGTTAAAATAAATTAATTGACGCTTGAAAACTATGTTTGTGCCGAAAAATGTAACCGAAGATTGTTAAGTGAGTAGTTGCAAAGTGAGATTTGTCGTAGGTTCTCGTATTAATTATGTGAAACAGCTAATGGACATACGGAGAGTTTTCACAAGGCCTCGTGTTACTGGTGCATTTTAGGGTTGTCTACTAGTAAGTCACATCCTGTCAATTTCACCAAACACGATAACTGGCAAATTGTGCTGATACTTTAACAACACTATGAACAAATCCGACAAAACCACCTACGGGGTCTTAGGCCACTGGCGTACTATACTTTTTCTGAGTCGATTTCATCCATAGCTCTTTGAAGTATTTCCTCAAGAAAAACATGCGTCTCCATTGATCTTTCAAGGTGGTGCGGAATGATATCAAAATGTATCCAACGGTCACAAACTCCCCTGAATGCTACTATTCATCGAGTGGCGTCCCTAATCTCTCAATGGCATACCACTCTGTACGCTCATCTGTTATACTTTCGGCTGATTTGGAATTGGTCACTCAAAGAACAGTACACATTGCTAAGATTATTTGTGCCAGTTGTGTGCAACTTGATTGACTTATGGACCATCTTGAGAGATCTATGAAGGAAGACGACTTCCCAAAGTAGGAATCTGAGGACGCTATGGATGCAATTAACGGAAAAAGGTACAGAACCCCAATCTAGAAATTGTTCATCAGTGTAAGGAGAATTGCAGACAACTTAATTTTTAGCCAGTAAGTCATAACATTCCAGCTTGAGACGATATTACTCTACATTTTCGGACTGAAGATGTTATTCAAAATCCAGTGCCTGAATCTCGGGATCTAAAGAATTCCTAGCCTAAAACAAATAACTGAACTTGGTCCTGACCTAGCTACCTTATGAAATCACATTGAAATCCACCAATCACTCGGGCAGGTTAGCTATTGTTGTTGCTTGAAAGGCATTTGAACAATATATATATATATATATATATATATATATATATATATATATATATATATATATATATATATATATAAGTTCACAACTCGAGTCATGGGAGCAGTCTCAGAACATGTCCACCAGAGCTCACGGTTTCATGACATGTCCGATACGGTTACCAGCCAAGTGTGTTCATGGTCCTTGGGCCACCAACCGCGGAGTCGAGAGCGCCTGACCGCGGCCAAACTAATGTGTGACTGAGTGAATAATGCATACCCAAGTTCGACGGACAGTGAAATCTAGACTGTGAAATCTACTATGCTACTCATCAGTAAGAATTCACTATGCTGAAAATCTTAGGGCCACATCAAAATAAGCAAAGGATACTTGCTATCCGGAAGTTCCGAAGGCACGTGGTTGATGGATGTGATGGATGAATTTTAAACGTGAAACCCCGAAGTTCTAAAGTGTTACATCGGCTTATAACAAGCTGTCTGTATTCAGTCTAGTTGATCTACTGTGACATTTGGATAAGCAAGTTCATGTTCCAAACTACAGTGTCATTTCAAATTTCCTAATATTTTTATTGAAACGAAATAGTTACAAATTCAACTTGCCAAGCCACTGTCATACCAAATATCCGTCTCAATGTGAGAGTGCAAGCCGTCCTGAATATTGGGTCTTGCTCGATTAGAATCGCTGCACGCAAAAACCGGTTCCTAACTTATTTGCTCTTATCAGATAGAGATAGGAGGCATTGATCCTTATATGTGATAATTAGCTAAGTGAATCAAAGCAGCCTTTCAGAAAATATAATTCAGAATTGGAACAGTTGTAAAAGAGAGAGGGTTTCGGTAAAGTCACAGTGATTGTTGATCGGAGTTACTTTTTCTTCGCTTCCTCAGTAATTGCATTGCACGGATCATCTGTGTTTATGCGTTACTTGAGTAAAAATTGGTCAACAACATATACTTTCGGAAAACGATTTGGTTTGAAACAACTGGAAAATTTGAGGCGATTAATATAAGAGGTCAATGAAAGGCTAGTGGTTGGGACGTGCAAGCTGATCTCAGCATGAAAACGATATGGTTCCGGTTGATGTCATATGCCTGGTTGTGAAGATTTAATAATTAGTCATGAAACAGTAGAGGTAAACGCACTCCTTTCTTCCAAAAGTACACTATTATTAACAAAACACATAAATCATGATTTTTCCATTAAAAATAAATGTCCCTAGCGGAATCCATACGTTACCTGAATTGCGCACGACCTCATTCTTACACGAGTTCCGTGGCAAAAGCTTCCACCGCGTTTCGGCCTGAAGTGAGAGTAACAGCGAGCACGAATATACATACAGGAAATCAGGGGAAAATTAGGTGAGCCAAGTGAACCAAAATGTAAACAGTGGCGCGTTACATCGGACACGTTGCAGTCATAATGATGCATATGTGAATACGAGGATTGCCACAGTTACACGAGCTAATGATATCTGGTGCTTTAATCAAAGATGGAGTAGTCCAGATGATGCTCCGGACAACGATCAAAATGACCAGGCTGTAGTGATGGCAGCTCGGGTCCTAGTGCCTAGTATGGATATATGTAAAATCGATCGTCATTGTGACTTGGTTCGTAGTCTTCACCAGGCTTTTTGTAGCTCCAAGCTTTCCGGCTGTGTTTATTCCAATATTACATTCGATATTCCTAGGCGCTTCAGTCGGGCTTTTGGCCAGTTCAGATCTCAGAAAGAGACCACTCCGAAGCCGGGTAAACAAGATGGGTTGTTACAAGCTGTACCATTTTGCTAAGGCACAGACTACACCGATTTGAGACAGTGTGTATCTCCCCTTCAAGTTAATACTAGTGTTAACGCATTCAGAGTTATGACTATCTCTTTACTGTATCCCATGTGTGTTTTGGTGAGGGGTATACAATGATATACGCATGTTTGCCTTTAGTTATTTATAAAACGATATGTCATCGTAAATAAAAAATCTTGTAATTGTGCACACAAGTCCCTGAAATGGAATACCACTACCAAGACGGCGCTCGCCGTAAAACATAAATGTTTGACCTCCAAACAAAAGTTCAATGCATCTTATTGACCAGCTGCCGACTTTGGAGTTAGGACAAGTCGACTTTACCTCATTCAAGTTTCTCGTATGAAGAAACTTTAACCAACGGAATATCAAAGACAAGAGAGTAACCATAAACAAAATTTAATGGTAGCGTCATCTGAAGTGCACTGGAGTGTTTCATGATTGTGGAGAACTGTGAAAGCACTGCATGAACAATATGAAGACACACTGGTCTTCTGATGCGCGGGATGTATGAATGAACTCCACAACTGTCAGCCATTACCAGCCGTTATTTAGTCATTTCTACGAATCCGGTAGATGCTAAATCGAGCTTCAGTGCTTATAAAAATGTTGTGTTTGTCAAGCGTCACAACCTTTCAGACAGTAGAATGAAGCAGCATGTTGGGCTTTATTTTAATTTCTTTGTTTTTAATAATTACTAATGTGTGTATAACAAATGAGGGTGCCTTGATTTCTATGTATTATAACCTTTGAAGTGAAATAAAAAATTTGTTAGTGTCACAGAAATTTTGCATGATTTCTGATGTTTCGCCACCGCGTGAAACTGGGGCCTTTAGTAATCCACACACCCATATGCAGAAAAAAGTAAAAACAGGTGACTATGAATCAGTATGAAATAAACAATGGGGATAGATGTGAGTTTGACGCGAATTTAGACGCATCACATGGAATATGGACAAGACTTGGTGCGCACAATGGATTGCGTTGGATAGGACCACCCAAGCGGCGTCAGGAGGAAATGATGAGCAGGGCGACCAATCCCAAGCGGGCGATGAACAGACGTACCTGTAGAGCTGATTGACTCTAACCCTGAGGACATTGCTCGTTAATCGACAGGCGTTCGGATGCAAATATGTGCATTGTACATCTCTGGAAGTGGGACAGATGGCTGAAGGCTGCGCGACATTTATTTCACTCACCACCTGTCGATTTCCGCAAACAAAGTTATGTGAACAGGCTTTCATGTTTGCCGCACATGCCGCTATCGGGGTGGTGAGTATGTCTAAGAGGATTTTTTATCTGGTTGCTTGACTAGTTTTTGAGACCAGGACTATTCGTGTATAAATTTCCTTATGGTAACTTACAATTATGGTTAACAATCGAAAATGATGCTTTGTCATCGGAATCATCCGACGTTGATTGCATGTACAGGAAAGCTGCCCCAGAAGTTATCAAGTGAATTAGACGAATTTTGGAAGATAGTAGGTGGCTTGCAATCAACCGAAAAGAGAGAAAGCTGTACTAGTATGAATCGCAAGAAATCAAATGGGGCTGGGGTTCACAGCGTCATTGCAGATCTTACTCATCTCTGTCTTTCGCGATAGAAAGCAGAAATGCATACGCCGAGACAGTGCTCGAGAAAAGCACAGAATTCTAACATTTTCACTACACACGAACTGAGATATCTTGGATAGATGTTTGCCTCAAAGCAAACCTCGCACGAGTGCACTAAACACAAAAATCACTTAAAATCAAAAGATGCAAAATTCACCCGTTACCATACTCAAGACTTGGAGCCAACCAATCAGCGCAAATGAGTCTGTGGCTCAAAACAGTGGTATTTATTTTCAAATCAGGTAATGGTTTAATCAATCTGAAAAACGGCGGAAATCATGACGAAAAGTCTGATGCTTCCTCTACTGGAGGGGGAACTTGCGGAACGTGAGGCATATGCTTGAAAATTAGCATTCCTCTCTGAACAAAATTATTGATAAATGAGGAAGAACGGCGTAAAGGGGCCGATGCCACCATCTGCATTCAAAGTAAAGTCTATCCTACAGGCACACATGCTTCTCTAATTACTTCTAAACAGTCGATGATCTATCATGACCAGGCTACTTCCCTAAGTGCTGTATTCGACCTAATCAGATGTCAACGCATTACAAGACACGAAATACCAGCTGAATTATAGCAGCCAAACTTTCCAACACGGATTAAAACACACTCCTTCTGCCGACATCCCAAAGGCTCATAGTAGCATAGCAGACTTACTCCGGATTGTTGCACTCTCTTTCTGAGAACCGTACTCCACCACCGCAGCTTCTTGAACAAGCCGACCACGGGCCCCATGGACCCCAACTACCATCAACGCGAACAGGCTTCTGGCTTAGGGGGACGCACTGACCTTTAATGCACCACTGGAAGAAAAGTGAAACAAAAAATTAAAAACGCTCCTTTGTCCGTTGCTCACCATTTGTTTTATTAACTAACTACCATTGAGGCTAGGGGAAAGGCAGACAAATTCATAAGTGGGCACTGAAAAAGAAAAATCCCATGACAGCATGTCTGCTCGGGTAAACGTGATACCATAAAAATCCATTAGTTACACTTCACCGGTGTGTAACCACATGTTAAAACGGAAGTTGTATGTATTCCATGGGAACCACACATGTCAATAAATCGAAGAAAAAGTGCTTTTGCCCGACGTTAGAGGAATTTTAAACGTGGTTCAGACTGCTCTACGGGAATGGCCATGATCATTAAGAAACGGGGTAATACGCAACAAATAATGCCTACAGAAACAGTGACATTACCACTGTTATATACAAAGCGTGTTTTACACTACCAGACACAACAAACGAGTCAGTGCCTACAACTTGTGCTATTTTATAAATTACAGAAGTTGTCTATGTTTCCCATCAAACTAGTTCCCTTCTATGTTGCATACAGTTACAAAAGATGCTTGTTAACATTCAACACAACTGCACAAGTCAGGTGCTGTAAGGCAGTTAACGATCTCCATCGTTTTGCTTTTATAAGTTGTGGATAATTAATGGGTTTATTTAGGCACCGACTTTATCACGTGGAAGGCGAAGAAGTCCCAGACGAGGGGATTTTCAGAATATGGGAATGTTCATGCGCAGTAGAGCTTTTGATTTCTAAAAGCAGTGTCAAAGATAGAACGTTGGGGGTTGGTGCGTTACGCATGTAGGAACCAACTGTCTGTACACAACCCTCATGGTTTCTCATGCGTTCACGAAGTTATGTCAAAACGTCAATGTAATTCTGCCGTTTTGCCGCCTGACCACTCGAAGATTCAAGCTTCCGTCTTGCTGCATCACATCTCGCGCTTTTCAACATATTCGTCGACAACAGCTGTGCCTTGACTGCCTGGAAGATTATATTTCGCGCTATCTCTAATGGCTAACTGGCAGAACTAAATTATAATGATACCAATGGGTTGTTTAATAAACATATCGTTGCATCGAATGGTTCTCCCTAAAATGTCACAAATATTCTTCCAAAAACACTGATGTGATTCGCTACTAACTACAGTCACTGTCCCTTAGAGAGGCACTCTGAAATAATGTGTGATTGGACTGCTACCACAATCTCATTGAGGACTGCGATTCCCACTGAAGTGAACCGTGGTCATTTGCTCACTAGAACAGTGTCTGAAGCGGTTGTAAATTAGGTGTTGCTATCTCGAAAACATTGTATTCCACTACGCTTCTCGATCTGTGATATCACATTCGGGGGAGATAGTAGTCCTCGAACTCTGGACCATCGGAATGAATAAATTAATTAATTAATGGCATATTTCTTGGTGATGCGAGGTGCGGTCCAACTACCTCTACCTCTTTGGCTACCGGATCACAACGAGCGACGCTTGTCACGACGATCAATGAATGGTTGGACGGTCCTTTTGAAGCTATTGTTTGTGAATTGATTGAAACGCACACTCTCAATGTGGACCACGACTCCCATTGAAGTGAACCAGTCCATCATTAGGACCGTGTTGGAAGCAGACGGAAATCAGATGCTGCACGCTCATAAACGCTGCATTACACGACACCTTTCGACCTTATTTGATCTTAGCATGCAGTGTTTTAGGACGGGCAATAACTTATTTCCAACTAATCCATTGGCCGTCCCAGTGATCGAGTTGAACAATGAACAATGAATTGAACAATGAATTTATACGGGTTAAGAAGCGTTGCTTTACAAGCCCCGTTGGATAGTTGGTGGGGAAATCAACATAATAATTATGATGAAAAGGATGGTAAAATAGTTAACACTTTAAATACGAAAATAAGGACTTATCGTTTGCTTCGCCGCAGTCCTGCGATCCCCTTAGATTCACAACACCCACAGTTAACAACAAATAATTCCAGGGTAAACTCCAGGTGTAGGATGGAGACATAGTGTTAAGTAACGAAGTGTAAGTGGATGAGTGCATCGTCCAACCGTCTTTTAAATATTGTTAGTGTCGGTGCAGAGACGACCGATTCTGGGAGAGCATTCCACGGGTGACAGACACGGATGGAAAAGAAATTTCTGCGACACTCCAGAAGGCTATACTGTTCTGCGAGTTTTAATGAGTGGCCCCTCAGGTTTGTATTGCTGCTGAGTTGCAGTAAAGGGCGGCACACATGATGTGGGTTTCGCAGAATCAAGTATGCTATAATCAGGTCGCCTCGTAGTTTGCGATAGCTGCCACTGAACAATCCCAGTCGTTGCAGCCTCTCCTGGTAGGAACGATTGCGCATTCCAATGACGTTCTTAGATGCCCGGCGTTGTGGCTGCTCTAGTGCATTAAGGTCGTGTTTCAGCCATGGATGCCAGACTTGAATTGCATATTCGACATGGGGGCGAACATACGCACTGAGCATTTGTCGAAATATGGAGCTGTTTATTTGTCCAAACGCCCATCGCAACAGCTCGACGTGTTGGTTCCCGGTCTTTGAGACCTTTTCCGATTGCCTGGAGCAACCCAAGTCATCTTGAACCAGGACACCCAAGTCACGTTCGAGAGTTGATTGTTGCAGTACATCCGTTCCCAGTCGGTATGAGTAGCTGCCCTGATGTCGGATGGAAAGCACCTTGCATTTACTGACGTTGAAATGCAATAAGTTTTGCATCGACCATTGATACACTGTATCTAAGTCACTTTGGAGCACATGTTGGTCGGCGTTCTCCTGGATCCTGCGCCAGATCTTGATATCGTCGGCAAACATTAGGAAGTTTGAAGCGATTCCCTGTGCAAGGTCATTAATAAACACCAGAAACAAACGTGGACCTAGAACCGAGCCTTGCGGCACACCACACTCGACTTGTATGGGGTCCGATAAAGAGCTCCGAACTCTGACCACTAATCGCCTTTGAAATAGAAAGTTAGCGATCCAGCTTAAAAGAGGGTCTCCGATCCCGTAATACTGCAGCTTGGATAGTAGTATCCGATGGTCTAGACGATCGAAAGCCTTGGAAAAATCCAGATATATCACATCAACACCTTCTCCAGCGTCGGCTGCCTCGGTCCAACTACTGCGTGCAATGAGTAAATTAGTTGTACATGACCGCTGTCGACGGAAACCGTGCTGTTCAGGAGTGATGAGGTTGCAGTTCTCCAGATAGCACACCAGTGCATCGGCAATTATGGATTCCATGACCTTGGAGAGTATAGGAAGAAGGGTTACTGGGCGGTAGTTGGAGGGATCAGATCTGCTTCCACCTTTGTGAATCGGGCTTATTATTCCAAGCTTCCACATTGCGGGAAATTGGTTCTGGTCTAAGCAGTGCTGGAATAACTGAGCTAAATGTCCTGCCAGTTGGTTTGCTGCTACTCCCAATGCCTCAGAACGAATGGCGTCGACACCCGGCGAGCTGTGTTTGCGTAGAGAGGTCAGCTTTTGCAATACAGCCTCTGCGGTAAAATTGATGTGGGTTAGTCCTGGTGAGCAGAAGACAAAGCTTGGGAGATCGCTTGGTGGCAAGACCCTTTGAAACGTGGGGGCGTATTGCATCTGCAGCGCGTTTGCAGCTTCCATAGACGTTCTTGTTGGGCCATCAGCCGTCTTGAGTGGAGGAAATCCTTGCCTCACCTTTCGTAGGCTATTAACGTGCTTGTACAGCAGTTTGTGGTTAGCACTGAAGGTTTTTGCGATGTTCTGCTGATAGGCGGCTTTGTCTTCTCTTAACAGTTGAGTGCAGTGGTTACGTTGGGCTACGTAGTTGTCCCACGTTTCTGGTGCTGGAGCTTCTCTGTACACTCGCCATGCTGCATTGCGTACTGTCATCCATTTTCGGGTTCTGCTCCTAACGAAAGAAACGGATTTGCACTTATTGTAAGCTTTTATCTCTGAAGCCTGTGCAATCAGCTGACTGAATGTGTTGACGAACTCGAGCCAGGCGAGTTCTGGGGGTTCTTCTTCGAGGAAAGACCATGTTGTGGCGCTGACTAGCTGGGCGAGTCGGTCGTACCTTGTGATGGTTCGCACAGTCTCATCTTTATCATTCCGATATTCTGCATAGCAGACGAAGTTGAAACTGATGACTGCGTGATCACTGCGACCCAACGGGCAGTCTAAAACCAACGCATCAATCATATGCTCTTCGTTGGTAAGCACAAGATCCAACACAGATGGCCTGTTACCAGTTCTGAACCGAGTGGGCAAAGTGATGTGGTTGTAAAGAGGAGCAGTAGTTACTAGATCTTGTAAATCGATTTTGAATTGTTCGCCGGTTGTGGCAGGGGCTTCTAAACAATGTACGTTGAAATCACTCATGATAAGAATGTGAGTGTACTTTGGTTGTAAACTGCACCTTAAAGCAGCCATTAGGTGGTAGTCGGTTTCGGGTGTTGAGTTTGGGGCGCGGTACACCAAGATAATAAGGCAAGCGTCCCTACCTTTTAACTGCAACCGGCACCAAAGAGAGTCGGGGAACTGCGAATCTGAATCCTCCACGGCTTCGCACTGTAAGTCGTTTCGGTAGTACAGGATTACCCCTCCTCCTTTTGTGAGCCTATCGTTCCGGATCAGCGACATGCCGGGTAGCGACACTTCAGCATCCGTCATTCCCGTGTGCAACCATGTCTCGGTGATACCAATGACATCATACGAGCCGGAAGCTTGGCGATCTTTCAGTTCAGCCAGTTTGTTAGAAAGTCCCTGAGCGTTTGTATACAAGCAGGCCAGTTTCTCGGTCTCTAGGAGCCCGCAGAGAGGTGAAGCTGTCAAGTGTGGGAGAATGCCGACCGATGGGAGGTCGGCAGTTATTCGTTTTCTTGATGGGTCAATGATACCTCGTTTGCAACTTGATTCGGCCAAGGCGCGTCCCAGCCTTCGTTTAAACCTACTTCAGAGTCAATCAAAGCAGCAGTCAAGTTACACTTCTGTACATCCGTCGGTATGCTTGCTGCTTCAGTTGCTTTAATACTTGAGCTGTGCGAATTGTTTGCGACCTTTAACCGAATTTCGGAAGGAAGATGTTTCCGATTTCTTCGCCATCGATCCAAAACATCCTTTGCTTGTTGCTCTGACTGAACCACAAGTTTTAGGATTCTAGGGCCGCATCCTCTATAATTCGATGAGAGAGGTATCCTAGTGAGTGATAGTGCCACAACATCATCCAAAGAAAGTGTTTCACGAATGAACCGCCACTGTTCTATATCGTGCTTTCCGGTATCTTGAACATGGTTAGAAGGATGTTCGGGCACTCCATGTATGAAGACTGTGTTTAGGCGGTCTTGCTTGCTGTGCCCCTCTTCGGTGTTTCTTTTTGATTGTCGCGCGCTCCAAGGGACATCAGGATAGATACGTATCGCACAGGATTCGTGTTTTAGCGCGCTTGCGGAGAGCAAAACATTTTCCACGTCGGTTGAGGATTCTAGGGTTACTCGAATAAGTCTGGGTTCACCATAGTGTGGCGAGTTCGGATGACGAGTAATTCGTAACAAGTTTACGGGCTTGGCTTTGATACTCATCTGCATACACAATGAGTTCCATTGGTCTTGGTCGTCTGATAACTTGTCCCGCAATGTGATGGCGGTAGATTCAGGAACATTTGAGCATACAACAGTCCGGGCACTGTTGTTGGATCCCTTTTTAATCGATCTACAAGGTATGGTACTCATTTGTCTTGACTTGTTGATAAGTGATTGTTTGCTGTTTTTCTCTCCATTTGCGTTAACGGTGTTTACAATGGAAGAGGACGCAACGGCGGCCTCTCGGTGGACCCTAGCAGCAATCTCTGCATATGTAACCGATGTTCTGGGAGGCTTAGTCTCGACAAGAGATATTTGAGCTACAGGTACCAAGGGTTGGTGTTTGGCTGCTCCATCCTTGTTAATACTAGATGTCAAGTCTAGTGGAATTTGCTTAACCAGACGTTTTGAATGGTGCCTAATTTTCTTTGCTGTGAGTACTGCTTGATTCACGTAGGTACAGTCTGTTTTCGCCCGGCGTTCTACCATAGTTGGAGAAGACAACGGAGATGGAGACATGGCTGATTGCGGTGCAGGCGAAGCGATTTGTTCAGCATTCCGTTGCGTAGCAGCCGCTACGCATCTGTGGTCCATACTCGCTCCCATTGAAGTAATCTCATTGTTTATCCTCTGCTCTGCTTCTGCGATTAACCGGTCGCATTTCTCAGCTAGGATAAGCAAGCACTTAACCAGGGGGATGGTGGAACACGCAGTACAGAACCAAAATGCATCTTGGGAGCTATTTCGCTGCCGTAACTGTTGTTGGGACACATTTGCACATTTCGTATGGTACCATGCTAAACAGTGCGAACAAGCCAGACCGATTTTTACTACCCGATGACATTCTCCTAACGCGCAAATGCCTTTCGATGGGAGTCTCTTCGGTTTTGCCTTTCTGCCATTCAATTCGGTCTCGTTACCTGACCCAGTGGGTTGGTTAGCGTTCTGTACTTTTACAGCTTTGCGAGCGGCGCACATCAGTCAGGCGAGCGTGGTGGTTGCAAGGTCAAATGAGCGGTCGGCGTGGTCGCGCGGTCCGTGTGATGGGTAATGCAGCCGCACTGGCTGACAAGGTCACAAGGAATGGCGAGTGACTGGAACCTGAACAGAGCGCTGAACAAAGATTGACAGATCACAGATTCTTTCACAGCTGTGTTGAGAAACACTGGATCGGAGTAAGCTTAGGCTTTTCGGCCTGCCTCGAGAATTCTGTATCGAATGGTGTCACACAGAATGGCAATCGGCTCAATACGATTGAGTTAAACGCTTGCGCTTAATCACAGATGCCAGTGAAAAACGCTTATTGATGGCACAGCTTCTAATCGTAGAAGATATTTCCACGTATGATGGATCACTGTGTAGAGCTGGTAAATCCGGTTCGAATGAGCGTACAGTGACAACGCTGCGAGAAGATGGAGAGAGGATAGAGGGAAATAATCCAAATGAACCGGTAGCACGCACGTCACGCGTGTGTGAGGATGACCTTGAGTTGACCAAGGTTTATTCAATGCGCTTCACGGTCATCATTGGAAATCCGCGCCGCACTAATCGCACATGCACTTCAAAAAGACCATCCAATCAGTCATTAACTGTTGTGCCAAGCGTTGCCTGTCGTGACCCGGTAGCCAAAGGAGTAGAGGTAGTGGCCGATATTACAACGGTCTCGTGTTCTATGCCTGCTATCTCTACCTGACGATATCAATCAAGGTCAACGTGTTGTGAATTGCAATATCTTCGGGCAAACAACACCAGATTTCCATCCATTTCTGCCATTCTACCACATCTCTAATCATTCCATATTATTTGGCTACACCAATATTTAAACAGAACTCAAGCGACTGAAAGCAAACAACCTCGATTACTATTCTACCACATGGATTTGGTGGAATGGAGCAACTGAACCGTAGGGACAAGTTTCAAGTTGGGGGCGACCTACGGGAGAACGGATATCCCGAGCTATGTATAACACGACACACTCACACAGAACTCCAGGAGAAACCAGCAACTGACGTTCCTAAGAAAAGTGAGCATTAGCCAGCGCACGCATTCAGTCGATAAATCATTGCATGATACATATATTTGCAGATTATTGGTGTACTGCGCCTATTTGTCAGGGAAGTTCGATGTTCCCATCGGCGTTTTGCGTACAGTGCAGCATTCGCCTGATAGTGTTTGCTAACACTTTCGCCAAAGTACCAACTGTGATCCCGCGACATTCTTGCAAAATGCTCTGCTGCAATTCCTCAAGAGACTTTGGCTTCCTTCTGTAAACCCGCTGTTTTAAGTAAATCCCAGAAGAGGGAATTTAATGCGTTCGAATCTGGTGACCAAACAGACCACTCTATAGGTCCTCCTCGCCCGATCCAACGGCAAGAGAACGTCCGCTTGAGAAAATTCCGCACCGTTTTTGCATAGTGTGCAGGTACACCATCTTGTTGCAACCAAACGGTACTTAACAAGCCAGCGGACTCCAGTTCCGGAATTACACAATTTTTCAGTAATTCCTTGTACGAGGATGTTAGAAAGCGTAAGGCATTAGCACTGCGAAACAACATTCTACCAGCTCCATTACCGGGAAAGCAAAATGGTCGCACGATTCTTTGGCCAGTTAACCCATGTCGAATACGTGAAGCGCTGCGTCGGCGTGGATTACACGTTGCTCAAAACTGTTACTTCTCCGCACCGTGCAAACGGAAAACAGCCTAACTGGTAAAAAGAATTGGGTTAATGTCCATGGCACTCAGAAACCTGTGGCAAAACTGAAGCCGCTTCTCCGAATCACATGGGTTTAAAACCTGCACTTGACAGGCGTTATACTTCCGGAATCTCCTTTCCTTCAAAACCCTATGGACAGCATTTCTGGTGGTGTCGCAATGCTGGGCGAGTTTACGAATGATCAGATCGCAGTTTCTGGACACCTCACGAATAACCACACAAGTAGAAAAGTCATCCGTGATGATGCGAGGTCGCCCTGTCTTTTTCGCATCGCCCACGCTCCCAGTTTTCTCAAATTTTCTCACCATCCTACGAATATACCGTCCGTTGATGGGCCGTTTGCCACTGTGGATAGTTGTGACTACTTTTGCCACCCGAGGAGGTGGTAACATTATCACTCTTACTGAAGGCGGCATAGGCACGTGAAGGCCAAACGATCAATAAAGTGTACACTAGTTTTCGATGCAAACTGATTTCCGGTTGGGACCTTGAGGTGAATCTTTTGAAAGTGATCACTATTGAACAGATTAGAGAATCACTGGGAAGAACGTTTGCACAAGTGTGACACACGGCTCAAATGTGTTGTTGACCATACACAGTAACATTAACATAGTCAGCCCACAGCTTATCTGGACAATGTGTCCTTTATATTTGATATCCAACCTATGACGGTACTAAAATTGCGGCCCCGTGTCACGTGCCGTCCTGAGCCGACCGCCTACGCGCTCTCATACTGCGTCTCTGCAAACGAAACAACTAGATATGTATATATTCAAAGTGGATTAGTCATCTCTTCGTCTACATAGTACAACTCCCGTCATTAAGCACGATCATGTGTTGTGTGTCCAGGAATGACACCATAGATCAATTATCGATAGTCCCTCATCCAAACTCAAACCGAGTGCACTAAGAACCAAGCCATTTTCTCCGGAGCTGCATCACCAGGTTAACAACGATGTAGATGACGTTCCTGACAAAAAGCGCTTGGTTGTATGTGTCAGTAAACTATGCGAAATTGTAGCCCATAGCAATTAAGGACGTAAGGTAAGCGCTCATTTTCCCGCGAACAACACTGGAACTAAATTTCGACAGATCGCTCCCCTAGTGTAACACTCGTCATGTCGAGAGCACCCAGGGCTTCCGTATCCGGGTGTACTTTGGGTCGTCAAAGCCCCAGGGGATTGAAAGGCGAAACAGATAACTGGTAGGCAGCTGGACAGTTTCATATCAATCACCTACTAGGAGTGGGAGGTGGATGGAGAGTGCGCCTGATTTATATCTCGTGGTTAGCTGCATGGTGCACTCACAGCTGGCGATGGAGAACGGAGCCTGAGGTGTGTGGGTGGATGACGATAACACGCACGCGATATGATTGCAACAGATATTCGGCTATAACCGCATCATTTACCCATGCAGAATTGTGATGGAGAGAAATAGCAACTTCCACTTGTAAATGGCAAATGCCATATGAACGCACGGACCGGTTTGCGTCATGCGGAGCCACTCATTCCTGTGCAGACGCTACAACCTGACGAGTAAATGGCATTCGCCGGAGCGAATTCATGTTATTTACGGCTTCAAAGCACGTCGCCGCAACCACGTGGTGTGTTCGAATACAGTCCACAACTGACAAATACCCATCCGGAAATATTTCCCTAGAGAGTGTGATAAACGTTAGTTGTGCTTGCCCTACATGCTCTGTGTTTCCGCATGCAGCGTCCAGCCTCCTGCGTTGGTGTAACGGGTTAAGCAATCCGACCATGGTTACACACTACTCATGTCCGTCGAGTCTGCATAGTTCAATTTGCTTATCTATTGTGCCCTTATCAAAGTCCTTATCCACTGGCTCTCCAAACACCAGCAACGACAGGCGGTGAAATATAATTGCTTGCCACACAACCGTGTTAGAATGGCATCTATTTGTCAAGCTCTCACATGATTATCCCATAACGCGGCAAGTAAAACGGGTATGCGACGAGACCACACGCACCAAGCTACTGAAAATTCACGATGTTCCCCCGAATAAAGAACTGACTATTTCTAGCAGGGTATAAAGTGCACTCTGGCCCGTCAGCATAATAAAGTAAGAACAACACGCACTTAGAACAGATAGTTTACTGCCAACAGAATGTGTTACAGATCGGCCAAATGAACAACAATTCCGTAATTCTTACTGACATGATGAACCATTTGTTCGCAGCGCTGCTGCATCACTAAGACCCGTGCTTCAGACCCCGCGTGCGCCAAAAAGTGAATCTGCCGCTCGCTTTTATTCATAACACCTTCAGTATCCCCCAGGAGCATCTCGGAGTACCGTCTTCTCATTGCCCGTTTTACATAGGCCTTTATTATACTCCAGATGTCCTAGATAGGATTGAGAGCTGGAGAGTATGGCGCAAGGCGTAGATGTCTCCCAAAGCGGTACGGCTCCTCCGGGAAAACGTGCTTTTGGTGCGTGTGACAGGGCGCATTGTCACAGATCAAAAGACCCCTTTGCACAAGCCCTACTCCGTTGGTATCAAGCACTTGTCGCAGCCACTGAGCGCACCTTTGCTTGTTGCAACTTTCGCTCAGAAGCGAACACGCTATCGAGCCGTTGTTGGTCATGGCGCTGACAAGATGAACATTCGGTCCTCGGCTGTTCGCCACTGTACATGACGCTCGACTAGCATCTCGTGAGCGGGAACGAGTGCGGGAGCAAAATAACTTGAACTTGGTCTCATCAATCCACACCGATTGCCTTCCTTCCACCTCGTAATCCATGAACTGCAAAACGATTGACCTGCGTCCCTTTTGATTCTCCAGCGTGTGCATGGACTCCAGGATGGTGTGTAGTTTCTTCATTTTTAGCAGTCTACTATCCAAGTATCGTGAGACGGTGTTGGTACATACTAAAAGTTTGCACTCCACCTTCAACCGCAAACAAAGGAGTTCTAGGGTAACAGTAGGCTCTACAGGATCCCACTCCACCAGACAGTCAACATGGGTTTCTCCCAGTGCCCTGCGACGGACACCCCCCGTGCTGCGCCACCGGTTCCTTCGATTCGTACACCCGTATCCAGTTGCGGCAACTGGTAACGTTCATCTTCAGTGTGCAAGCGACCTGCTTCCAATCGCCTTCTTTCTTGTACGCTTTTAGTATGGCGTTCTTCACCTCCATCGAGTGCCGAACATGCAAGCCAACCATGGGGTTTAGGTGAATTGCACGTTCAAACTCACACGACAAACTTATTTGGCTGTGACTGGTTTTACGAACCCAATCGTTGTTCAAATCTCTACTATCGTTCTAATTGATGGGAATCGCTTCTTTGGAGAGAGAAACAAAAACGCACATGGTGCATCGGCTACTGACGCCGTATCTGGTAGGAGCTGAAGCGTCCCACCTGCACCCCTATGAGTTATTGCGTCTGGGGTCCTATTGGCTGAAGGCGCCGGGCTATGCACGTACACCTAGGCATTTGCACTAGCGAGCGTCGCACGCATGGCCCAAAGTAATTGAGTAAATACTTACCTGGTATGCCGCTCAGTGCAACTCCTTTGCCGATCAGATTATTCTTTTCCTTAAGGGCACAACTTGGCCTAGTTATGGTATCGATATGCGGAAATCCTCCCTGAAAATCTTGAACGACCGAAACATTTTTTCGTGGTTTTTGTACTGTTGATACACCTTTCAAACCTTCGCAGTTCGTTACTTACTGCAACTGCTTATGCTGCCGCCATATCTACACGACTGCAAATCACCCATTGGCGATTGTCCTAGTCGAACGCTTTCATCGGCAATACTCTTTGCTACTACTGACGCTGACTGAAGCGGAAACATTTCGTTAGCACTTCTAGGTATTAGCAGCAACCTCCAAGCTGACCTAAGTGCGCACCAACGTAGCTGTTCTACGGCACAACGCTTAAGCTGTCAGGATAGTTAATTTTACTGATCTCTCCCCATCCTGCATGCCACGGTCAACCTTCGCAGCTTTCCTTGTTCACTGCATGTGTTCGCTGCTCCCGACACCTCATCGTGAGTAGAACGGAGATGTGCAAATTCACAACATACTCTTTACGCGCACTCACGTTTTAGTCCGCACATACGCAGTGTGTGGCCCTCTTCAGCCTCCCAACTTCAACCTCTTCACATTTCTCCAGTGAACTCCTTAGCAGTTGAACTTAGACCCTAATGGTCACCGAATAACTGTGTCCATCGAGCATCGCAAGCTGTCTTCTTCGAAGACTCGCCTTCAAACTCACCTGGCAAGGTTGCACAAATAGACCAACCCGCAGTTGCATCTTCCGCACCAGGCACGCTAGACACGTTTGTTTTCCCTGACCCTCCGCCAACTCATCCTCAACCCCAGGCAACTGACTGATGAGACAGATAGGTCAAACGCCCGGTCCGTTGTTCCGATTCTGTTTACGTTTGCCATCTTTCTTGACATACCACCATTTGTTATTACCGGGTGTTTTCTTCATAGACGTTCCGCGAAAAGACAAAAAATCTCTAAACCGTGTTAAAAAGTCAAAAATTTGTACACCTTTGTGTTTCGTATACACTCTTCGTCTCTCATACCCTCCCACTCGTTCGACCCCTACTAGGGAGCAGAACAGATGTATAAATGCAAAATGGACGCTGTACCTACACATACGTATTCCTTCGCATAGACGCAGTAAGTCATTCGCTTCAGCCTCCTCACACAGACCTCTTCAGGGTTCTGCAACAAATCCCCAAACATTTTACCATAGGCCAAAATGGTCACCGAACAGTGGTGTCCATCGATCGTTCCCAAGTTGTATTCTTGGAGGACCCGCCTCCAAAGTTACCTGGTACAACCGCACAGGCACACCAAACTAAAACAGTGTCTTCCATACCAACCATTCAAACATTCCGTTATCAATGTCCCACGCCAACCCGGCACCAATCTCAGGTAATTGACCGGCGCGGTCGAGGTGTCAGACGTCCCGCTTTTCTCTCCGATTTTGTTAAGGTTTGTTACTTTCCTTAACATGGTTATCCTTTATTGTAGTCATGTGCCTTATTCCTAAACCTTTTACAAAACGACAAAAGCACCCGCAAACTTTGAATAACTAAATAGTGAACCCTTTACAGCTCCGTAAAAGAAATAAAGGTTTTATGCCTCTACGGTGTAAGGCAAAATCCAACTGAGGGGACTAATCAATGTGTACGTTGGGCTCGCATAAAATAGTAGATTGTTCATATTTTGTACAACGGGTCCCAAATGGGTTTCTGAAGTGAATGGTTATTCGATAGTATTAGAGATCAAAAACAGAGAACAATAACAAATACAGATTTGGCTAAAAGTTCAAGTGAAGTAGTACTCCACCCATGGAACTGTCCTAAGGGAACCTCATTCCATGCGGGTTAATCCCTCGATGGGTTCCACCGCACTTCCATGCTCCAACGGTCTGTGTGTCAGTGTCGCAAAATAGCATGTAAGTCTTCGTCTGTTTCACAAATGTCGTATTTTATTAGGGTTGTTTTATGCATGCACTTTGAGCGATGAAGCCTCAGCCCGATCCGATATGCATATCATTCAGGGATGACGCTTTTTTGTTATTTAGCAGCGAGTCAGTGGCCGGATACTTTCCATGGGTATAAATTTTTATCTTGGAAGCTGTAATCCATCACCACAAGCTAGCAACCCACTCGTGGCCAAAAGTGAAATAAAGAAAAATAGAAGGCATGAGGAATCAAAAGCCTAATATTGTTTACAATCGTTTGCTGAGAGACCAAGCGCAGTTTAGTGGAAAATCATTGCGAACAACGACGTCAGTGCGGAGATTACAGCTTGAGAGACGTTGCTCATCTCCGAAACAGTGCATAAAAGGAGAAAAAGCTATTGATTAGACGGAAGTGCATGATTGGTAGGAATAAGATGTATTGTAAATAAATACTAAGGAGGCCATCCAAGTGAAGCTAACGGTAGAATATTGAGACCATAAGGGGCTATTGCAACTTTTATATGTATGCAGGAACTTCCTCCTACAAAACATCCAATCATCTTTTGGCTAAGTGTCGACAATATATTGGAAATAGTCAGGTGAACCTTGATCCTCCATTTGAATTGCAGACAGGAAGAGCATTTTCTGAAATTCGATGGAGGCTTATTCCAAAGCAACGCACATTTTACTGAGAAAAATCGAGCGGAGCTTGGTACAAGACTTTTGAATATGCAGTATGCGCTCGCTATTTCGTATGTAATAGCGTTCGAGAGCCTGTAACTCGAATAGTGGCTGAGGTGTAAAGTTTAGGCAGAATAGTAAACGGTAGAGAAGGCACGAAATTTAGTTTGAGTCTGCGCAGCCATAGTGGCTGCAGTTTTAGAGCCTCGCAACGCTCACAGTAACTCAAAATGTTAGGCATGTTAAAGCATTGCTTTTGGAATGATGGATGATTTCCCATGATATGATGTCCAGTTTTCTCAGATTTCCGTGCACTAGTGTGCAGTTTCCAAGCTTCAGCCTAACACAGCTTTTAAAGGCTAAAAGCCTGTACTCCATCAAGATAAGAGTTCGGTTTATGTAGGCGATGTTTTCTATTGCAGACACCTGCAAGAATACAAAAAACTTTAAAAATTAAATGAGGTGAAATATCTTAGACCAAGGTCTCGGACTGCCCCACATACAGGAATACTAGTGTTATTTACGGTTAGGATGTTCGTTGGAGTGTCACAGTCGTTGTATCATAGACTATGCTTGTCACTGGCGAAGTACAACTTCCAGGAGTTGGTGCAGTGCTCCAAAACTTACAAGTCAGACGGAGTACTTACTAAATTAGGACCATCTTGCCCATAGGCAAAGCAATTTACAATTTTAACGTCAGCAGCAAAGAGGAATGGCTTCCCGAGCATAATTTCATCAGAGATCATTAAAGTAGATTACGAACAAAGACGCACCTAACGCACTTGCTTGAATCACACTACTAAATACATACAAATATATGCATGGTATATTCCTCGGCGATATGAGGCACAGTCCAACTATGTGGTCTGATCAACGTGTACAGCAGGAGCGCACAAAATAATCAGTTGTTCACGCTTTATACCATGGATTCAAAACGAAAGTAATTGGCAGGTTTAAGGTAGTAAACAAATTGAAAAGCTGAGAACAATAACAAATACAGCTTTAAACAAAGGTTCAGGTAAATGAATACGGCCACCGTGCAACCGTCCCCAGGGGACTTGCTTTCATGCAGGATATTCTGTCGAACGGTTTCGTCCACACTTCCATGCTATACCTGGCATATAATCATATAAAATTACACCTGTTTAGCATATATTGTGTTCTTTTTAGGGCTGCTTTTATGCATGCATGATGGGCGATGAAGCTTCAGCACGGTCCGTCATGCGGGTCATTCAATTATGGTAGTTTTTATACGCTAGGCAGTTACTGGCAATGTGCCTTGCATAGGTATAGTCTTTTACAATCTGGAAGCTATAATCCATCACATCAGGAGATCAACCCAATCGTATCCAACAATGAAATAAGCAAGAATGTAAAATAAGAAGAAAAACTGCATGCAACAGGCAGAATATCGTTAATGCCAAAAATAAGCAGGTATATTTTACTTCAGCGTAAAAGTCTATCGCGTTGATCATACGATCAAGTAGTGCGGCGTGACAGCCGGACAGATAACTGTACTTGTTGCCCGTGAGCAAAACGTTAACTAGGGAATTCCTTATTGCCATTACTAAAATCCGGTATATGTTCCTGGACTGTTAACTCTAGGAAAGAAGGTAAAGTGGTTAGGATTACAGAGCACATGAAGCGAAGGGATTCGCAGAACAAATATTACGAAGTAGACAATTTCAGGGGAGGATTACGAAGATAGTTCCTGGGCTCACACCAGTAAAGAATTTCACACTAGGTTTTAGATCCGAAGACAGTTGGTATGAATTAAGTTTGAAAGGAATAAACCGCGTAGGAGGCTGCCTTAAAGAATAACATGTGAAGTGGTTGTAACCGCTCATCCTAGCTGATTAAGTTTGCTCTGGTGCATTTGTTTAACATGTTTCTAGTCGATGTTCTTCGGTATCATACATGATCCGGCCCTTCTTCATACAACTTTTCTTTATCCAATTGAAAATTTAAGCTTCATTCCACGTTGTAAATTGACAGATACATCTTTATCATTTTCTTGTACATACAAAAATGTTCAATACATCTGAGTTTTTTGGCAGCCTATTCCATATGGAGCCATACCGAAGAAGATAAAAGTTTCTCCTTAGGCTGGTCATGAATTTAGGTAAAGAGACTGACTATGCAATCACTAACAGTTTATAACTGGTATTTCCCCGGAAGTGTAATTGATAGGTTGCAGTATATGCCTTCCACCAAGCGAGTTTTTGGAGGAAGCGCACATTTAATTGTATTCTCCATAACCACAGAGGTTCAAGATTCAGCTCTTTGTACCTATTTATGAAAGAGCGGTTGTATATCCAAATATACGCTTCGTGAATGCGCGTTGAACGTTTTTAATGGCTCTCAAATCACACTTTTGTAGGTTACTGAACGCAACACAGCAATCTTTAAGCATAGGTTTGATACTGAGTTTGAAAGCAATTAGGCTGGTTTCTTTCAAGCTTAGCATGTGGTATATAAGCCCGACTGACTGCTTAGCCTCTTTCAAGAAATGATTTGTAGGTTTTCTAAAACTTTCACGAACTGGTGTACCTCAAACCTAAGTCAAGGACAGATTGGCTGATGGAAATGACTTTCTCATGAAGTTTGAACAATTCTGCTCCTATCTGACATCCACACTCCAGAATACTACACTCCGTTGTTGCAAACGTCATGCGTCACGTATCAGCCTACCTCTCAATGGCTTTCAAGTCGTTTTGGATATTGTTAAGTTCAGCGGTATGCTGAGAACTTGAGAACGTTGTGAACTTATAAACAACCTTTAGACTGTCAGCAAACAAATAAGGCTTGTCAAATTGTATAACAGAAACAAGGTTATGTAAATACAGTAAGAAGAGTAATGGACCTAAAACACTGCCTTCTACCACTCCACTGGGAACCAGACGAGGTGAAGAGATGTTACCATTTATATCCACGACTTGCGACCGTCCTACTAGGTATACTTTGAGCCAAGAGTGATGCGGATTATTTTACACCCTACTTACTTAAGTTATATAGCAGCGTCTTGTGTGGGACTCTGTCAAACGGTTTTTGCATGTCAAGGAAGATGGAAATGCACTGAAGACCTGAGTTAATTGCTTCAGTTACATGGTTAAGAAAGTCAACTTGAGAGATCCAAACGAGCGGGATTTCAGAAAGCCATGCTGTGAAGTTGAGAGAAGTTGGTACGATAAAAGGAACGAAACCAAATATTCCTTAACAATTCTCTCTAGTATGTGTGAGAGAATGACAATGTGGCTAATGGGGCGATAGTTCCGGATGTCAGTTTTAGACCCGAACTTATCTTTTGGTATGACCGTAGCCTTTTCCCAACTCTCGGGTTACTGCCCAGACTAGAGAGACCAAGTGAAGATATTTAATAGCAGAAGTGGGATATCATCTCCATCGTGTCTGACTAAAGCAAAAGAGATCCCATCGGGGCCGGGTCTGTAAGATGGTCATAGACAGGGAAGCATACATTTTATCGTAACGACACTAAGATTAATCGTTGAGACTTGTTCAGACAACTGAATCGTGGTTAATAATTCCTGCGTTTCTTTTTCAAGCTTAAAGAATTCAGCAAGATACGAGCTAAAGGCTTCTGCCATGGCAATTGGGGAATTAATGCATTCGCCTTCAAGCATGACGATGTGGGATGGTAGGTCAGTTTTGCCGCCTCTCCTTTTTCTCAATAATGCAATCCACAGTTGACTTGTATTACTACTGTTTACAGCGCGTTGTTCTTCCTGCACGCTAGGGGTTGGTGTTTCATTTCCGCCTCAAGTATAAGGCGTTGGAGTCTCAGTAATACACTGAAGTCGTGAGTACTTTCATACGTTCGAGTTGGCACTCGTATTTTCCGCTTGTTCTTTACGTTGATAACGTACTTAATGGAGGCTCGGCTATTATCTCTGGAGGCAAGTACGCTTGAACACATAATCACATTGTCATAGGAGATGTCAGAGACTCCTTTAATATCAGACGTAGGAAGGAAATGGTCCCAATTTAGGACCCTTAGCAGAGCGGCGAAAGCTACCCAATTAGCATTTTGCAGGAAGTGCGGGACCACCGCTGAGCTCACATACGAAGACGCAGCTATGAGTTTATATCTGACTATTTTGTGATCACATCCAGGGTGACCGTCAATTGAAACAGCAGCTATCGGGGACGCGCCTAAGGTAAAAAGTAAGTCTAGTATATTTTTACCCCTGGCAGCCACGAGGACCCGTTGCGCCCAACCACCAGTGATGATGGAGGTTATGAAAGCATGTTTCGCGTCTGTTCCTAAGTTGGACCAGCAGATGCCTGGTAGGTTGAAATCTTCATCAACAACTGTATCAAAAAACTAAGTTGCGATATGTAATGAAAATGTCAACGAACTGGTTCTCTTCACTGAGTGATAAATACAACCTAAAAGCTTTCTCTTAGTACCGAATCAATGGTGTGGCATATAAGTGGAAATGTGAATTCAAAGACCAAGGGGTTTTACGACTAGTAAATTGTGCAACTACCTTCTCTGCCTTGTTTTCGATCACTTCTAAGAAACACGTAATCTTTGATAGAAAGCAGCCGATTGGGCATAGAATCATGACACTAGGTATGAAGTAGTTTCAGATGTACTGCTTGATGATGACTGCTTGCTTTCTACCCTCGAGGGGTCTCCACCGCCTATCCCTACCAATTTCTACCCACCCCGAGTTTTATACTTTACAACCCAACCCCCCGAAAAAGTTGCGTCTTCTGGCCCCTCTGTGCGTAGCCTCAGACGCCACCACCTTGGCACCAAGCAACCGCTTTTTCCCAATCTACCTTTACTGACAGGCTAGTCTTGTTCTCCAGTGCTCGAATACGGTTCTCCGAAGATGATGTCTGGGTTTCTTCGTGCGACGAGGACCGTTGCGGCCGTGAACTGCGAGTGCGTTGGGCGCAGTGACGCCTCCCAGCCGCACCATCGGGCCGCAGCAAAATAAATGTTCTGTCGGCACTATTTCTGGACTAACCAATCTTTTTGAAGTCCGACCAACCTGCCCCAACGGTTCGCCACTTATCTACCCCAGTCCCCACCAGAATAATAATTAAAAAATAGTGAATACCGGACCCAACGAACTCCGAGCTCCTCTTCTACGTTGCTTGTACCTAATTCATTTGTTACCCAAGGTTCCCACTCTCACATCGTCTCCCTACCTGAAGCCTTCATCGAAGGCCAGCCTCATTCGACCTTATACGGGATACCCTATAATGAACATGAACCACTTAAACTTACAGTACTTCGTGACAGTCGATTTTATTCTTTTTAATATCTTGTAAAAACTGGACCTTAGCTGTAGTAAGTTAGTTATAGCCAGACAGCAGAAGGAAAAAGTGTAAGAACTGTAGTATGCTTAACAAATAACGCGGAGGGGGTTATAACATGAGAAGCGCAGTTGGGTGTGCATACGCGCGTATGCAAAATCCATACGTCATTGTTAAGCAAAACGTGACATACAAAGCTGAATTTAGAGAGCACGCTGTGTGGTTGGGTTGTAACTTGTAATCTCTACTGTGACCTCGATTCACTTTGATGTAAAGTTCGGTCATTCCGATCTCGAGGACCGTATCCTGAGTGGAAATATTTGGGTGTGCCGGTGTTGGGAAGAGCAACACCTAAATATTTCCAATCACGTTACATAACTTACATCCGTACATTTATCTTACTGATGGTACCTCTCGTGCAATTTTGATTCTTCTGTGAGTCGTAGGGTTCTTTGTTCCGTGTTTCGCTAGCTGGCTTCCAATTCTTAGCAGCTTGTTAGAATACACGCTGGGTCCGGCGACGTCCACTACTGAATATTCGGTATCCGTGAGTGGTCTTGCCGGTAATTGTCGTTACCAGTATTTGAGTTCGGCTCTACAAGTCACGGAAGTTATCTTTTATTAATTGCCTGAGCAAACAGGGTAGAATTTTGTTCAATTCTTTGATTCAAACAGTTTTTCTGCGTAAAATACAATCGCGTTTCATATTCTTAAAACACTGTCCATGAGATATGCTAAGTACTTTTTATATCTCTGCGTTTAAGCTTCTGCCTAATGACTTAGCACTACTCAGTTCCACTTGTAATACATTAACACACGCTAATCTCATTCGTGTTCAGTATGCATACAATAACAAGCTGTCAGCCATTCGATTAAAATCGTTGCACTACCATTACTTATGTTCGACGCAGAGACAAACGAGCTTTTTTAAAAACATGGATACTAACACTCCTTTGACACCAACCGACCTGTGTAGGTAGTTATATTCATTGTATTCATTAGGTTGACCACGTCAACTCAGGATTAACCATACAGTGATTACAAGTAGGAACAAAAGAGCGTTTACGTAGTCAGACAGCCAAATTATATAAGGAAACTTGTACCTGTGCCACCTATTCTCTCCCACCCTGCCATACACAACTTCCGAGTTTTGTTACTGAATAATGTATTCTGGTGCAAGTAGAAGTGAATTTTGTACAACTCTTTCGAAATATGGTGAAAAGGTTTAGAAAAATTGTCATCCGTGAATATCGTTATCGTTCTCATTTACCATTTAAAATATCTGACTCACGGTATTGCAGGAATCGCAAATATGAGATGTCATCGGAAGTGTGCAATTGTTCGCTGAATAGAATAGTGTTAAAATATAAATCTAACAAAGTTTTGCACTGCTGCATAGATGTTGCCCCCCTTACATGTTCAGGCAAACTGTTCCAAATATGTACCACTCTCCGTTCGAAGCCCAGTGGGTGGGGAACTTGTTGCTCATTCGGCCCGATAAGTTTTTATCTGTGTCCGCGTGTGCCGCACAGCCCTCGTAAGTACAGTATCGGCCTCAGCATGCTAATGTAATTTTGAAAGTAGTGCTAGAAACATCCATGCTGAATGCGTGCACTGTGAACGCTCGGGTCGCTGATCTACGAAAATATGCATGATCAGCATTATTTAGTCATGTTTGTGGCATGGAAACCATAACACTTCTTGTGAGTACAAATGATTGCTTTTAATTATTATTCGCATACCGCCTATGACAAATGACATAAATTTATTTATAAGATATATGGAAATGACCTGGAAGATACTTTATCTTTAGGATTCCTAAAATAATGAAATGACCATCCATTGCCATCCTGGATACGGGATGGATGTCTTTATGAAGCGCTCTGTGATAATTTCGACCGTGCAACGGTTTGTTAAAGCTCCTACAATTCAGGCACTCAGGTAAGCTAAATATCAGAGCTGATATTACTTATCGTTAGCAGCTGAGCGGTCAAACTACTAGGACAGGAAACTCAAGTTCGCTCTGTTATGATTTTGGCGGTTTTGTGATTCACAAATCAGCTAACCCTCATCTTTTCGCGATCCAAAAATGGAATTAGTTCCTGAAGTTTTCGGACCAGCTTTTTCCCTTGTGCTTCCAAAAAGCACGATTTTATACAGCAAAGTTAATTTACCCTGCGTAAGGAGCAGGGGCACAGACGCAGTATATTACACGCTTTCCTCAGAGACTGGTTTAGGATTCCATGGAAAAGAAATTAACGCTTTTCTACACCGACAGTGCATGTACAGATATTTTCTAAGCATTTATCCTGATTAACGCTGTATAAACATTAATAAGCAAGGGTTAACCAACGGTAAATTAAAATATTTTCGCGCGAAGGACCAGTAGCTGATTTGGAACCTTTGGTTATACTAAATACGACAAACAGTTTTCCTTCTGTTATTGGGCTTTTTAAGTCTCCTCGCAACGCGTAAAGAGGCATTTCCTGATACGTATGAGGTCATTTATGATAATTTCGTGCAGTCACCTAGATTCGAGCAGCCACGAAATGTCAGCAAGTGATCTGCCAGTTGTACAGTACCATACTTTTCTCTTGATTCGCAATTAGTTCAAAATACTATGGAAAGTCTGCGGCGATGCCCCGAAATTTTGCCGTACTTTGTATGTTCCTCTTTTAAGTAATTATTGACACAAATGCTTTCGACGATACTCTTCTTTTTTTACAACCAACACTTTGATAACCTATACCCGCTATGTTCTGAAACCGTTGGGTTACCGCGCAATGCAACTGTCGCAGTCTGTAGACTCCCCCGAGTTGCTTTAGTATGTTGTGTAAAATAATAAATATAAGTACCATCTTGTTTAGAGAACGCTGATACGTACGTTGCATTTGTTTTTCTGACTCAACACACACGCGAAACGCACATGGCGCCACGGTTGGATTCAACACGCCGCTCAATCGCGCGGTCCTTCGCATCCTTCCCTAGGTACTTCGCGTCGTTCAGTGTCGTATTTTTAGCCAATGCATGGGAACAGTGTACACCAGAATACACTTTCGTTCTGTCACTTCCATGTCTTCTAGTCAATCACTGGGAACGGCACTCGCCTGCAGATTCTCGCGAATATTACACAGTCTGTTAGCGTGAGTCGGCCACTCGCGCTACACAAAAGTTATGCTTTATCAGGAAGAAAGTGATAAGAATCTACAAAAAACGGAAAAAATCTATGAAATAGCATCGTGCGTAGAGGAACGTTGCTCTGAAGAAAATATTTGAAAGTATGAATGTACCCACTTTTCTATTCACTAGGGTCCGTTCGTTCCTGAGAAATATGGTGAACCTTGAACTCGTTATTCACTGCCAGTAATACGCACAACCAGGAGTCGTTATGCTGGATAGACATGGCTCCATAAAAACGTTAAAAACGCCATTTTTGCAACTGACGGTTTAATTGGTTTTTGTAATGGCTGCCCACTTACCTACCAAAATCGTGGCGGCAGTGTCACAACCTGTATTAACGCTTCTTGATGTCGATAAGGGAAAATGCTTGGCTACTCGCTACAGCGGATTTACAGCTTGATCCTAACGTTTACGCTAAAATACCTGAATGGGTACTGCTTGATTGTATTGGTCAATACCTATATATCACCCAGTTGTCCCAACTCAGAATGTATGGTGATTGGGAAAATCGACCGGTCCACGTACAAATTTATTGGTGATTCCAATAAATGCGACATCACATTCTTTACAACTCACATGGTACAAAATATTGTTAAATATTCCGCCATGTTAGAGACAACCCTGCATGTAGTACTTGTCAGTAATCTATAGCTATTTCCGGTCTGCAAATGGACACCACTTGGCAGCTCAGATCATTCTATAGTCACGCTGACCCTTGTAGTCTGCAATAAGACGAACCACAAGAATGCTACTCGCTGTGATGATGGTAGATTGAAATGTTCACAACCCTCCCTTTAAGCACCGCACGGCTGAGCGAAAAGGTTGCTTCAGTATACTTCAGTTTGTTGTCCGACACAGATGTATCCACATACTGTGCCTAAGTGACAAATTCGCTGAACTCCTGTTATCATCCCTGATGCCAGATAGAAGCAATCCTAGTCCATGCTTTTCCCTTTTTTCTCAAGCCACTTCGTAGGATCAAAGCAAGAGCTCTTAAAAACAAACGAGCAGAATGCTTGTGCAAAGGAAGAAAGGCACCACCTTAATCCTGTCTATGTCGGGACAATTCTAGGAAACAACAAATGTCGTGAGATTTGACCAAAGCAGTAACTGCTCAGCTGTCACCCGTCAAAGCACAAACTCTGCTGTGGACGCGGAAGAATTAAACTGTCACTTATGCTAAACCAGGATTGATACATTCTATGGTGCATTAGTGATACGGGTGCACGTGTTGACGTTACGCAACCACCCACACACCCACGCGATTTGATCGAACAGCCTTGTTAGGCTGATCGATACTAACTGGCATTTTATTCTTGTTCTGGTTGGCTCGTTTGGACATTTATGCCCTACGCTTGGATTCATGTGTCATCATACAAGCTTACATATGTCTTCTGCTCGCGCCAACTCACTCCGAGTTTGTGATTACGTGTCCTACTAGGAAACAGGAATACTTGAGCACTACTTACCAGGATGTCGACGGGTATTTCGAACCCTCTGGCGGGGATGTAGGATAAACAACAAGGACGTGGTTTGTCGGGCAGATTTTCGTTGCTCCTACATGTTCTTCGTTCGTGAAAGTGGATATCATCGTATATTCACCCGAGTACACCCATGCGATCTGGCTTGATCAGGCCTAAACAGGGCGCAAACCCTGGACGGTATTCTTAACGGATCATCGTTTACCGCTAATTTCCAATTTCTGCAGCATGTCGAAGTAAACGGAGATGGACAAAGTCAACGCCTTTACCATTTCTATCAAGGTTCGTAGCATCGTTGGAAAGTGTATTACGAAACCCATCTATCAAAACCCAATCCAACTAAATCAGTAGCTCAATAAAGCGGCTACCAACACTTACATCTTTCCTGCATGCTTTCGCTGGACGACATGGCGAACCCCTGGCCTATCACCCAAGTCTAACTTCCGAGCGGCTTTGTCCAACCGGTCCGTCGACACACCCTTTGTCTAATTGAATTGTACGTGTGCTCCCACTGGAACAAACGGATTGACGCGTTGTGTCACGGCACAGAGTTGACCTCGTAGCTGTGTTCACAGGACGACTGTCTAAAAAAGAACACTCTGGTGCTCTATGAGATAACCGACCATCAGAAAGCGGGCAAATTCACCTGGTTGGTTTGTATCGATCTTTGCATCCGACGATGAGATCATTTTAGTACACTGTCTAATACCCCCTTTACCTCAACTAAGCTTTACAAGCCCTGAGCCCTAGTGTTTAATCAAGAAATGCCGGGTAGCACGGTCGAAACAAAAACCCCACCCTTGGAACAAGGAAGGAAGAAGATTGCACAGAAAAACTAGCAGAACTGTCCGCCTATCACCAATCCGTAAGCAATATGGAAATTAGATTTTCAAGTTCTGTAAATCCATCTGCTATTAAGCGTAAATTACCAAAGCGTAAATTTACTGCCAAGACTCGAAAAGCTCTGACAACTTCTAAAACTGAGAGACATAATATTTCATCTGAAACAAATCTATGCACATCTACCCTACCGGTTCAGCCTATTAACTTGCAAAACATCTATGACAAAATTACCGTGCTTCAAATCAAAATGTCGTTGATCGATAACCCTGTCTGTTCTACGTGCACTAGAGCCTATAACTGCCTTAGTGCAAGTGATGATGAGTCCCAAAGTAGGGCACATGTTACCCACAGGATTCCTTATTTATTCGATCGCCGCAGAAGTAGTCTGCAAGATGTATCGTTCTAGCACTTCCGTTGTTTTTCATCTCCCGGATAATATTCCGCTTTCAGCCTCGCGGGATGTCTTACTGAAAGCTGATAAGATGGTTGGCATTGAGTGCAGTTGCATAAGACACAAAAAGTAGCTCCAACCTCACGCGTGTCCACTCCTATTCAAATAACATGGTGCCTTAACTGCCAGGGAATTTATAAACAGACGTGATCAAATTGATGTCAACGCTACCTTTGAGTCCTTTAGAATAATCGCGAACAGAACACCTTTACACAGATTACTCTTACATGGAGATTCTGACCCTATTCTACGACGCAACTCACTACCTTCAAGTGTGCTCGCACCTACAACACTTGTTAGTCTCTTTCTTAACTTTTACGAATGGTCAAAAAGGAACACGTTTCAATTGAACATAGCTAAGTGCAAAGTGATACATCTGCGTCACCAGCCGGTAAACGCTTACAAGCTTGGAGACCGCACCTTGACGAGGGTCACTCAGGAGCATGTCCTGGGTGTATTTGTACAGGAAGATCTTGGGTGTTCAAATAAAGCACAGAAGGCGACGAGAACCGGAAATCAACACTTTGGCCTTCTTCGCAGAGCCTTCGTTCGGTTTGAACCCTCAATATGTTCCCAAATGCCTAAAGCCTACGTGCGACCTCACGTGGAATATGCTATTCAGGGGTAACAACCGTGGCAGAAACAGGATCTCGTTGCTCTCGAGACTCCCTAAAGAAGGGCGACCAAGAACGTCAGTGGCCTCTTTCATCTGCCCTATCAGCTTAGACTGAAATCTCTAAAGATGTACAGCAGTCGATCTCGGCTTTTGGGGGGGGATCGCATAATGGTTTTCCGGATTCTGAAGAACCTAAACCACATTTGCCGTCCGTTGCTGGGATTGGACCACAACACTAAACTAAGAGGTCACCTTCTGAAACTGACAATTCCGTATAGCCGGCTTGAATGCCGTAGAAATTTCTCTTCGCTCCGCGTATGTGAGCCTTGGAATGCCCTCCCTAATTATATCGTCTCTGCTCCTAATCTGGCGATATTTAAAAGACGTGTTGACGATGCATTGTCTCACTTACATTTCATTGTATTGCTTGTTAGCTAGGGGCTACAAAACGCAATCAAACGGGGTCTTGCCAAACGCCTAACCAATGGATTTATGGATTTACACGTTTAATACGCGAACACCTCCGCTATTCCACATAAGACTATGGTGAGTCCACCACAACGCTTTTCCCTTTATTATGCAATTGATTTTCGCAATAATTTCCATCCACGGGACTAGTTAGGCGATGCTTTTTTTCCCGTAATAAACAATTGTTCCATTGGTCCATTGTTCCAAACTAACACTCTACCTTAAAGTTACCTGTCCACAATGCCACCCATAACCATTCCAGCAATATAGTTAAACCCTCCAGACTCTCCACCAATGACGTTTGTTTATAGTGAGCATCCTAAAAACAATCTTTGAAACTAAGCACCACCGTCGCTATTAACCTGTAAAATCACATCCAGTGGACAGTTTCGTAAGCCAGTTTAGAAAGCACTAACATATAGGTTGTCGATTTGGACATGACCACCACAGAGTATCTGCGACCTGATTGTTTTCTGTGACAACAAATGATCAACTACAATTGATAAGCCGCTGATAAAAGGGGCACTAACTGGAGGCCTAAATCAGGTATCTATTACTCCATCCTCTCTGAACGTGGGTTCTACTGACCCTAACCCCCCCCCCCCAAAATCCCGAGTCGGCTTATACTCCTGATCACCATACTTCCCACAATCTCATAACCATACATCCAGTTCGAGCAGTTTGACCAGCTTAAACAGTATCACCTAATAAAAGTACCGGCTACCCCTCACTGCCAAGGAACCCATTAGTTTACAGTGTTATTACTTTCAATATACCTGACTCTATTTCAATTTTCGGTAAGGTAGCTAACGTGGAAATCTCAAATGCTTAAGACAATTAGGGGTGGTTCGGATAATGCAGGTCTACCTAGTATCAGCCAGAGTTAATTCTGTCGACCAGCCCAAGTTGTAAACGCTCTTTAGCGAGGTAAACATTATTCGAAAAGCCTCACACTTATCAAACGTTTACTTCAGTAGGTACTTACTCAACAGTATGTTTTCTGTTTATCCGAAAACTACTGGCTGCTTCCATCTTGGTAAACCACTTATGCCCACTGACCATTTCCGTAATTTACAACTTACTTATATCCCTGGTAGACTAAATGAACTATTTTTTGGAGACCTGTGGGAAGAAACTCAATGTCATCCTTCTCCATCCAGGCTAGTCAGCTTCTTCCGAACTTTTATCAGAATGACCTAAACTTATAATTTGGAGGGTGATTAGCCCTACACCATCAACAAATCTCACTCCTGCTAAAAATTACACCAATCGTGCCTCGTCAACTTATCAATGAAACATCACTAGATATCTGCCCCGACTTATTCTACCAGTTTAGTGTTTCTACCTATCCAGACATTAGCTACTAAATCACTTCTCTTCAATGTGCCTCTCATTTCGGAACAAGATACCTACTCGTTGCTCTATGGTGTCGTTCTTTCAACCCGACTTTATTTTAGTGACAGTGATATTGTTTACGTGCAAAACTCCAGTTTTCTCGCTTGTCGAACATCGGTACCTGGTGGTGATTGCAACAAACATGTCTCTGATAACTTCCAAGGCATCACTGTTATGCACTTTCCTTCATGAGTGGCAATATGTGAGCGGTAGGAATTGTACATGTTGCTCTAGCTAGGAACCTCGATGGCTTTGGGTTGCATTCATCCCCTTCGGAATCCCAGTACTGATAACTTCCAAATCCTGGAACATTTGGCTTGCTACTTAGCAACACTACACGTTAAATGTAAAGTATTAGGAGGAGATTACAATATGTCTGATTGAGAAATATCGTGCGCCGCACCTATCGAAATATTCGACATTGTTGTCTTCGATACATATTTGTCGATGATAGCTGTCCATTCACCCATCAGGTGAAAACCACAACCTCAATTTATTCCTTACATTAGGCGCTATCCAACAATTTTTCCCCCTTGTTCTAGATATAAACTTCCATGGCAGCGATTACAAGCTGGTCCAACGCTTTTCGGTGTTGCTCAATCCCAAAACTGACATCACCGCGACCGCGGTTCCGTCCTGGTTTGGTCCCATCAGATGGAGAGGTAGCCTGGGCTTGTAGCGTCCCAATCACATAGCGGATTCTCCAAGTCCATTTATGTATTAGTTTCCGCTGTACTAAGCGTTGCTCACGGATCTCAGCGGCATAGTGTTTGTGGCATCAGCCGTGAATCATTAAGCTCTCGATTTCCGAACCCAGCCCGAACTATCTCCACCCTGATGAGTCCAAACCAGTGATGGAACGGCGGTCGTGTTGGGGTGCCATTGTTGGAATGACCAATACCAAAATATTTCTAGTGCTCATTTGGTCCTTGGGATCGTGAATGACTGAGGTCCACTTCAAGTGAACCTTGGGTCTCAATAGAGGTTGCTTGTAGCAATCCAACCACACAGCGGATTCTCCAAGTCCCACTTTGATGGTCCAGCTCTCTCTCTCTCTCGAAAACCCATTTTCTGACACTACCCGGACTCAATCTGCAATCCTCTACAGACCATACAATTCCCTACTCCTGGAATGGTTTTTCGCCCATCTGAGGTTTTGTATTAGGAAACGTTTTTCATAACGAATGATCCACAAGTGGCTGACGATGAATCCTACAAGAATATAGATATTTGTCTAGATGCTCTAAAACTACTGAG
>OX104059.1:45354960-45378806 GCA_944474145.2 Dicrocoelium dendriticum | reverse complement strand
AGATAGGAGCAGAATTGTTCAAACTTCATGAGAAAGTCATTTCCATCAGCCAATCTGTCCTTGACTTAGGTTTGAGGTACACCAGTTCGTGAAAGTTTTAGAAAACCTACAAATCATTTCTTGAAAGAGGCTAAGCAGTCAGTCGGGCTTATATACCACATGCTAAGCTTGAAAGAAACCAGCCTAATTGCTTTCAAACTCAGTATCAAACCTATGCTTAAAGATTGCTGTGTTGCGTTCAGTAACCTACAAAAGTGTGATTTGAGAGCCATTAAAAACGTTCAACGCGCATTCACGAAGCGTATATTTGGATATACAACCGCTCTTTCATAAATAGGTACAAAGAGCTGAATCTTGAACCTCTGTGGTTATGGAGAATACAATTAAATGTGCGCTTCCTCCAAAAACTCGCTTGGTGGAAGGCATATACTGCAACCTATCAATTACACTTCCGGGGAAATACCAGTTATAAACTGTTAGTGATTGCATAGTCAGTCTCTTTACCTAAATTCATGACCAGCCTAAGGAGAAACTTTTATCTTCTTCGGTATGGCTCCATATGGAATAGGCTGCCAAAAAACTCAGATGTATTGAACATTTTTGTATGTACAAGAAAATGATAAAGATGTATCTGTCAATTTACAACGTGGAATGAAGCTTAAATTTTCAATTGGATAAAGAAAAGTTGTATGAAGAAGGGCCGGATCATGTATGATACCGAAGAACATCGACTAGAAACATGTTAAACAAATGCACCAGAGCAAACTTAATCAGCTAGGATGAGCGGTTACAACCACTTCACATGTTATTCTTTAAGGCAGCCTCCTACGCGGTTTATTCCTTTCAAACTTAATTCATACCAACTGTCTTCGGATCTAAAACCTAGTGTGAAATTCTTTACTGGTGTGAGCCCAGGAACTATCTTCGTAATCCTCCCCTGAAATTGTCTACTTCGTAATATTTGTTCTGCGAATCCCTTCGCTTCATGTGCTCTGTAATCCTAACCACTTTACCTTCTTTCCTAGAGTTAACAGTCCAGGAACATATACCGGATTTTAGTAATGGCAATAAGGAATTCCCTAGTTAACGTTTTGCTCACGGGCAACAAGTACAGTTATCTGTCCGGCTGTCACGCCGCACTACTTGATCGTATGATCAACGCGATAGACTTTTACGCTGAAGTAAAATATACCTGCTTATTTTTGGTATTAACGATATTCTGCCTGTTGCATGCAGTTTTTCTTCTTATTTTACATTCTTGCTTATTTCATTGTTGGATACGATTGGGTTGATCTCCTGATGTGATGGATTATAGCTTCCAGATTGTAAAAGACTATACCTATGCAAGGCACATTGCCAGTAACTGCCTAGCGTATAAAAACTACCATAATTGAATGACCCGCATGACGGACCGTGCTGAAGCTTCATCGCCCATCATGCATGCATAAAAGCAGCCCTAAAAAGAACACAATATATGCTAAACAGGTGTAATTTTATATGATTATATGCCAGGTATAGCATGGAAGTGTGGACGAAACCGTTCGACAGAATATCCTGCATGAAAGCAAGTCCCCTGGGGACGGTTGCACGGTGGCCGTATTCATTTACCTGAACCTTTGTTTAAAGCTGTATTTGTTATTGTTCTCAGCTTTTCAATTTGTTTACTACCTTAAACCTGCCAATTACTTTCGTTTTGAATCCATGGTATAAAGCGTGAACAACTGATTATTTTGTGCGCTCCTGCTGTACACGTTGATCAGACCACATAGTTGGACTGTGCCTCATATCGCCGAGGAATATACCATGCATATATTTGTATGTATTTAGTAGTGTGATTCAAGCAAGTGCGTTAGGTGCGTCTTTGTTCGTAATCTACTTTAATGATCTCTGATGAAATTATGCTCGGGAAGCCATTCCTCTTTGCTGCTGACGTTAAAATTGTAAATTGCTTTGCCTATGGGCAAGATGGTCCTAATTTAGTAAGTACTCCGTCTGACTTGTAAGTTTTGGAGCACTGCACCAACTCCTGGAAGTTGTACTTCGCCAGTGACAAGCATAGTCTATGATACAACGACTGTGACACTCCAACGAACATCCTAACCGTAAATAACACTAGTATTCCTGTATGTGGGGCAGTCCGAGACCTTGGTCTAAGATATTTCACCTCATTTAATTTTTAAAGTTTTTTGTATTCTTGCAGGTGTCTGCAATAGAAAACATCGCCTACATAAACCGAACTCTTATCTTGATGGAGTACAGGCTTTTAGCCTTTAAAAGCTGTGTTAGGCTGAAGCTTGGAAACTGCACACTAGTGCACGGAAATCTGAGAAAACTGGACATCATATCATGGGAAATCATCCATCATTCCAAAAGCAATGCTTTAACATGCCTAATATTTTGAGTTACTGTGAGCGTTGCTAGGCTCTAAAACTGCAGCCACTATGGCTGCGCAGACTCAAACTAAATTTCGTGCCTTCTCTACCGTTTACTATTCTGCCTAAACTTTACACCTCAGCCACTATTCGAGTTACAGGCTCTCGAACGCTATTACATACGAAATAGCGAGCGCATACTGCATATTCAAAAGTCTTGTACCAAGCTCCGCTCGATTTTTCTCAGTAAAATGTGCGTTGCTTTGGAATAAGCCTCCATCGAATTTCAGAAAATGCTCTTCCTGTCTGCAATTCAAATGGAGGATCAAGGTTCACCTGACTATTTTCAATATATTGTCGACACTTAGCCAAAAGATGATTGGATGTTTTGTAGGAGGAAGTTCCTGCATACAGCAATAGCCCCTTATGGTCTCAATATTCTACTGTTAGCTTCACTTGGATGGCCTCCTTAGTATTTATTTACAATACATCTTATTCCTACCAATCATGCACTTCCGTCTAATCAATAACTTTTTCTCCTTTTATGCACTGTTTCGGAGATGAGCAACGTCTCTCAAGCTGTAATCTCCGCACTGACGTCGTTGTTCGCAATGATTTTCCACTAAACTGCGCTTGGTCTCTCAGCAAACGATTGTAAACAATATTATGCTTTTGATTCCTCATGCCTTCTATTTTTCTTTATTTCACTTTTGGCCACGAGTGGGTTGCTAGCTTGTGGTGATGGATTACAGCTTCCAAGATAAAAATTTATACCCATGGAAAGTATCCGGCCACTGACTCGCTGCTAAATAACAAAAAAGCGTCATCCCTGAATGATATGCATATCGGATCGGGCTGAGGCTTCATCGCTCAAAGTGCATGCATAAAACAACCCTAATAAAATACGACATTTGTGAAACAGACGAAGACTTACATGCTATTTTGCGACACTGACACACAGACCGTTGGAGCATGGAAGTGCGGTGGAACCCATCGAGGGATTAACCCGCATGGAATGAGGTTCCCTTAGGACAGTTCCATGGGTGGAGTACTACTTCACTTGAACTTTTAGCCAAATCTGTATTTGTTATTGTTCTCTGTTTTTGATCTCTAATACTATCGAATTGTCATTCACTTCAGCAACCCATTTGGGACCCGTTGTACAAAATATGAACAATCTACTATTTTATGCGACCCCAACGTACACATTGATCAGTCCCCTCAGTTGGATTGTGTCTTGCACCGTAGAGGAATAAAAACTTTATTTCTCTATTTAACGCAAGTTTACGGAGCCGTAAAGGGTTCACTATTTAGTTATTCAAAGTTTACGGGTGCTTTTGTCGTTTTGCAAAAGGTTTAGGAATAAGGCGCATGACTACCACAACGGATAAACATGTGAAGGAAAGTAACAAACCTTACCAAAATCGAAAAAAGCGAAACGTCTGACACGTCTACCGCGCCGGTCAATTAGCTGAGATTGGTGCCGCGTTGGCGGGTGGCAGTGATAACGGAATGTTTTGGGTGATTAGTATGGAAGACGCAGTTATAGTTAGGTGTGCCTGTGCGGTTGTACCAGGTAACTTTGGAGGCGGGTCCTCCAAGAATACAACTTGGGAACGATCGATGGACACCACTGTTCGGTGACCATTTTGGCCTATGGTAAAATGTTTGGGGATTTGTTGCAGAACCCTGAAGAGGTCTGTGTGAGGAGGCTGAAGCGAATGACTTACTGCGTCTATGCGAAGGAATACGTATGTGTAGGTACAGCGTCCATTTTGCATTTATACATCTGTTCTGCTCCCTAGTAGGGGTCGAACGAGTGGGAGGGTATGAGAGACGAAGAGTGTATACGAAACACAAAGGTGTACAAATTTTTGACTTTTTAACACGGTTTAGAGATTTTTTGTCTTTTCGCGGAACGTCTATGAAGAAAACACCCGGTAATAACAAATGGTGGTATGTCAAGAAAGATGGCAAACGTAAACAGAATCGGAACAACGGACCGGGCGTTTGACCTATCTGTCTCATCAGTCAGTTGCCTGGGGTTGAGGATGAGTTGGCGGAGGGTCAGGGAAAACAAACGTGTCTAGCGTGCCTGGTGCGGAAGATGCAACTGCGGGTTGGTCTATTTGTGCAACCTTGCCAGGTGAGTTTGAAGGCGAGTCTTCGAAGAAGACAGCTTGCGATGCTCGATGGACACAGTTATTCGGTGACCATTAGGGTCTAAGTTCAACTGCTAAGGAGTTCACTGGAGAAATGTGAAGAGGTTGAAGTTGGGAGGCTGAAGAGGGCCACACACTGCGTATGTGCGGACTAAAACGTGAGTGCGCGTAAAGAGTATGTTGTGAATTTGCACATCTCCGTTCTACTCACGATGAGGTGTCGGGAGCAGCGAACACATGCAGTGAACAAGGAAAGCTGCGAAGGTTGACCGTGGCATGCAGGATGGGGAGAGATCAGTAAAATTAACTATCCTGACAGCTTAAGCGTTGTGCCGTAGAACAGCTACGTTGGTGCGCACTTAGGTCAGCTTGGAGGTTGCTGATAATACCTAGAAGTGCTAACGAAATGTTTCCGCTTCAGTCAGCGTCAGTAGTAGCAAAGAGTATTGCCGATGAAAGCGTTCGACTAGGACAATCGCCAATGGGTGATTTGCAGTCGTGTAGATATGGCGGTAGCACAGGAAGTTGCAGAAAGTAGCGAATTGCGAAGGTTTGAAAGGTGTACCAACAGTACAAAAACCACGAAAAAATGTTTCGGTCGTTCAAGATTTTCAGGGAGGATTTCCGCATATCGATACCATAACTAGGCCAAGTTGTGCCCTTAAGCGAAAGAATAATCTGAACGGCAAAGGAGTTGCACTGAGGGGCATACAAGGTGAGTATTTACTCAATTATTTTGAGCCATGCGTGCGACGCTCGCTAGTGCAACTGCATAGGTGTGCGTGTATAGCCAGGCGCCTTCAGCCAATAGGACCACAGACGCAATAACTCATAGGGGTGCAGGTGGGACGCTTCAGCTCCTACCAGATACGGCGTCAGTAGCCGATGCACCATGTGCGTTTTTGTTTCTCTCTCCAAAGAAGCGATTCCCATCAATTAGAACGATAGTAGAGATTTGAACAACGATTGGGTTCGTAAAATCAGTCACAGCCAAATAAGTTTGTCGTGTGAGTTTGAACGTGCAATTCACCTAAACCCCATGGTTGGCTTGCATGTTCGGCACTCGATGGAGGTGAAGAACGCCATACTAAAAGCGTACAGGAAAGAAGGCGATTGGAAGCAGGTCGCTTGCACACTGAAGATGAACGTTACCAGTTGCCGCAACTGGATACGGGTGTACGAATCGAAGGAACCGGTGGCGCAGCACGGGAGGTGTCCGTCGCAGAGCACTGGGAGAAACCCATGTTGACTGTCTGGTGGAGTGGGATCCTGTAGAGCCTACTGTTACCCTAGAACTCCTTTGTTTGCGGTTGAAGGTGGAGTGCAAACTTTTAGTATGTACCAACACCGTCTCACGATACTTGGATAGTAGACTGCTAAAAATGAAGAAACTACACACCATCCTAGTGTCCATGCACACGCTGGAGAACAAAAAGGGACGCAGGTCAATCGTTTTGCAGTTCATGGATTACGAGGTGGAAGGAAGGCAATCGGTGTGGATTGATGAGACCAACTTCAAGTTATTTTGCTCCCGCACTCGTTCCCGCTCACGAGATGATAGTCGAGCGTCATGTACAGTGGCGAACAGCCGAGGACCGAAGGTTCATCTTGTCAGCGCCATGACCAACAACGGCTCGATAGCGTGTTCGCTTCTGAGCGAAAGTTGCAACAAGCAAAGGTGCGCTCAGTGGCTGCGACAAGTGCTTGATACCAACGGAGTAGGGTTTGTGGAAAGGTGTCTCTTGATTTGTGACAATGCGCCCTGTCACACGCACCAAAAGCACGTTTTCCCGGAGGAGCCGTACCGCTTTGGGAGACTTCTACGCCTTGCGCCATACTCTCCAGCTCTCAATCCTATCTAGGACATCTGGAGTATAATAAAGGCCTATGTAAAACGGGCAATGAGAAGACGGTACTCCGAGATGCTCCTGGGGGATCCTGAAGGTGTTATGAATAAAAGCGAGCGGCAGATTCACTTTTTGGCGCACGCGGGGTCTGAAGCACGGGTCTTAGTGATGCAGCAGCGCTGCGAACAAATAGTTCATCATGTCAGTAAGAATTACGGAATTGTTGTTCATTTGGCCGATCTGCAACACATTCTGTTGGCAGTAAACTATCTGTTCTAAGTGCGTGTTGTTCTTACTTTATTATGATGACGGGCCAGAGTGCACTTTATACCCTGCTAGAAATAGTCAGTTCTTTATTCGGGGGAACATCGTGAATTTTCAGTAGCTTGGTGCGTGTGGTCTCGTCGCATACCCGTTTTACTTGCCGCGTTATAGGATAATCATGTGAGAGCTTGACAAATAGATGCCATTCTAACACGGTTGTGTGGCAAGCAATTATATTTCACCGCCTGTCGTTGCTGGTGTTTGGAGAGCCAGTGGATAAGGACTTTGATAAGGGCATAATAGATAAGCAAATTGAACTATGCAGACTCGACGTACATAGGTAGTGTGTGACCATTGTCGGATTGCTTTACCCGTTGCACCAACGCAGGCGGCTGGACGCTGCATGCAGAGCATGTAGGGCAAGCACAACTAACGTTTATCACACTCTCTAGGGAAATATTTCCGGATGGGTATTTGTCAGTTGTGGACTGTATTCGAACACACCACGTGGTTGCGGTGACGTGCTTTGAAGCCGTAAATAAAATGAATTCGCTCCGGCGAATGCCATTTACTCGTCAGGTTGTAGCGTCTGCACAGGAATGAGTGGCTCCGCATGACGCAAACCGGTCCGTACGTTCATATGGCATTTGCCATTTACAAGTGGAAGTTGCTATTTCTCTCCATCACAATTCTACATGGGTAAATGATGCGGTTATAGCCGAATATCTATTGCAATCATATCGCGTGCGTGTTATCGTCATCCACCCACACACCTCAGGCTCCGTTCTCCATCGCCAGCTGTGAGTGCACCATGCAGCTAACCACGAGATATAAATCAGGCGCACTCTCCATCCACCTCCCACTCCTAGTAGGTGATTGATATGAAACTGTCCAGCTGCCTACCAGTTATCTGTTTCGCCTTTCAATCCCCTGGGTCTTTGACGACCAAAAGTACACCCGGATACGGAAGCCCTGGGTGCTCTCGACATGACGAGTGTTACATTAGGCGAGCGGTCTGTCGAAATTTAGTTCCAGTGTTGTTCGCGGGAAAATGAGCGCTTACCTTACGTCCTTAATTGCTATGGGCTACAATTTCGCATAGTTTACTGACACATACAACCAAGCGCTTTTTGTCAGGAACGTCATCTACATCGTTGTTAACCTGGTGATGCAGCTCCGGAGAAAACGGTTTGGTTCTTAGTGCACTCGGTTTGAGTTTGGATGAGGGACTATCGATAATTGATCTATGGTGTCATTCCTGGACTCACAACATATGATCGTGCTTAATGACGGGGGTTTGTACAATGTAGACGAAGAGATGACTAATCCACTTTGAATATTTATATAGTTGTTTCGTTTGCGGAGGCGCAGTATGGGGGCGCGTAGGCGGTCGGCTCAGGACGGCACGTGACACGGGGCCGCAATTTTAGTACCGTCATAGGTTGGATATCAAATATAAAGGACATATTATCCAGATAAGCTGTGGGTTGACTATGTTAATGTTACTGTGTATGATCAACAACACATTTGCGCCATGTGTCACACCTGTGCACACGTTCTTCCCAGTGATTCTCTAATTTGTTCCATGGTGGTCACTTTCAAAAGATTCACCTCAAGGTCTCAACCGCAAATCAGTTTGCATCGAAAACTAGTGTACACTTTAATGATCGTTTGGCCCTCACGCGTCTATGCCGCCTTCAGTAAGAGTGATAATGTTACCACCTCCTCGGGTGGCAAAAGTAGTCACAACTATCCACATTGCCAAACGGCCCATCAACGGACGGTATATTCATAGGATAGTGAGAAAATTTGAGAAAACTGGGAGCGTGGGCGATGCCAAAAAGACAGGGCGACCTCGCATCATCACGGATGACTTTTCTACTTGTGCGGTTATTCGTGAGGTGTCCGGAAACTGCGATCTGAGCATTTGTAAACTCGCCCAGCATTGCGACACCACCAGGAATGCCGTCCATAGGGTTTTGAAGGAAAGGAGATTCCGGAAGTATAACGCCTGTCAAGTGCAGGTTTTAAACCCATGTGATTCGGAGAAGCGGCTTCAGTTTTGCCACAGGTTTCTGAGTGCCATGGACATTAACCCAATTCTTTTTACCAGTTAGGCTGTTTTCCGTTTGCACGGTGCGGAGAAGTAACAGTTTTGAGCAACGTGTAATCCACGCCGACGCAGCGCTTCACGTATTCGACATGGGTTAACTGGCCAAAGAATCGTGCGACCATTTTGCTTTCCCGGTAATGGAGCTGGTAGAATGTTGTTTCGCAGTGCTAATGCCTTACGCTTTCTAACATCCTCGTACAAGGAATTACTGAAAAATTGTGTAATTCCGGAACTGGAGTCCGCTGGCTTGTTAAGTACCGTTTGGTTGCAACAAGATGGTGTACCTGCACACTATGCAAAAACGGTGCGGAATTTTCTCAAGCGGACGTTCTCTTGCCGTTGGATCGGGCGAGGAGGACCTATAGAGTGGTCTGTTTGGTCACCAGATTCGAACGCATTAAATTCCCTCTTCTGGGATTTACTTAAAACAGCGGGTTTACAGAAGGAAGCCAAAGTCTCTTGAGGAATTGCAGCAGAGCATTTTGCAAGAATGTCGCGGGATCACAGTTGGTACTTTGGCGAAAGTGTTAGCAAACACTATCAGGCGAATGCTGCACTGTACGCAAAACGCCGATGGGAACATCGAACTTCCCTGACAAATAGGCGCAGTACACCAATAATCTGCAAATATATGTATCATGCAATGATTTATCGACTGAATGCGTGCGCTGGCTAATGCTCACTTTTCTTAGGAACGTCAGTTGCTGGTTTCTCCTGGAGTTCTGTGTGAGTGTGTCGTGTTATACATAGCTCGGGATATCCGTTCTCCCGTAGGTCGCCCCCAACTTGAAACTTGTCCCTACGGTTCAGTTGCTCTATTCCACCAAATCCATGTGGTAGAATAGTAATCGAGGCTCAGTTTACAATATGACCAACTACTAGCCAAGTTTGGGGAAATAGTAACCCCCAAAATCACTACGATTGGAGTAATCGTAGGGGACTGTGCATCTCAATCCTCCCCCGTAAGTGCTGCTCCTATCCCACGAAAAACTGCTAGTAACAGCGCCAGCAGCACCGCACTTAGTGTCCAAAACATCAATAGCTCTCCCAATACTACACCTGGCTGACATTAGACTAATGCGGTTCCCAGTTCGATCATTGTAACTGCACCTAAGGCTCCTTTCAAACTCTCGAAGGAATGCTTACAATGAACAATGAGTTATCACGGGATAAAAGCAAGTGCTTGACACGTTTGGTAGGATGGTTGAGGTGAATATGATGAAATCAAAATATGTCTGGGTCATCTATCGAACGTCTGCCGAGATGAATCGTTTGATAAGTAACATCAGTGTAAAAGTAAAATAAATTATAGAGTGTATACGTTCAGAAGGACACTGGGGTTCAGTGATCATTGAGGTAAAGAGTGAGAAAAGTAAAATATGGTCGCTCTCTTAGGTCCATTTGATACATAAATCATGTTGAAAAGCATGCTTGGCGTAATCAACAGTAGGGGAGTTTAGGTAAAAAGAAAGTTGGGAGCTAAGCGCAACATCTAATCATTTTTTGAAAAGATCCAAGGTAGGAGAGGATACGACTGAGTCTGGGAGTGCGTTCCAAGGTTTGAAAACCCGAAGGGAAAAGTAATTCCGTCAACACTCAAGACGGCTGTATTGTTCCTTCAACTTTAAGCAGTTACCCCTGAGCTGCGCGTTGTGGCTAAGTTTCACCAAATGGCGGCATACGTGGTTGGGGTCACTCAATATTTGATACGCTAATATGAGATCACCGCGCAGTATTCGATAGCGCACGTTGAAAATACCCAGCAACTTCATCCTTCGGTGGTAAGAGTGATACCGCAGGCCTATCACGTTCTTTGTTGCTCTCCGTTGTGGTGCCTCTATCGCTTCTAGGTCGCGCTTCAACCAAGGTTGTCAAGCTTGGATAGCGTATTCAACATGCGGGCGCACGTAGGAATGGTGCATCATTGAGAAGATTGATGGGTCAAATCTCCCGAATGCTCTTCGCAACATGCCGACGTGCTGGTTGCCTCTTTTCGCAGCTACCTCAGCCTGTTTTGAACAGTTGAGGTCGCTCTGTACGATCATACCCAGGTCACGTTCCTTGGAGCTATTCTGCAGTCCAATGGTCCCAAGTGAATAGGTGTCGTTATGACTATGGCGTAATTGTACGACGCGGTATTTGTCTACATTGAACGGTAGGGCGTTTTGAACTGACCAGTTCGACATTGTGTTAAGATAGCACTGGAGCCGTTCATGGTCCTCCGGTCCTCTGATCTTTCACCATATCTTGATATCATTAGCGAAACATAGGAAATCGGAAGTAATTGATCTCGCCAAAGCGTTAATAAACACCAAGAACAGACGAGGTTCAAGAACCGAGCCTTGTGGTACTCCGCACGCCACATCGATTGCATCAGACAATGATTCTCGGACACTCACCATTAGCCGTCGTTCTTGTGGAAAATTGTCAATCCAACTCAGGATTTGGTCGCCAACGCCGTAATTCCAAAGCTTGTGAAGGAGCATGCGATGGTTTAAGCGATCAAATGCTTTTGTAAAGTCCAGGTAGTTGACATCGATCCCTACTTCATCATCAACAGCTTCGGTCTAGCTATTACGTGCAATTAATAGGTTAGTATTACACGAATGTTTTCGACGAAAGCCATGTTGCTCTGGGGCTATTAAATTGTGGCTTTCCAGGTATTCCATCAGCGCATCTGCGATGATTGATTCCATCACTTTGGATAGTACTGGATGTAGTGTTATTGAACGGTAGTTGGCAGGATCAGTGCTGCTACCCCCTTTATGAATAGGAGTGATGACCCCTCGCTTCCATACTGGTGGAATACGGTTCTCCTCTAGACATCGTTGATAGAAAATAACCATTGGTTCTGCTAGATCACTAGCTACTGCGTGTAGAGCCTTTAGTCGGATGTTGTCAGCTCCGGGAGAACTGTGGATACGCAAGCATAACAACTTCTTCAACACAGCTTCCGCAGTGAAGGTGATGTTTTCTAAACCAGATGGTGGAGTAGTAGAAATGAGGAGAATGTTTGTGCTCGTTACCTCCTGGAACGTTCGGGAGTAGTGAAGCCGTAGGAGATCAGCTGCTTCCATTGCTGATCGCGTGCACCCATCAGCCGGGGCTAGTGCTGGAACCCCTCGCTTTACCGTACGAAGGCCGTTAACGTGCCTGTACAGGATTTCGCGATTCGTGCAGAGTCACTTCATTAACTTCTGCTGATGAGTGACCTTGTCTTCGCAAATCAGTTTCACACAGAAGTTACGATGTGTCACGTATGCAGTCCAGGTTTCGGCATTCGGGCAGTCCTGGTGATCTCGCCATGCCAAATCCCTCCGGGACATACATTTACGTGTCCCGCTCCTCAGAAATAACTACGCTTGTTTTGGGGTTGGAAGAACTTCTGCTATGATGCGTGCGTTACCAGTGTACTAAACGTAATTGTAAATGTTTCCCAGGCAACATCTGGGGGGCATTCGGGTAAGAAAGTCCAAGATGTATCCTTAACAAGCTTAGACAACACATTGTAGTGTGTGACAGTACGCACTTTATCCTCCTCCTTTTTAGGGTACTCCGCATAGCAAATATAGTCGAAGAGTAGAGTAACATGATCACTACAACCCTTGTAACTTGTAACTATCCCGCTAACCATGAGTTCTTCGTTAATGAGCACAAGATCCAGTGTCGACGGCTTGTTAGAAGTTCGAAATCTGGTGGGAGAGGTTACGTGGTTGTAAAGAGGGTGGCTAGCAATAAGCTCATGCAAGCAGGCTTTAAACTGCATACCGTCGGTCACTGGCGTTTATATGTCATGCACGTTATAGTCTCCCGCGATAAGAATGTGGGTGTAGGACTTGTTCAAAGCAAACTGGAAAACGTGGTTCAGTTTGGATCCATTTCCGAAGTTGAGTTTGGTGGGTGATAAATCACGGCTAGTAGGCATGTGTTCTTGTTTCGCAACCATAGGCTGCACCAAAGAGAATCGGGAGCTCGGATTTCCGGGTGGTCGATAACTTCACATCAGAGGTTTATATTATAATAATCACCCCGCCCCCCTTCCGGTTCTATCGGTCCGAAGCAGTGACATACCCGGTAAATTGATCTCAGAATCGGTTATCTCAGGGTTTAACCATGTCTCTGTAATCATGACGAGGTCCCACGGTTGTGAGGCATGGTGTTCTCTAAGTTCTGCCAACTTGCTTAGAAGGCCTTAAGCGTTTGTATACACGCAAGGTAGGGCTTTTGTTGTTAGGTCTTCATTGATAGATGTCAAGTTTTTGTTCGCTTTTAAGCCGGCCGTTAGGTGGCCGGAAATTAATCGTTTTTCGGTTTATGTATTTCAGTCGTGTTGCATGGCATTATTAAGCGTTCCTGAACAGAAGTTTCACTGATGCTGTGCTCGGTCCTCCTGTGTGCTGTGGGCGCGGTTGTGTCGGTCTCTCCGCAGGACTGTGCAGATAAGGAATTTGTTGCGTTTGAAAGTTCCGTTGAATTGCTTCCGACTTTTGGTCGTTTGCCTGCTGCTTTTAGCCGGATTTCTGTTGGCAGCCTAGCTCGAAACTTTAACCGGCTATCCAACAGAACTTGCGTCATACGCTCGGAGTGTAGTATTACTTTAATTAGCCTTGGACCGCAGCCCTTGTATTTAGGCGATGACGGAACTCTTGTCAGGGGTGTGGCAAAAACATTGTCTACAGAGAGTGCTTCGCGGATGTAGAACCACTGCTCTCGGTCATGAGTTTGTGCATAGTGATCAGAAGAATGCAGAAGCTCAGGAACACCATGAACAAATATTGTTTTCTTGCTATCTCTATTAGCAATGCCGCGTTGGTCAAGTGCTTCTTTTGGGCGATCTTTCCAAGTTAGATCAGGCCATATGCGTACTCCACTCGGTGAGTTGCGAAGACGAACTGCTGAGAGCAGGACAGTCTCTGTCTCATCTGCTGAGTTTAGTGTTACTCCAAGAATTCGAGGTTCACCAGAGTGCACTGAGGTCGGGTGACGCGCTACGCGTTGCAGCATTGCAGGCTCAACCCGAATGTTAATTGCCTCGCAGATGAAACTCCACTGGTTGCGATCGTCTTGCAACTTGCCTTTTATTGTTCCAGATTTGGATTCGGGAACATTGGTGCACACGACAGTTAACGCAGCGTGGTTTTGTCTAGTGAGTGTTGGCTTTATACTTTTTGCTGGCAATTCGCCTTGTTTAGAGGACACCATTGGAGTTGACGGTGAAAGCTGCTTCGCGCCACGCGTGCTTAGTACTGAAAATGGACCTATGTGTGTCCCTCCCGGCGTGTTTGTCAAGGCAGTCGATGCGTACGTTACCTGCTTGTTATCTGCACCGGATTTCCTAGAAAAAGAGCAGTCGGTGCTAGCGAAAGTTGGGTTATGAATGTCTCCAAGAAGAGCCGTCATTTAAGATTATCTTCACCGCCAACTCGATCAGAAACTGTGGAGGGTATTGGAGTTTTCTTAGTGAAAGCACCACGGGTTTCCTGCGGCACATCTCCGAATACTTCAATCATTAATCGCGACATGTCGAAAGGTCTAAAGAAACAACTACCTGTACTGAACGTACTGTGCTCCAATATCCCAGAATCAAAGTCGAATTCAATAAGAGACAGGCAGTTGGATGAAATCAAGCAGTGGGATATCAGTAGTAACCTAATCGGAGTTGTACTGAAACCTGTACACGTAGTGCGTATTACACGACACCCCAATTCTGAGCATTTCGGAGAGCCAAGACTTCTGCGCGTTGCGCTGAACTCCATCACTGAAGTAGAATCAGTACTACTGTTGACAGGTAGTCTGGTAAAAGAACACTGCTCCGTCCGTATCTTTCCAGACAACCCATGGGGCGAGCGTCAGCGAGTTAACCGCAACTTAGAAGATTACCGGAAGGAAACTTCAACCAGAACCATACTTCTTCATGGTGTTCATGAAAATACAGCGTGTCATGAGCGTGAAGTAACAACCCGTGATAAAGAACAGTGGTGTTATATTCGTGAAACACTCTGCTTGGATGATCTGTTAGCGAAAACCTTGTCACGGCTGCGTTCCTCGCCGAACTACATAAGAAGTTGCCTGAGGATTTTGAAGGTGGTCCTTCAGGCAAACCATATGGTAGCACGAATACTAAAAAGTTGGTACATGTTCCGTTGCAGGCTACCATCTGTGGTTCGGCTGAAAACAATCAGCGATATGCCTCCTAGAGATGATATGTTCCTCAAAGAACCAAACACGATGGGAGCTATGAAAGAACAATGCACCAGTAGAGTGTCAAATGAGCCCATACAATCCGTTGAAGACGACATTGACCAGATACCTTAGATTGCACCTAGAAGATTAGACACAGGACTAACTACACGGACGACGAATAAGATGTTGAACCCTTCACCAAGTACGCATCAAAAAAACGATTAGTCGCCGGCCACTCACTGGTCGGCGAAACTTTACGTATGAGTTGCACAACCTCCGAAACATTGCTTAAATCACAGAAAAGTTCATTTATGTGCACTAACGCCTAGTTGCTTCCCAGCAAAAGTACCGAACTTCGACTACGTCAGGCCGCGACTGTTTGAGACCTAATTTCTATGCCGAAACATGGTTACACTAAGAGGTGGCTGATGCTGGGGTTGAGACGGTCGGTAATGTCACTCATCCGGAACGATCGCCCTAGCGGAGGAGGCGGGATCCTTTTCCACTACCGCAGCGACCTACAATGTGCAATAGTTGATGATCTGGAAACCCACGTTATCGACTCACTCTGGTGGCGTCTCCGACTAAGACACAACGACGCATGTCTCGTAGCTGTCGTTTACCGCACCCCACAGTCCACTCCAGAAATGGATTCCCGATTGATACGCATCCTTAGCAGAGTAACATGCACTAGGTACAGACACATTCTTGTCTCCGGGGACTTCAATCTACACGATCTGGAGGTATAGGCATCATCCAGTGAACAGTTCAAAGCGGACGTGCTTGAACTGATCGCTACTATTCCCTTGTACAATCATGTCACCACGCCCACTAAATTTAGGACAGCAAAAAGCCGTCCATATTGGACCTTGGGCTCACGAATGAAGAGCTCATGGTTGACAAGTTATTGATGGATAGTCCATTAGATCTCAGTGACCATGTAGTAAAAATGTTCAACTAAGTGTGTTATGCAGAGTATCCATGTGAACATACAGAACTAACTCACACAATCACACGCTACCACGTATTGAATGAGCTCGCCGACGCAGCGGCTTGGGAATTCTCAAAAATCCAGTTGACAACGTTTGGGCTGAGTTCGTTAATAGACTCAGCGACATCGTCAACAAAGCATCAGAAACCAAACCCCTTCGTCCTACAAAAATGCCCTCAATTCTAAGGAGCAGGACTCGAAAATGCCTGGCGATAAGGCATGCTGCATGGCGTGCCTACAAGATTAACCCCGACTCAGAGATTTGGAGCAATTTCCTGACCCATCGCAACCATTGCACTGCACTTGTCCGTGAGGACAAAGTAACTTATCAACACTGCCTAGCCAACATATTCATGATAAACAACAAATTGTCATATAGGCATGTCAATAATCTTCGTAAGTGAAGCATGGAATCCCTCCACTTTTCACGACAAACAGTGGTGTACGGTGCAGAAGAAGCAGTTAATGCCCTGCAGCTACAATACGCCCCAATTTTCGAACTCGCAGCCTCTACCTGTCCCATAATGTCATGCACATTACAGACTCTACTGTCTACACATATAATTTTCAACCCATCAATTGTGCTAAAGAAATTACTCTTACATCTTGAGCATATTCTCCGGGAGCAGACAACATCCGCCCGAAGGCACTGAAGGCTGTGGCCAACAAGTTAGCTGAACCACTGTTACATTTTTTCCTTAGGTGGTTTGATGAACAATAAGTCCCCACTATGTGGAAGCGTGGCATTAGCACCACAATTTTTAAAGGCGGCAACCGTTCAGATCCTGCAAACTATCGTCCAGCGACTCTCCTAACTGTGCTCGCGAAGCTGATGGAAGCAGTCGTCGCTGAGGCTTTAGTGAACTACCTGGAAAATACAACACCTTGGTACCGGAACAGCATAGCTTCCGTCAACACCAGTCATGCACCACCACCCTACTGATTGTACGAGGTAGTTGCACACAAGCTGCTGGTGATGGGGTCGGAGTTGACGTCATTTATCTGGAATTCTCTAAAGCTTTCTACCGCCTTACTCACAGCATCCTACTTCAACGGCTACAGAGCCATGGAATCGGATATCCTGTAGTTGGTTGGATTGGCAGCTTCCTTCCCCAACGGAAGCTTCAAGTACGCGTTATGGGATCACTCTCTAACCCAACTGAGGTGGAATGGGGTGTCCCACGTGGCTCAGTGCTGGAACCGCGTTTATTCCTGGTGTTTATCGACGATGTGGCAAGAGTTATCTCCTCAAATGTCCTGCTTTTCGCCGTTGATGTCAAGGTATGGCGGGCGATTAGTAACAAGCCAGATCACGATATACTCCAACATGAACAAGATAGCAATAATGAATGGTCAAAGATGGACCTGCTTCAGTTGGACATAGCGAAGTGTAAGGTGATACATCTGCATCGCTAGCCGGTGAGCGCTAACAAGCCTGGAGACCACACATTGTAGAAAGTCTCTCAGGAGCGTGACCTGGGTGTTCTAGTGTAGGAAGATCTTGGGTGTTCAAAACAATCAGAGAAGGCGACGAGAATCGGCAATCAACATTTCGCTCTTCTTCGCCTAGCCTATGGTTGGTTTGAACCCTCAACCTTTCCCAAAATGCTTAAGGCCCACGTGCTACCGCAGGTGGAATATGCTATTTAGGTGTAGCAGCCGTGGCAGAAGCAGGATCTTGTTGCTCTCGAGACTCCTAAACGAAGGGCAACCAAATACCTCAGGGGCCTCTTTCGTCTGCCTTATCTGCTTAGACTGAAATATCTAAGAATATACAGCAGTCGATATCGGTTTTTACGGGGCATCTCACAATGGTTTGCCAGATTCTGAAGAACCCAAACCCCATTTGCCGTCCGCTGCTGAAATTGAACCACAACACCAACCTAAGAGGTCACTCTCTGAAACTGACATTTCAGAATAGCCGGCTTGAATGTCTCTCCGCGTGTGTCAGCGTTGGAACGCCCTCCCTAATTATGTCGTCTCTGCTTTCAGTCTGGCGACATTTCAAAAAACGAGTTGAAGATGTATTGTCTCATTTACATTTCATTTTATGATTTGTTAGCTTAGGGCTACAAAACGCAATAAAACGTTGTCTTGCCAAACACCCAACCAATGGATTTATGGATTTATACGTCTAATACGCGAACAGCTTCGCTTTTTTTCATAAATCTATGGTGAGTCCACCAAAATGCTTTGCACTTTATTATGCAATTCACGTTCCGCAATTATTTCCATCCCACGGTACTTGTTAGGCAATACTTTATTGCCCGTAATAAACCATTGTTCCATTTTTCCATCTGAATGGTCATCTTCCAATTGAACTCAAACCAATGAGGAGAAAACGATTGCTTTACAACTACGTAGGTAGACTTTACCACAGCCATGCGCTTGTGATACCGAGAAGTGACGTACAATGACGAAGGATCATTTTGAGTCCTTAGCGTAATAGCCACCCAACGAAATGATTGTAATGCTGAGACGAGATTTGGGATTAGGTGTCGTCATAATGCAGAAACAGCGCTACATCCAGAAAATGTAAAAATCTAGCTGTCTGCGTTTGGATGCGTCATCTCGTTACAACTAGATGGCACAGTAGCACCATCGCCAAGTAGCAATTATGAGAAACTTTCTTTTCCGGATTATTTCAGTCACCCACTACTCTTGTAACATAGCCACAGGATTTTGCGACACCTAACAGTGTCTCCTGTGCATAAGGCAGGTTGTTGCCATCGGATATCGAAGTCCGTAACTTGCCTCATCCAGTTGGTCGCGGACAGTTATGTCGCACCCACGTAGGTGAATTCGATTTAGCGATCCTGGAGCACATGCGTTGCCGAATGGACGTACTTAGCTTGATACGAAGGTCGAGCAATAGGACGCGTTGACACCCGGAATGACCACTGAGATATGCAGGCCTGATGGCAGTGAGCATTGGATGATCGTTGGCCAGGCAACGGAAAGCGGCCGATTGTGCACTGTTTAACATAGCTCACTTATGATGAATGTGGACGCCCAGCTATGCTCCGTAAAGTATGGGAACTGTTTCCCAGCATATGAATGAAAACACTGCGCAACCTGCAGTAGAACATAACGCAGGTTTGTGGTGACCATTGTCAGTGGGAACTGAACCCATAGCAGTATTCGGTGCGATAAATTGTTACAAGGCCAGAATGAAATCTTAGGTAGTCAAGTGATGCAGTTGAAATACTGCTTTGCGGCAGTCCTTACAAATAAGGAAGCCGAGATGGTCCAGTGATCGATAGTGTCAAAGTTTTTAAATGATTCCATCCCACCTTCGTTAGGGTCTTTATTTTAGGAAGGTTTGATACCACAACCTGCTCGGTCTCATCGCTACCTGTCCCATCAAGAACAAACCGAATAGAATCTGCAAGAAATTATTTCATTTTCTCTATGTAGCGCTGCTCCTGCATTATGACCACAACTAATCTCAAATCGTGTCCCAGCATTACAACCTACTCATTGCGTATCTTACGTTAAGGATCAGAAATGATCCTTCGTCATTGTACGTCATTCCTCGGTATCACAAATGCACGATGGTTTGGTAAGGAATACCCGGTAATTGTAATGCAACCGCTTGTATACTTAATAGTACATGTTTACCTGAAAAGATATCGGTTTACATGTGCAAACTGAACCTCGATTACTATTCTACCACATGGATTTGGTGGAATGGAGCAACTGAACCGTAGGGACAAGTTTCAAGTTGGGGGCGACCTACGGGAGAACGGATATCCCGAGCTATGTATAACACGACACACTCACACAGAACTCCAGGAGAAACCAGCAACTGACGTTCCTAAGAAAAGTGAGCATTAGCCAGCGCACGCATTCAGTCGATAAATCATTGCATGATACATATATTTGCAGATTATTGGTGTACTGCGCCTATTTGTCAGGGAAGTTCGATGTTCCCATCGGCGTTTTGCGTACAGTGCAGCATTCGCCTGATAGTGTTTGCTAACACTTTCGCCAAAGTACCAACTGTGATCCCGCGACATTCTTGCAAAATGCTCTGCTGCAATTCCTCAAGAGACTTTGGCTTCCTTCTGTAAACCCGCTGTTTTAAGTAAATCCCAGAAGAGGGAATTTAATGCGTTCGAATCTGGTGACCAAACAGACCACTCTATAGGTCCTCCTCGCCCGATCCAACGGCAAGAGAACGTCCGCTTGAGAAAATTCCGCACCGTTTTTGCATAGTGTGCAGGTACACCATCTTGTTGCAACCAAACGGTACTTAACAAGCCAGCGGACTCCAGTTCCGGAATTACACAATTTTTCAGTAATTCCTTGTACGAGGATGTTAGAAAGCGTAAGGCATTAGCACTGCGAAACAACATTCTACCAGCTCCATTACCGGGAAAGCAAAATGGTCGCACGATTCTTTGGCCAGTTAACCCATGTCGAATACGTGAAGCGCTGCATCAGCGTGGATTACACGTTGCTCAAAACTGTTACTTCTCCGCACCGTGCAAACGGAAAACAGCCTAACTGGTAAAAAGAATTGGGTTAATGTCCATGGCACTCAGAAACCTGTGGCAAAACTGAAGCCGCTTCTCCGAATCACATGGGTTTAAAACCTGCACTTGACAGGCGTTATACTTCCGGAATCTCCTTTCCTTCAAAACCCTATGGACAGCATTTCTGGTGGTGTCGCAATGCTGGGCGAGTTTACGAATGATCAGATCGCAGTTTCTGGACACCTCACGAATAACCACACAAGTAGAAAAGTCATCCGTGATGATGCGAGGTCGCCCTGTCTTTTTCGCATCGCCCACGCTCCCAGTTTTCTCAAATTTTCTCACCATCCTACGAATATACCGTCCGTTGATGGGCCGTTTGCCACTGTGGATAGTTGTGACTACTTTTGCCACCCGAGGAGGTGGTAACATTATCACTCTTACTGAAGGCGGCATAGGCACGTGAAGGCCAAACGATCAATAAAGTGTACACTAGTTTTCGATGCAAACTGATTTCCGGTTGGGACCTTGAGGTGAATCTTTTGAAAGTGATCACTATTGAACAGATTAGAGAATCACTGGGAAGAACGTTTGCACAAGTGTGACACACGGCTCAAATGTGTTGTTGACCATACACAGTAACATTAACATAGTCAGCCCACAGCTTATCTGGACAATGTGTCCTTTATATTTGATATCCAACCTATGACGGTACTAAAATTGCGGCCCCGTGTCACGTGCCGTCCTGAGCCGACCGCCTACGCGCTCTCATACTGCGTCTCTGCAAACGAAACAACTAGATATGTATATATTCAAAGTGGATTAGTCATCTCTTCGTCTACATAGTACAACTCCCGTCATTAAGCACGATCATGTGTTGTGTGTCCAGGAATGACACCATAGATCAATTATCGATAGTCCCTCATCCAAACTCAAACCGAGTGCACTAAGAACCAAGCCATTTTCTCCGGAGCTGCATCACCAGGTTAACAACGATGTAGATGACGTTCCTGACAAAAAGCGCTTGGTTGTATGTGTCAGTAAACTATGCGAAATTGTAGCCCATAGCAATTAAGGACGTAAGGTAAGCGCTCATTTTCCCGCGAACAACACTGGAACTAAATTTCGACAGATCGCTCCCCTAGTGTAACACTCGTCATGTCGAGAGCACCCAGGGCTTCCGTATCCGGGTGTACTTTGGGTCGTCAAAGCCCCAGGGGATTGAAAGGCGAAACAGATAACTGGTAGGCAGCTGGACAGTTTCATATCAATCACCTACTAGGAGTGGGAGGTGGATGGAGAGTGCGCCTGATTTATATCTCGTGGTTAGCTGCATGGTGCACTCACAGCTGGCGATGGAGAACGGAGCCTGAGGTGTGTGGGTGGATGACGATAACACGCACGCGATATGATTGCAACAGATATTCGGCTATAACCGCATCATTTACCCATGCAGAATTGTGATGGAGAGAAATAGCAACTTCCACTTGTAAATGGCAAATGCCATATGAACGCACGGACCGGTTTGCGTCATGCGGAGCCACTCATTCCTGTGCAGACGCTACAACCTGACGAGTAAATGGCATTCGCCGGAGCGAATTCATGTTATTTACGGCTTCAAAGCACGTCGCCGCAACCACGTGGTGTGTTCGAATACAGTCCACAACTGACAAATACCCATCCGGAAATATTTCCCTAGAGAGTGTGATAAACGTTAGTTGTGCTTGCCCTACATGCTCTGTGTTTCCGCATGCAGCGTCCAGCCTCCTGCGTTGGTGTAACGGGTTAAGCAATCCGACCATGGTTACACACTACTCATGTCCGTCGAGTCTGCATAGTTCAATTTGCTTATCTATTGTGCCCTTATCAAAGTCCTTATCCACTGGCTCTCCAAACACCAGCAACGACAGGCGGTGAAATATAATTGCTTGCCACACAACCGTGTTAGAATGGCATCTATTTGTCAAGCTCTCACATGATTATCCCATAACGCGGCAAGTAAAACGGGTATGCGACGAGACCACACGCACCAAGCTACTGAAAATTCACGATGTTCCCCCGAATAAAGAACTGACTATTTCTAGCAGGGTATAAAGTGCACTCTGGCCCGTCAGCATAATAAAGTAAGAACAACACGCACTTAGAACAGATAGTTTACTGCCAACAGAATGTGTTACAGATCGGCCAAATGAACAACAATTCCGTAATTCTTACTGACATGATGAACCATTTGTTCGCAGCGCTGCTGCATCACTAAGACCCGTGCTTCAGACCCCGCGTGCGCCAAAAGTGAATCTGCCGCTCGCTTTTATTCATAACACCTTCAGTATCCCCCAGGAGCATCTCGGAGTACCGTCTTCTCATTGCCCGTTTTACATAGGCCTTTATTATACTCCAGATGTCCTAGATAGGATTGAGAGCTGGAGAGTATGGCGCAAGGCGTAGATGTCTCCCAAAGCGGTACGGCTCCTCCGGGAAAACGTGCTTTTGGTGCGTGTGACAGGGCGCATTGTCACAGATCAAAAGACCCCTTTGCACAAGCCCTACTCCGTTGGTATCAAGCACTTGTCGCAGCCACTGAGCGCACCTTTGCTTGTTGCAACTTTCGCTCAGAAGCGAACACGCTATCGAGCCGTTGTTGGTCATGGCGCTGACAAGATGAACATTCGGTCCTCGGCTGTTCGCCACTGTACATGACGCTCGACTAGCATCTCGTGAGCGGGAACGAGTGCGGGAGCAAAATAACTTGAACTTGGTCTCATCAATCCACACCGATTGCCTTCCTTCCACCTCGTAATCCATGAACTGCAAAACGATTGACCTGCGTCCCTTTTGATTCTCCAGCGTGTGCATGGACTCCAGGATGGTGTGTAGTTTCTTCATTTTTAGCAGTCTACTATCCAAGTATCATGAGACGGTGTTGGTACATACTAAAAGTTTGCACTCCACCTTCAACCGCAAACAAAGGAGTTCTAGGGTAACAGTAGGCTCTACAGGATCCCACTCCACCAGACAGTCAACATGGGTTTCTCCCAGTGCTCTGCGACGGACACCCCCCGTGCTGCGCCACCGGTTCCTTCGATTCGTACACCCGTATCCAGTTGCGGCAACTGGTAACGTTCATCTTCAGTGTGCAAGCGACCTGCTTCCAATCGCCTTCTTTCTTGTACGCTTTTAGTATGGCGTTCTTCACCTCCATCGAGTGCCGAACATGCAAGCCAACCATGGGGTTTAGGTGAATTGCACGTTCAAACTCACACGACAAACTTATTTGGCTGTGACTGGTTTTACGAACCCAATCGTTGTTCAAATCTCTACTATCGTTCTAATTGATGGGAATCGCTTCTTTGGAGAGAGAGAAACAAAAACGCACATGGTGCATCGGCTACTGACGCCGTATCTGGTAGGAGCTGAAGCGTCCCCACCTGCACCCCTA